>VXAU01000632.1:392329-531564 GCA_013399695.1 Formicarius rufipectus
GGGGGCGGCGCGGGGTGCGGGTTCCCAGCCCCGCCGGCGCACCATGTGCAGCGGCGTCGGCTGCTTCTGGGCGCTGCTCTCCGCCGGCCTCCTGGCCGCCTGCGCCGCCGCCTTCCTCTCCCCGGCCTGGCTGCTGCCGCCCGGCAGAGCCGCCGCCGGCTTCGGATTGCTCTGGCGCTGCGCCGGCCCGCCCCGGGGCTGCCACGGTTCCGCCGGCCCCGGCGGCTTCGGGGACATCCCCTCCGGGTCCTGGCAGGGGAGCGCNCCTCCCGGCCGCGGCACCCCCACCGCCTGCCCCGGGCTCCCCGGCATCGCCTGTCACTTCCCTGGCGTTCCACTTGCCCTTCCCTGGATCTCCGGCATCTCCCATCACTGACCCGCGATCCCCCCTGCCTGCCCGCCCTCCGGCATCCCCCATCACTTCTCCGGCATGCCCTGTCACCTCCGCGGCATCCCGCTTGCCCTTCCCTGGGCTCCTCGGCATCACCCATCACCTCCCCGGCATCCCCCCCTGTCTGCTTCGAGCTCCACCATATCCCCCATCACTTCCCCACCGTCCCTCCCTGCCTGGTTCGGCTTCTCCTGCATCCCCCATCACCTCCTCTGCATCTTCCCTTGCCTGCTTTGGGCTCCCGAGCGTCACCCCATCACCTCCTGGCATCCCCTCAGACCTGCTCCAGGCTCTCCAGTATCTCTCGGTCCTCCTCCCATCCCTGAGGTCCCTCTGTCATCAGCCCAGCAACTCCTGTCCTGTTTTCCAGAGGTGTTGCAGCATCCTCGTCCTGCCCTGAGCATCCCGACCATCCCCTGCATCCCCCAGTGCTGCGCTCGAGCATCCTCTGCATCCCTCTGTGCTGCTCTCCAGCATCCCTCTCATCCCCTGCACCCCCCGTGTCCTGCCTCTGAGCATCCCCTCAGCACCCCTTGGGTATCCTGCGGTCCCTGAGGGGTCACGTCGCATTTTGGGATGCCCGGCTGTGTTTTGGAGTGATACAGGGATGCCTCTGCGGGTGTGGTGTCAGCGCAGCCCGAGCGTGGTGCCGTCCCGGTTGTGTGCCCGGCCAGCCCACCCTGCCGGGACCTCCCACCCCTCCCACCTGCCCGGGCCGGCAGGGATCGAGGGGAAGCTGGAGAGGGTTTGTGCTTCCCAGCGGGGTGTTGAACATCACTTGGCGGCTGAGTTTGCTGAGCAGGAGGGAACGGGGAGGTGGCTGAAACCGCTGCCCCGGGGACACGTGGATCCAGAAGTCGAGCTGCATGTGAGGGACCGTGGCAGTCCCCCTGCCCGGCCCCCCCGGGGGGATGCCCATACCAGGTTTTGGGAGGAAGGAGGCCAAAGTCTCCCAGCTCGCCCCATGGGACCTGGGGTTGATGTGGTGTCTCAGGGTGACAAAGAGCCGCCGGTCACACAGGGACCACACAAAGCCCGGGGACAGCATCCCGCCCCCTGCTTGCCCCTTTTTTCCTGCTCTCCCTTCGTTCTTATGTTCTTACCCCGAGGTTTTAAGTGTGATTTCACTGCCTCTACTCGGAACACACGAGCTTGGACTCGCTCCGGGTCACACCAGCAGGGCTGCGTTCCCGAGCGGTCGTGGCTGTGCCCCGCACAAGGGGTGGCAGCACTTGGGTTTTCCAGCCTGCCGTGGAGCTGTGCTGTTGTCGCTCCCAGGACACCAGCTCTGCCTGGGATGGCTTAAATCCCATCACGGCCCTTAGAATTGGCATTAAAGACAAATATTGTGAATTGCAAAGAAAAGAACCAGCTGTATAAACTCCTTCCTATTTATATAAAAAGGTGCAAAAGTGCTCTTGTTTCCGTGGGCTGGCCTTTGTTCAGATGTTTTCGCAAATGTGATGCAGAGAAACACTTCCAAGTAATAACAAACTTTAAAGATAAGGAAGCTCAGCAGTGACTCATTTGAACAAGCTTCAGTCTCTGGAAACACTGAGACCCAGAATACAAAGTAGTGCAAAGCCTCTGAGCTCCTGAGCTTGTGCTGTGGAAGGATGAATAACACAGTACTGAGTGGAGTTTGCAGGCGATTTTGGTGACACGTCCATGCCGCCTTTATTAACACCGCCCAGATAATTAACGACCAACAAACAGAGCAGTGGCTTTCAGAGGGAAGTGCTCCCCTAGCAGCTTTCTGCCATGATGACGGTGAGAATGTTGTGATGGTTATTTGATGGGGTGGGATATAATAAAGTAGCCCTGACAGCTTTGCTGAGGCAGGTGACAGCTTTGGCTTTCTTGCATGAGCAGCCTCTGAGCCCACATGCCTCAGTGCTCAGGAAGGCGGGAGCCGAGTGCTGGGAATCCTCTCCACAAGTTCAAGCTAGAGAGTCTCCTCTTTGGAGAGATGGGGAAATCGTGGCTCTGTTTCCTTTGCTTTCAGAACTGTGACATTCATTCCCAATCTTTCAAGCAATCTGGTGGGCAGCTCCTTTAAATGAAAGCCGTGAGCCAAACATGGACGGGAAATCTGGGAGGTTCTGAAAACAGCTCCCAGCGTTTGCTGAAGTGGCAGAGGCCGGTGAGGAGGGTGTGAGCTGTGGCTGTGGGGGCAGAGGGAGCAAGAGGTGACACGGAGTCAAGAGCTCTTCTGGAGTGAAGCTGGTGGCACACCTGGGGGGATGCTGAGAGCACATCTGGGAGGATGCTTAGAACACACCTGGGGGGATGCTGAGAGCACATCTGGGAGGATGCTTAGAACACACCTGGGGGGATGCTGAGAGCACATCTGGGGGATGCTGAGAGCACATCTGGGGGATGCTGAGAGCACATCTGGGGAGGATGCTGAGAGCACATCTGGGGGGATGCCCACCTGCAGCTCACAGGGGTGGGAGCAGCCTGCAGCCAGGATGTCCATCCCTGGGGAACATTGTTCTTTTTGTGTCCTGAAATGTGCACATTTCCAGTGTTTCCCAGTCAGATGTGCCAGTTTGTTGAAGGGGTGGGGGAGCGTTCAGTCCTGCAAATGATCCTTAATGCCAGTTGTGTGTGTGTGCACTTGGGGGATTATGTTAATCATGCTACAAATGATGCTTTGAATCATGTCTGGAGGTTAATTAACATGCCTTTCTTCTCTTAAGAGGGCCTTCATGTCTGCTTAGAGTTGCTGGCTTTTTTCTGCTTCCTTTCATAATTACTTTGCAGCTCTCTAATATCATGGGTACCTTTAATTTAACCCTGGCAGGGCTCAGGCTGCTGAGGATTTGCACCGTACTCAGCATCATGGTGATTATTTGATGGGGGGAAATATAATAAAAATCCCTCATGGCTGGAGGTGTTGTGGACATCAGGCTGAGACCATGCAGGAGCTGAGGGGAACTGGAGAAGGTCTGGCTGGAGCCAAGTGAGGAGGCAGGATGGTGATGGTGATGTTGCCCAGCCAATTTATGAGTGAGGCCCTTGCACAGACAGTTAATGGAAAGGAGGATCCATTGTGGGAAGTCTTGGAGCTGGAAGGACTGGAGAGGGATATCCCAAGGGGTGCAGGCACTGTGGGAAGAGGGCATTGCTTTGGGAGGCCAACTGGTAGAGCTGGGGAAAAGAGGTGAACTTTGGAGCTCTGTTTCATTGCATCTCCCTGCTTTTCTTCTCCCTGGTGCCAGATCTCTGTGTGTGTCTGTGTATGTGCTTCATCCTGAGCTAATTTATTTTCTCTTTCAGTGGGAGCATTTGGCTCATGGGTTCCTGTCTCAGTGCTGCACCTCAGAAGCTACTGCTGCCACATTTCAAGTGTCTATTTTTATTTTTCCAGATAGTCTCCAATTATTTTCAGGCTTTGCCAAGCATGTAATCTAAAATAGCAAAGAAGCTGATCAGCTCATGATATTGGGGTTAAAGCCACATGGACCATTTGCCTATGGAGCCAGTGAATGCCATGCTGGAGCAGAGCCCAAAATTACCTACTCAGGACAAGGGGGAAGGCTTTGTATGGCCCCAGGAGTTCCTTGAGTGAGTCTTTCCTGGGTTTTCAAGCAGTAATTGAAAAGATTCATCAAAGCTTAGTGAAAATGCATAGCAAACATGCTTACTCTTTTATTGGGAAATGCTGAAGGATTTCATAAACCTTCCTGGCTTGTTTCTTGTTGTGTCAGTCCAGCCTTGGGTCGCCCATGTCATCTGAGGTTTGTCTGCTGGGGTTTGCAGAGTAGTTACACAGCAGCCCTGATCCCAGTGAAAAAGCACGTGGGGTGCTCATGGAGGTGGGAAGGTATTTGGAAAATCTGTCACTCCTCTTCTAGCACAGGCTCTGGCACAAGGGAGAGAGGAGTGTTTTGGGAGTCCCTGGCTTGCAGGGAGTCGTGTGTGTGCAGGCTCCTGGGCAGGGTCTGCTCTACCTGCAGAGTCATGTATCAAGGCAAGATGTTAATTTGGGATTATCAGGAAATCAACTTTCAGCTCCTCAACCTAAGAACTTCCCGAGAGAGCTGATTCTTCCCAGCTTACTTTCTACCAATCCATTTGCTTTTTAATTGCACTTACACAACTGTTGGCAAGAGTCGTAAGTGCCAAGTGTGAGGAATTCTTGAAATCACCCTCTTTCCTTTCATGCACATTTACCTCACTGTAGACTTTATCTCCTTTTATCAACCACCCAGAGTTTTTTGACCTACATTAACAAGACAGAAAATACCCAGCATTGGGGAAACCTGCAATTCCTGGGCTGTAGCTCCACATTTCAGTGCCTGAGTCACAAATCAGCACCAGGACCCACTGACCAGTGACCTGCTCACCACTAAGCTGGGTTGAAAGGGGTGCTGAGACAGGACTGGCTTACGGGTGGGCCACGGGAGGTCAAGTTGATTGAAAATGCAGACAGGCTGCTCTCAGGGTTAATTCTATCCTCTGCTTTCAAAGGGAGATGGAAGCTGCTTTGCTTAAACCAAGGCAGGGAGGGGTGGGTGCCAGCCACAGGGCAGCAGCCAGGGCTCAGCTGAGGCTCAGCTTGCTCCACAAAGAGCAAATCCTGAGCCCTGCACCTTGGCAGGGGCATTGTCTGCTGCAGCAGAGACCTTTCCCCTTTGCAGACCCCAGAGCAGAGCGTGGCACAGGGTGGCAGGGGCGTTTTGGCAGCGGGACATTCCCTCCATCCTCCGGAGGCTTCAAGTGCCGCTCCCTTCGGGCTCCTCCCCGCTGGCTTTGTGAGGAAGAGCCGGCTGGGATTGCTGGGTGAGCCGCGGGGCAGTCCCTGGCCAAGGCGATGAGCCCAGCTTTGCTGCCAGGAAAGGGCTTATCCCAAGGAAGGATAATGACAGAGCTCGGGGAAGGAGGGCTGATCTGGCACCCAGCGACAGCGCGCTGCTTGCTGCCTAATTAAAATTTCATTAAGTTGGTTCCCATCCCTTGATGGAGGTCACAGGCACTCCATTGATGTGCTAATGTCTTACTTTTCCCCTTTTTTTCTTTCTTTCACCGCTATCCATCATCCTCTCAGATAAAGCAGAGCCATTAGGAACTGCTTTCCAGCATCCCCAGATGCAATGGCACTGACAGAGAGGCAGCCGTAATTCATCAGCTGTATTATCTGTCTCTTCTTTTCCCTCTCATTAAATAAAAATGCCCTTTCCCCCTCGCTCCCCCATCCTTGACTCAGTTTGGGCCTTAACCCCCCTGGTGTTTTGGTGAATACCGTGATCTGCTGGAGAGTTGGGAAGTTACCTGGAGGACCAGAACTGGCCGAGCTGTGTCCTGCTGGAGGTGGTGCTGAATTTTGTGCTGATCGGGGGAGGTCGGACCCGCTCCCACCATTCCCATTGGGATAACACCGGGCACTTCCCAGCGCTCCTGGGCCAGGGGATGGCATTTGCATGGGAGCCAGGACGGAGAGGGAAGATCAGAGCTAGGAAGGAGAGAGCTCTCAGCTGGCCCTGAAAGGAAGGTAATTGTCGGGGAGGAGAAGACGGGGACGTGTGGGATCCTCTTCCCGGCCGTGGCTTTAATGCCGAGCAGATGGCGGATGTTTGTTTCTGTGATTTGTGGGGGGGAAATCCGAAGAAGCCGCGAGGTTCGATCCACCCACCGTGGAGGAGCCTCTCGCCGTGCCCGGCGAGGGGAAGCTCTGCTCTCACCGACATCCCCTGCACCTCTGCCCACGGAGAGGGCAGCGCGGCTTGGGGGCACGGCAGGCTCTCCCAGGGGGGTGTGGATGAAAGGAGAGGGTTTGGGGTTCAGTGCAGAACTCACAGGAAGGCTGGGCAGGAGTCGAGGGCCTCGTGGGCACGTGGTGCTGGTCCCAGAACCTTCTGGGGTGCAGGGACAGGCAGAGACCCTCGTGGGGTGCTGGCCTGGAGGGACAGCAGCTCTGCTGCCCTGTGGAGGGATGCCAGGGGGAGAATTTGCACTGATCCCTGCCAGCCCTCTTCATCTGCCCCTCAGCATGCAGTGGGGACCACTCCTTCCATACCAAGAGCCTGTCCAGGGGCACCTCGAGCTGCATAGTCCAGCCAGACACAGCTGCCCACATCTGCATCTCGAGCTGCACAGCCCAGCCAGACACAGCTGCCCACATCTGCACCTCGAGCTGCACAGTCCAGCCAGACACAGCTGCCCACATCTGCACCTCGAGCTGCACAGTCCAGCCAGACACAGCTGCCCACATCTGCACCTCGAGCCGCCCAGCCCAGCCAGACACAGCTGCCCACATCTGCACCTCGAGCTGCACAGCCCAGCCAGACACAGCTGCCCACATCTGCACCTCGAGCTGCACAGTCCAGCCAGACACAGCTGCCCACATCTGCACCTCGAGCTGCACAGTCCAGCCAGACACAGCTGCCCACATCTGCACCTTGAGCCTCCCAGGGCTTTGCCAGCACTGCTGCAAACCCCAAGCCCCTGCTCACTGCTCAGCACCTCCACCCAGCACTGCTGTTTTCTTTAATCAAGTGTAAAACATTGGTGTCCGTTTGGTTTCTACCTCTCCGGGTGTAACATTACCCAGTTTAACCCCAAAGCATATTCCCATAATGAATATTTAATCACATGCAGCTCTGATGGGAAGGGACTGCCTGTAAAGATGAAAATGGCCTGATTAGTTTTGCCCCCTCTTATGATTGATTTTACAGTTTTTCCAGCTCGTTTGGGGTTTCTCAAACATTTTCTGCCTCAACAGACACCTCCAGAAAGCCAGACACACCACAACCCTCACTTTCTTTTTCTCACTTAGCCTGGGCTTTATTTCCTAGTTATTTAGGATATTTATTTTCTGCTCCCATTTCCAAAGATGCTTAAGCATCTGACAGGGCTGAAACACCCAAGCAGTCTGTAACCTTGCCCTCTGGGTATCACAGGGCCCATCCAGCATGGCAGCTGTTGGGGGTAGTCAAGTTCCAATTAATAAATCGCATTAATAAACTAATGTGCATTGTGGTGTGACCCAGTTCACAGGATGGGATGGCAGGAGCTTTGCCAACTGGGTTTATCTCTGCCAAGCCAAACACCGTGTACCATTTCTGACCACTAACTCATTGGACTGGACAGATTTTTCTCCCTTCACCCTTTCCACTTGAGTTAATTTTTTTAAAAAATTTCATTAGGGTAATTAAAGAATTCTTCCCAGGATGGTCATTTTGTGACATCTTAATTTTGATTTTTCTTTTTTTTTTTTTGGTGAATGAAGCAGCACCTTCAGCAGATTTATTGCCCAGTGAATGGCCCAGCCATGGCATGTGTCAGACCTGTAAAATATGAAAATAACAGGCAGGGGATTGTTGTTAATCGGAATTTATTACGCTACATAAAGGCATATTTACAGTCCCACCAGGGGACGATTAATTTGTTTGGGGATAAACAATTAATCTCCCTGGGAGTGGGAGCAGAAAATCTGACACGGTTTTATGTGTGTTCCCAGCGTGGCAGAGGCAGGATTGCTCACAGCTCCCCAGGGGGGTCTCCCTGGCACCAACGAGTATCTGCCATGCCCAGGAAGGGGCAGCCCACCCTGTCCTGCTCCTCTCTGGCAGGATCTGTACTGGGAGCTGTGCTCTCTGCTGGGAGGAATGGGCTTTTCCCCGCCCCCAGCCGAGCTGGGTTCTCAGGAGTGGCCTCTGTGCATCCCATTTTCCCCCCCACCCTGGTCTATTTTTGGGTTTCAGCCTTTGCATCCTGTTTCCTGCATCCTTTCCGTTCACGATGCAACAGGCACAGCCAGGGAAGAGAGAGGGAGATGCTCCTCAGTGGGAGGGGGAAGGTTTTAGCTGCTGCAGTTTGGTACCTTTGCTCCAGCCTTTTTAAATTTGACTTCTTCAAATTTAAGCCTTATTATTTTCCTTCAGAAGCAGCTGTTTGATCTGCAGCTGTGACTGCAGTACAGGGCAAGAGCACTTGGGATAATCCCCAGCTGAAGCCCTGGAAAGTTGTGCCAAAAGCCACATTTCTGGTTTCCAAGAGCATATGCAGTGTTTTGGCAGGTCACACCACCAGGCACCTTGTGCTCAGACAGCTCTGGCATAATGTGGGAGCCAGACAAAGACCGTGGGTGTGCAGCAGGATCTCCTGCCATCTGCCCTGGACTGTGCCTTCCCTATTGTCACCTATTCTGGGACAGCTGTGCCCCTGCCATCCCTCGTGCCCCACAGCCAACCTGCTCTACCCCCAGAGCTGCCCTGTGGCCATTCAGTGGCTCAGCAATTCCTGGCCCACACTGCAGAAGCCAACCCTCGCCACTGACCTACACCTGTTGCCCACATGAATCTTCTCACATTAATTCATAACCAAACCTTAGGTCCCTTTGCCAACACCTGGTTGGATTTGGTGGCCCTTTGGCCACCACTGCACATCAGGGTGCTGTGACCTTGGGACTTCACAGCCTTGTTTCCAAACCCCGATGGCAGGTCCCAAACCAGACCCAGATCCTCTCTCAGTGGAACACTCACCCACACCCATCCTGTCAGTACCTTTTTCCTTGTCACTTTGTCCTGAAAAACATCTTCACACCTCTCCGTGGGGATTGGCATTCTGCACGGCTCATCCCTTGTTTCCAGCAGGAGCTGTGAGTTTTTAGGGGATCGGTGCTATCACAATTAAGGAGAACCTAGATCATTAAAAATAATATGCTTCACACAAGAGAGGAACCAGCCTGCTTCACAAGACCCCTTTCTGCTGAAAAATTCATCGCTCTAAATTATTAATGGTGCTCGCGAAGGAGGATGGTTTCGCCGGGTGGAAGGTGAAATGCAGACACCAGGCAGAGCAATCCTTGTTTTTGTTATGAATCCTGATTTCCTCACCCCACAGCTGCCCTGGGAGTGGGGGGGAGCAGGGCTGTGGCTGCTCTCCCCACAGGACCCCAGCTGAGAGGGTGTCTGTGCAATGGGGTCTCCCCTCCCATCCCACCCCAAACCCTGTAGGACTCTCCTGGGGTACACACAGGGCAGGTGCCCAATCCCTGGGGGCTGTCCTGGCTTTGTACCTTTTTCCCCTGAAGCAGCATTTGTCTGTTCAGGTCTTGGAGGCACAGGAGAGGAGCAGCTATCCCTGCTGGAACAGCCTCTCCATTTCTCTGGGTAGCTGTTTGCACTGCTGTGCCTTTTATGTGGCACATCAGGAATTAATTTATTGCTGGGACAGCATTTGCATTGCTTGTGCAGTGCATAAATAGGCTATAAATAAGATGCTGATTTCTAATCACTGCACAGCACCGGGGCAAACACTCTCACCAGGGTGTCAGGGTGTTCTCCTGGCGTGTCCCTCACCACAACCAGCAGGTCCCTTTTTTGGAGCAGTGGCAGCTCCTGGGCAGGACCCTGCAGGCAGTGGCTGTGCCACCCAGCACCAGCCAGTCCAGCTGCTAGAAAGCAGCTCAGCAGGAAATAACACAGGTGGATGTGGGGCAGTGCCAGTGGTGAAAGGAGTTTTTTAGCTGTTGGGACCCCCCATATCCAGTTGTAAATCCTATTGCTCTTCCCCTGCTCAGCCTGCCTGTGGTTCCTGCAGGATAACTTGTATTTCACACATTTACTCCTAATTTGTAAATCTTTGGTCAGAGGCCCAAATGAAAACACATATTGGATTTGTTTCTGTAGTACCCATGGCTGCCCAAAAGCCCAAATATAGGGGGAAAGGAAAGGAAAATTACGCATTACTGAGACCAGGATGTCTCAAGTAGGACAAGAGGGATGGCCAAGGTGGAAGTGGGACCTGAGCTCCTCAGGTCAGCTCCTGCACAGGTTACAAAAGCCAGGCTTGTCAGGAAGATGGGAATGAGCCCTGTCTCAGAGCTGCAGTGCCCTGGGGAGCTGAGGTGGCTGTTACTGCAGGGTGACTCACCAAAGCCAGATGCATCTGTGGAATTTGCTGTGAAGTGACAGGAGCTGACGTGAGTGCTGCCACGAGCTGGGTGCTGGAGGAGCAGGGTCACAGCTCCCCTCCCCATCCCTGGCCACACTGTGCCCCTGCCTGGGCTGGCTCATGTCCCTGCTGGTACAGGGACCACCTGGCTGCCAACGCCATCCCATTGGCAGAGGTGGAAACGTCACCTGCAGTGGGGACAGGAGCAGCGCCAGTGCAATGATTGGGCACCTGTACCCAAGGGCACACTGTTTTGCCATGAATTAGTGCTTTTCCCAGTTTTGGGGCTGCTGGAAGTGAGCTGGGCAGGGAGCAGCCTGCTTGGCAGTGAAACCTTTGCAGCACAGTGGGATGCCCACTATGGAGCATCTGTGGTAAAATCCCTCCTGAGTGCCAGGCTTGGTGGGCTGGGCACCCTCACTGCCACCCATCACAGCCATCTACTGGCACTGGTATTAGTGACACAGCCCTTCATGCGTCTAACACCTTTGCCATGATCACCAGAGCCCCAACACTAACAACCCCTGGGGCCGGGTGATGGGTGAACCACGGGATGCAACAGCGAATCCAAGCGCTGCAAAGCGTGAGAAGCCGCGCACGGGAGAGCCCCCTTTACCGAGGTGGGGGGGGGGTGTGGGGAGATGCCCTGGGGGGGCAGCAGGGTGGGTGAGTGTCTGACAGCCCCCTGTGTCCTTGCAGACGAGCGCCGTGCTGTGTGCGGGCGGCTGTGCCCTGCTGGCTCTCAGCTCCGTGCTGGCCGTCGTCGCGGTGCTGCTGCCCGGCGGAGCCTGCGAGCGGCGGCTCTGCACCCTGGCTGGATACATGCAGACAGCAGCAGGCAAGTGCTGGGGGACTTTCTCTGGGGGGTGGAAAGGTGGGGGGGTTATGTGGAATAAAAACCCCTCTAATCCAGTGAGCTTCTAGAGAGGGACGTTTATTCCGGGCCCGGGCGTGTGGGGGATGGCTCCTCCAAAAACATGCACCCCTGGTTGGGTTAACAAAGGGTTTATATGCAAGGAAGTGATACAGATTCATTTGTCTTTGAGGCATAAACATTATTTCCTTAGAGAAGGAGGGGTTATTATAATGAGCCTCAGGAACTGATTTCCATTTTCTCCTCCTCGTGCTGCTGCTTCTTGTGCCTGTGCTGTTCCTCCTGGGAATTCAGGGCAGGGGTCCCTGGGGGTCCTTAGGGATGAAGTAATGAGTCTTCCTCCTGTGAACTTTTTACTTTTTGCTCAAAACTGGTCCAAACCAGTCTTGTTGGCAACTGTAACTGGTCTAATTGGACTTACCTTGGTTCTTTTGACATGTTTTCTGATTTATCATGGGGTATCCTGGCTGTTTTCATTGGTCCAAGAAGCTTTGGGCCTCTTGGTGTGGCCCTTTCCAGGACACAGTGTGAGTTTTGCTGCAGTTTCAAACTACTGAGCAAATTCTAGGATAAGTATAAAAGCACAGAAAATAAGCATCATTATAAGCCCTGGGTGAATAAACATAAACAGAATAGGCATAAACAAAATGAGCATAAGTAAACAAAATAAGCATCATAAGCCCTAAGTAAAATAAACCCAGGCTCCCCCTTCCCCTTCCCCTCATCAGGGGAGCTGGGGAAGGTCTGTCCTCCTCCTGCCCACCCTGTGGAGGGACAAACCCCACCTGATAACTGAGAACAGTTCTCCACATCTCTGGGAGCTGAAGCGTTAGACCAAACCACCCCAAATGGACCTGAGCCACGACAGGAGATTAAACTGCCCATTCATGTCTGTGCCCAAGAATAAACTCCTTTCCCTGGAGAAATCCTCAGGGTCAGCCAGGCTTTGTTCTCTGCCTGGCAGCATTCAAGCAGCTTTGGGGGGAAATCCTGTTACACGCTGTCCTCACTGGGGCTCATCCTGTGGGAGCTGATTTGGGACAGATGGAGGAGCCTTGCCCAGTAGCCTTGGCTGCTCCAGCTCAGCCAGGCTGTGGGTCCACCGGGGCAGCTGCTCGTGCCAGTTCCCATCTCCCAGTTTGGAGATTCCCATCACCCTTCTGTGCTGGCTGGTGGCTGCAGCCAGTGGGTCCTCTTGGTGCAGGACACCAAGGTCCACAGGACCCGAGTGGGTCACTGGGAGGTGCCTTTGCAGGTTGGTCTCCTATGCTGGGGATAACTGGGATGGAAAGGGGTAACCCCACCTTACCTTTGTCTGAGGGGGGGAGCACATTCCTGCTGCTTCTGGCTCTGCAACAAGACAAGGAGATACAAAGCGAGGGATTAGGAAGAGTCCCTGGGAAGGAAACTGAGTGTGGCAGATAAATACAAATGAGGAGCTCCGAGGGGGTCTGGTGGTATTGAACAGTTGTCTCATAAGCTGTAGGCTCTAAGCGTTATTGACAAATGAAAATTTACTGGGGACGTTGCAGCAAGCTAATGGGTTGCTTTAAACCCTGGCAGGGCCTTGCTAAGCATTTTGTCGTGTGGTTTTTAATTTTGTGCACTGTGGATTAATTCCCATTCAGAGCCAGGCAGCCCTGAGTCAACAGAATTAAATGGTTTAATGTATTTGGATTCAGAAATGCTGCCCACCCTCCCCCTCCCCATATTTGCTCGCCCTGTTTCGCCCCCTCCCTGGGAGGAAGCTCTGCAATAGAAATCAGCTGCAGCCAGGTGACAAGAAGAGAAACTCCTCTCCAAAATTGTCTCATTGTCTCAGAGAGAACCAGGGATTTTAGGATAGATGAATTGATATGGGAGAGAAGGAAAGCAGGGCAAGCAGAGCTGTGGGGTGGGAGCTCTGCCCCAGGTTTGGGATGTGGGTTTGTGCTGGGGGCAGCTGGGCCACAGCAGGTCCCTGGCCAGGAGGCTGTCCCAGAGTCTGTGCCAGTGTTGTTTGGGAAGGCAGTGTGCTCCTCCCCCCTCATCCGTCCTGCCCGGCAGCTCAGCCCACCTTTGGGATCCATGGTGCCCTGTTTGTGCCAGCTTGGGCAGGCTCTGAATGGCAAAGAGCACAGTGATCCCCATCCACATTGATCCTCAGGCTCCAATCGATCAGCCTGGTGACAAGTAGGTGATGTGTAATTAGTAACTTAAAAACAGCACCAGGAGGGGTTACAGCCAAGCTGTCTGGATACTCTGACCTTTGCTAGGGTGTCCACAGAGCAGGGGCTAATTGCTGGCCTGCCATTAGGACACTGCGAAACTCTTCCCATCCCTCCCATGGCCTGGGAGGTCTTGGGTCCCTCCCCGAGAAATCAGGATTGAAACCAAAGCCTGGGGAAGGCGCTCTGCCAAAGGCACTGAAGGGCTTGTGGCACCAGCAGCTGTTGGGGATGGTGGAGAGCAATGTCCAAGGATGCTGCAGGGGCCACTGGGGCCGTGGCCAGTGCTCCCAGGTGCAGCAGTGTCACAGCACAGCCCCCCCAGCACCTCTTGGAGGAGACAGGAATGGAGGAGGCATCTCCCCGAGGCAGGGGACGGTTTGGGGTTGGGAGGCAACCAGCACTAAAACGTTCAGGCATGGCTGAGAAGATGTGGGTGGGAGCTGTTCCCAGGCTGGGCAGCCTCTCCCACCCCCTCCCACCCAGCCCAGCCAGGGCTGACCCACAGCCCCTTCCTGCTGGGTGGATTTGTGGCTCTGCTGCTCCGGGAGCCCCGTCCTGTTGACGCCGAAGGTTGTTTGTCACGAGGCATGGCAGGGATTGGGAAGAGGCACTTGGCAGCCAGGCAGGGGGGGAAGCAATGTCCTGTTGTCCAGGCACCGATTGGATTTAAAGTTTAAAATCCCCCAAAGCTTCCTCCAGCCCTGGTTAAAAACAGCCTCGTGGCTTTATCACAGAGCCCACGCCGTCCGTCCGTGTCTTGAGAAGCACGCAGTGCTGATGCAGTGACACTGCTGGGTGTGTTCAATCGTCTGAGCAGCATTAAAAAGTGTGGCCATTGTTTCTGGCCATCCAGGAAAGGTCCCTTGAAACTGCCAGATTTGGCTAAACATCACAGCATGGTCCTCTTCCCTGCTCAGGTCCTCGCTGCCATCCTCATTTCCTCCCACATTTCACATCTTGTCCTTGCAACAGAGGCTGTTGTAAGCCCGGGTTCCTTCCCCGGTGCAAGGTTTTCCCCCTGCTTTCTTTAATTACATTAGCCAAGTCAAAGAAACTGCCTCTGGCACATTATTATTCAGTCAGTGAACTCTCACTAATTCCTGACACAATTAATAAATATCTGAGCCTGCAGCTGGGGCACTGGAGAGGGGCTCAGCCCAGCCCAAGAGGTGCTTCACTCCAGCACCAGCATTGCTTGTACCCAACTTACCTGCCCCTAATTTTTTCACTTTCACTGATATAAGCTCTCTTTTGCTGCATTTGTTACCAATTTCCTCCAGAATTCAGCTCAGTAAAAGCCATGATCACCCTGGGCCTTGGGCCAGTGTGTCCTGGAGCAGGGGCTGCTCTGAACCCAGCAGAGATGCTGGGCACCAGCACCAAAGCCCAGGTGTTGCTGTTCCACCAGTCTCTGCGTGTTTAAGAATTTGATGAACTCCTGTGTTAAAACCAACAACTGCCTTTTCTTCCATCTGCCTTCCAACTGGGAGGTGTCACCTGGGAGGATGTTGCAGGGGAGCAAAATGAACTTGTCAGATCCACAGATCGATGGGCACGAAAGTGGAACCACAAACGTCGACTCAACTTCAGCCTTTCACTGGAGGAAGTTTTTACTTTGCTGAAGCAGTAGTTTCTCCGTGCTCACTTCAGTGCATGCATTCAAGTGACAGATCATCTTGGTTTGAGAACCATTTCCTGATTTTACTTCCAAACCCTAAAATCTCCATTGGAGAAGCAGAGCGTTAAACAGTAGGAGCAAAAGGGAGCGGGGCTGGCAGCTCTGCTCACAGCCAGGCTCCCTGCCACAGCTTCAGCACAGATCACCCTTCCCCAGGGGTTAAGCTCATTTCTTACAAGGTGCAGAGCTGCTGAAGGAGAAAAGGCCAGATCCTGGCTGTGCTGTACAGCTGAGCCTGTCCCACCCCAGCAAGAGAAGGTAGGGATTCATTTCCAGCTGACTTTTGGACAGTTTTCTCTCTTCTGCTTAGTTCTCCAACTGTGCCTTGATTTTCCCCGGGTGTGTTTTGGCACAAACCCACTGGCTTGGTGCCCTTGCCCTCCCTGCAGGCTGGGGACTCGTGGCAGCAGTGCCCCAGGAGCAGAGGAGTTCTCAGTGGCCTCATTTAGAGAACAAACCAGCCATGCCCTTTCCTTGGTTTCTTGGAGAGGGGCAATCCATTTCCAGTGGCATCAGTGACAGAAGCAATATCCTTTCATTGCTATCATTGGAAAAGAGCAGCTTTATACTGCAAGAAAGAACTATTCCACTTGTACAAAACATATTTTCTATTCCCTTAAACCTGGGGAAGTCCTTGTCATATTGATATGTGGCTGAATTGCTTCTCTTTCAACAGTTCTCCCAGGGATTTGAGCTTAGACCAGTTATTGCACTTGGCTGCAGTAGCAGTCCATAAAAAAGTATATTCTGTAAATAATAACAGTGCTTTGTAATAAATGGAAACTACAAATAACAAGTGCCACCAGGACTCCACTGCTGCTGCCCCTGAGGAAATACAAGCCCCAAGGAGCTCAGCACTGTGCCAGAGCCATGTGCTTCAGGTGGGAAAATCCAGATTTCATTTGCTTCCCTCTGTCTTTGAGTCTCCAGTCAGTTGACAGGCAGTTGTTCCCTCTTCCACAATGCAAGAGATTTACTCTCATTCTAAGATTTTCAAGGCACCAGAGGCGAGTTCAGGGGTGTTACCAGAGGACTCCTCAAGCCATATCTTTCCAAGCAAGGCCTCTCATGAAGTTTTGCCAAGGCTTTGATAATGGCTTTCATGAAGCTTAGGTGTGCTTGTTGGTTGTTGAAGGAAAGAACCACTGCAGGAGAGGGTCCCTCTTCCCTTGCAAGTTCAGTTGCATAATAAACCAGATCCTGCAAAGCTTTAGAGCATTTATCATTTAACAGCTGTAATTAGTGGCTGCCCAGCCTGTTTGCTGCATGCCCACAGTGCTGAGAAGCATCCTGTCTCCTTGCTATGTGATTATGTGTTTGGCTGATGTTTCTCTTCATCAACAGTCTGACTTTTCCCTTTCCCCACCCCCCCTTGCTTGGCTCATGTTTTCTGGCTGGGAAGATGGAGACAGACTCCTGCAAACCCCCTGCAGGGCCACCCGAATGCCCTCCCTGGCTGTGGGGAGGGAGTTCATAGCTGAATTCCTGCCTCCTGAAGCACCTGTGTAGAGATCACACCCTCTTTATTGACTCCCCAACCTGGACTGAGTGTGGGGTGTAACGCTGAGAAGAAAAGCCTCCCTGTCCTCCTCTCTGGTGCTGACAGGGAGCTCTGGACTGTCAGGAGCAGTTTGCATCGCAGTCTGCTCAAGGATGCGTTTCAGGGAGCTTTGGTCAACCCCAGTTCCCAGCTCTCTCTGTCCATCAGTGTCGGAAGTTTCTGGCTTATTGTGATGCTCCAAACCAACATCAGCAGCACCAAACCGGTCTCTGCCCTTGGTATTTGGATCTCTGGGTCTGCTGGGCTGGTTGGGTCCTGGCTGTCATTCAACAGGCCCTGGGGACCAGGCTGTGTCAGGACACAGAGCAGGGCAGTGCCCAGCGATGCCACCAGCTCCTCCACCTGTCTGCCAGCACCAACGTGCTGCCCCCAAACCTGAAGGTTGATACCAACTTAGGGTGAAGCAGTGAGCTCCCAGTGCCTCAAAATCTGTGTTCCTGACATGAGATGAATCTCACCTTACCTGTGGGTCCACCTTGGATGTCATTACAGGCTTTGCTGTTGCTGTCCAGTGGAGATGTGCTGGCCCAGCCTGGGTGAGCAGGTGACAAATCCGGGTGGAGCTGCTCACTGTCCTTTGTGTCACAAATTGCCCAGGCAATTAGAAGGGGCCGTGTCCATCTCTCAGCCAGTGTGGCTTTAGCAGCAGGGAGGATTTTCCTCAGAAAAGAACCAAAATGGGTCTTTCAAACACCTCCAGCCCAGCTGCCTGTGAGGGTCCCAGCTGCCTGTGAGGGTCCCAGCTGCCTGTGAGGGTCCCAGCTGCCTGGGACAGACCCTTTGGTGGCACATGGGGCTCTGCAGTCCTGCTCTGCTTGCTCTGAGGAGCGTTTGGCTCCAGCATCCTGGAGACCTGGGAGGTGGTGCTGGGTGTGCTGGGGAGCCAGGTCTGGGAGCAGACCCAGGAGCAGTGACTCTGGGCCAGCTCCACTTCCCTTCTGCACAGGGTGACGATGCAGGCAGGCTGGCAGAGGTCTCAGTCCCTGTGTGGGCACGTAGCACAGCTCCCAAGGAAGTGCTGGCTCCCAAGTGTTTTGCTCTGCCTTCCTGTCTGGATCTGTGCTGAGTTGGATTGCTTTGCTGGGGAGGAACTGATCTTCTTGGAGGAGAGATTTATCCCTCACTGAGTGGAAATACAGATGGAAACACAGTGAAGTCCTTTTCAAAGTCAGGGGAATAAACCTGTTTAAAAGACTGAACATCTGGGGCAGTGAAGGAGCAGGTGGAGCACTGACCCTGGGCAGGACAGTGGTGCTAAAGGATGGCTGCCTGGGGAGACAGGACGGGGGAAGTGTGTAGGTGGTGAAATTACCCCAAAGAGCCGTCAGAAGGGTCCAGAAAGGGAAAAAAAAAGGCTCCTTTTTGGATCTTTTTGTAAGACTTTAATTTTTGGGGGGTCCCATGACTTGCATCCCAGGTATTTTGGATGAAACAAGTTGGGTAGGCTT
Source organism: Formicarius rufipectus (assembly GCA_013399695.1). Classification (NCBI taxonomy): domain Eukaryota; kingdom Metazoa; phylum Chordata; class Aves; order Passeriformes; family Formicariidae; genus Formicarius; species Formicarius rufipectus. The sequence goes on from VXAU01000632.1 coordinate 410,395, forward strand.
TTCCCCTGACCTCTCCAAGGCAGTGTGAGATGGAGGGATGGAGCCCTGTGTGTCCTCCAGCTGCTGGGATAAAGCAGGGGTTTGCTCCGTGGTGAGGCAGCAATCACTGTGCCTTGTCCTGGAAGGGCAGACCTGGCACGTTCACAGCACTGCGAAGCAACTTCATGCTGATGGTTTGGGCAGCTCTTCTGCTCCAAGCCAGCGCGGTTGTTATGCTCTGTAGTAAGAACACTCCTGGACAAAGGCTTTGGTCCTTCAGGGCTTTATGCAGTAGCCTAACCAAAGAGCTAAAAACATGGATAAGCCTTGGATGGCTGAGGAAATGTTAAATTGTGTTCTCCTCCCAGCCGTAACCTTGGCAGAAGCACAGCTCTGGCTGCTAAAGCCCATAAAATGAACAGCCCCTGTTGCTCCTGATAGGGGTATAAAATTATAATTACTCCAAGAGTGACTTACGACTCAGTGAAACAAGGATCTTCTCCTCTCTGATTGAATTACTCCCTGGTATTCCTGGAAGACTGGAAGCAGATGGTGAGCTCTGGCCGGGCATTTAACAGCCTGAGTTATGGGGTGGAGAGGATGGAGCTGAGCAAGCTGCTCCTGCCTTTCTGCTCGCTCTGGGCCACCACCAGGTGTATTCCCTGGGCAAGGACAGGCTGGAGCTCGGGGCACGGTGATCTGCAGCAATGGGGGGAGATGTGGAGCATGTCCAGTAGCAGAGGGCTCGATTTTACAGCTCAGCATGACAAAAAGGCAGCAAGGAAAGGCAGAAATCTTTATTTCTGCAAAGGCAGTGCTGCTGTGGTGCCAGGCAGGCACAGTGGGACAGCAGTCCCAGTGTGTGTTGTGGCAGGACCATGTGGACCTGGAAGGTGGCAATGCCCTCCCCACCCATCCCAGCGCAGGAGGGTGGGAGAAGGCAGATGGTCCCCTGGGCTGGGGTGGGACAAACACCACTGTTTAATTTCTGCCTCTCTGCTCCTCCTGCCCCATTGAGCTTGAGCACAGCAATCAAATCAAACAGACTATCAGCAGCACATCCTGTTTGCGGCCACGGACGTGTCTCTGGGCATCAGCCAGCCCTGCAAACCCGCGTTTTAGGAAGGGAGCCGCTCATGCCGCTGCTGGGGCTGCAGTGATTATTAGCACATCCCCTCACAGCTGGGCCATATCACAGCTTTTATGAGCTGTGCTACATCAAAGGCCCTTTCTTTTCAAAGATAAATTAACAATTCTCCCCCTTTCTTTTTATTTAATGGCATAACAGCCAGCTGATTACGAGGTGAGACACAAATCTTGTTGCCAAGTTGTGCCTACTGCATTGTCTATTTGATTATTTTTATCGAGCAAGCAAATGTTCCCTCGGAGCTCTGAAGTCCTTACGAGGGAGACTCATTTTCTGCTGCCGTGCTCTCTTTGTCACGGGTGGGTGATGTATGAAAAGGAATTGCAAATAGCTGTTTACAGCAAGCAAAGTCACGGAACAGCCCACTTCAATTTCTGCCGCCTGTCGGGCACCCTTGTTGGGGATGGTCAAAATTAATTAAGCAGGAAGGAAGAGAGCAGGGAGGCAGCATGCATCCAGTTCTGACAGTGAAATATTAATGGGAAGCTAATCAAGAGCGAGTATCTATGAATATCTAATCAGCTCACAGTTTGCATTTTTACTGATGTGGGGAACGTGTGGGCAGCAGCCCTGCACGGGAGGTGTTGGGAGTGGAGGTGGGCTGCCTGCTGCCTGATCACTCTATCCGGGAGCAAACAAAGAGCTCACGCCTGGTCACAGGGGCCGAGGGACATTTTCCTTTCACATCTCACATCCCTTCTGCCACTGGGTCCTTCCTGCTGTCCCCTGCAGCAGCTGGGGCAGGAGGTGCAGCCCGGGGCATCCCCAGTGCTGGGTTCCTTCCTCCCAATGCCAGAGGGCACTTGGAGGGCTCAGCTCCTCCAGGACTGAGCTGCAGCATCTGCCCACACCCAGGTCTTGGGCAAAAGCTCAAAAGAATGTCCCTTGAACACACAACCTGGCACTCCCTGCCTGGTACAGACACCCCGTGGGAGGCAGTGGTTGTGTTCCTGTCTCTCCCACTGGTGTTTCCCTGCTGAGTTTTAGAGCTTTTCAGGGGACAAGAGGAGGTGATGGTTGTGCTGCCCGGCCAGGTGGCACTGCAGACCCCCGTGCCCAGTGCCTGCTCTGGGGGCTCAACCACTTTCTCTGACCCACCACAACATCGTGAAAAAACAGGAGGAAAGAGTCCTGTGGCAAAGCTGGGCTGATTCTAATCAAAGCCACAAAAGGAGATGTCACCTTTGGGTGCCAGGAGTCATCGAGTGTCATTTCTGTCTTCAGCATCAGCATAATGGGGGCTGTGGCTTTGGAGATTTGTATAGCTGTGTTTCTGCAAACAGTTCCCTCCTCTAACCTCTTGGAAATTGGATTTGGTGAGGCTGAGCAGTTGGTGTGCAGCAGATAGCAGCAGGACTGATAAGCAGAAACCTGTTTACACACTCACTCGTATCTGGTGCTATGACTGGGCAGGGACTGCCTGGATTACTTTTTTTACATTTTTTGAAAAAAAAAACCCCAAACACTATCAAATGTAATCCTTGTGGTTGAATGTTTTGCTGCTTAGCAGGGAGAAATCTGAACTGGGCAGTTTTACCGGGTAACAAACATGAAAATAACTTCATGTGAAGCAAAAAGATAAAGGTAGTAAGTAAATCTTCAGTGACAGCAAGGAAGAATTGAGTGATCAGCAGGGAACAGCATCCCTGCACTCTGCTGTATTTCATGGGTTCCAGGGGAATAGGAACTGGACACAACCACACTCTGACAGCCACAAGAACTTCCTGGGAAAGGCAGAGGAGAGCAGATGGTGCCAGTGGAGCAGGGTGGAAGGGGACAGGGACGTGCAGGGAAGTGGGAGGGAGAAGCTCCAGCTCCAGGACTGCTCCAGGAGGGGCACTCTGCAACGTGCTCCTCTCCATTGCCCTGATCTAACCCAAATCTGTCAGCCTTTAGGGCCTGCTGAGAAGGTCAGCTGTGAGCAGGGCTCAGTATTTCAAGCAGAGCAGCAGCTGAAGCTGATGCCACTGACGTGCTCCCTGGAGCTGGGCTCTGCCCTGTGCCCTGCCTCTGGAGCTGCTCACCAGCTGCAGGGACCTGCAGATGCAGGGGGGGGATGTTGAGCTCACAGGTACAGAGAGATCCCACTGGCACAGACCTTGAGCATGGAGAGGGAAAGTCACATTTTCCATGGCCGATTCGTTCAGCTGTCATGAAAATGCTGTTCAAGACAAAAGGCAGAATCCCTCCTTTCTACCATTTAATTTTCTTTAATCTGCTCTTGACATTTATTGAAAGAAGTGTTTTACACACATCAAAGCCAAAGATTTCTAAACATCCCATGGGAAGAAACTTCAGGTCAGCCTGAGCAAGGCTCTGGCGGCTGACACGAGATGAAAGACTCCAGTTCCTACAAGGAAGGTCTGTGCAAAACAAGAGGTCACAGTGAGCTGTGGTCTGAGGGCACTTCCTTTGCACCCCTGGCAGTAGCTGCAAGTGCTGGGCTTTGTATGCTGGAGACCTGCAACAACCGAAGCAAGGCTACCCTTAACATGAACTGGCTCAAAAAGAAAAGATGCCCTGCTTTTCAGGAGCCTCTTCACGTGGGGGAAGTGTTTCCCACAGCTCTGCCCAGTGCTGGCCCATCTCCCTTTGCCTGGGGCAGCTCTCCCAGGCGGAGCTGAGCCCTCCTTTGCTTCCCTCTCCATCAGGGAGTGGTGCTGCTTCTCACATGATTCAATGAGCCAAAACCCTTGAGGAACTGAGCAATCTGCTCCAAGTGCATCCCGTGGAGGGGCCAGTCCTGCAGGATGCCTTCGGATGTGCTGAGCACCCCCAATGCCAAGCAAAAGGAATGTGAAAGAACCTCAGAAAACTTCTGCATGTAGTTCATTTCCCATGGGTAAGAGGTAACAAGCTGCCCCAGGTTAATTTATAGCCTGGTTGTGTGCTGATTGCAAAGCACACATTTCCAGCCAGCCAGCAGGAGTAAATCACTTCCCCACCAGTTCTCGTGGCAGATAGAAAAAAATTCCTCCCTTCACGACATTTAAAAAAAAATCCTGATATGTTATACACTCCATGACTTTATAGCATTTTTAATATTTAAAAGGCTAGAATCTATAACCTCAACCTTTAACAAATGTACAGTAATGTGATAACAAATTTGCCTGGAACAGCTGCTATCTTGGTACCAACTGGCATGAGGAGGAGGGAAGTAATTGGCTTGTTTTCAGATAATTACCATAATTGTAGTGACACCATTTGGATCACATCTAACTGTGTTCCTGCTGCAAGTTGGATAATTTAATAATTGGCAGAATTTAGGCTGACAGTAAAGGTAAAGTCAGCATATGGTGGGGAAATCAGCAGGCACCTCCCTGTGCTGCTGGCACAGGCTCTGCTGCTCCTGCTGGGAAGAAATCCTTAGATTTTGCTGCTTTTCTTAAGCCCTTCCACTGGGTCACATCTTTGCTCCCTTTCTGATGCTTGACCTGATGAGAGCACGTTTTGCACATCTTTTCATTGGAGATGAATCCCTTTGGCTCAGTCCTGCCCAAATTCCTCCTTCCTTGGTGCCCTGGGTGTTTTCAGCTGTCCTCCTTGTGCTGAGAGGGGATGACGGAGCGGTGAGGAGGGACCTGCATCCCCTGGGGCAGGGCTGGCTCCCCTTGGCTGAGCCCTGCAGGGCTTGTGGGGAGTGGAGCTTGTTGGGCTCAGCACGAGGCACTGGAGGGAATTTTGCCCCTTTTGTGTCTTCTTGGTTTTGGGCAGCACGAGGGGGACTCAGCATCTCCTGTGCCTCCAGCCTGAGCCCCCCAGCCACAGCCCCAGCAGCAGGGGGGGCTGCAAGGGAAGGCCAGGAGGTGGCTGAGGCTTCTGGGGAGAGTCAGGGTTTATCAGATCAGCTGGGCGTTTTTGGCAGGGATTGCAGAATGGAGCAGAGCACTGAGGGTCGGGGTGAGTGGTGGGAGTGCTGAGAGCTTTCCTGCAGTGCCCTCCCTGCTTTGCTGCAGTGCAGAGATGAACTCAGAGGAGAGTGCCCAGGGAGAGGGGGCCCTGCAGCTTCTCTAGTCCCTAAAGGAGAGATACTTTTAGGGCACATTTGCTGGTTTTGCTTCTCTGGCTCTTTTGCTTTTCCTGAGTTGAACCCGGCCCCCCGTGGCAGGTGGCAGAGGGGTCAAGGGGCTGTGCCAGGGTGAGCAGAGCTGATGCTCTTTGGGCTGAAGCAGAGTGCTGCCCACCCATCCCAGTCATGGGCAGAACTGGGCTCTGCCACGATTTGGACTGCACCGGGCCCTCCATCCCTCCTGGGTTTTCCAGGGGTCCCAGTGGGTGAGGGCACTGCTGAAACACCACCAGTGGTAGGGCAGCCCGTGCCTGCAGTTCTGCGGGCACACGAGCAGCACTGGCACCAGAGGGGCTAAAAAGCAAATCCTCAGGCTCTGGAGGTGGTTTTGGAGGTGGCCTGCGGTGGGAAGGAGTGGGAGGGTGTGCTCCCAGGGGGGCTGTGCTGGGGCTCCATGCCCTCTGGTCCCACACCCCCCGTCTCCCTGCCCCTCTGCTGGCAGCATCCCCTCCCTCCCTGTGAGTTATTGCTGCCAGGAGGCTGCATGTGGAGGTGGCATAAATCTCACCCAAAAGAGAGAGAAGGAGGAAATTTGCATTCTCTTCCTCACTGGCGTGTTGAGTGCAGCTTGCCAGTTCCCTGCTGAAACCCTGAGCAGGTCCCAGGCTGAGGCACCTCCCTGAGCATCCAACAGCACTGGGGTTCCTTCCCTGCTGGAGTCCCCCACAGCCAGCAAGGAGCAGCTCCCCCACTCAGCCCCGTTATCCCCAGATTCATTTCAATCCATTCCTATTTATATTCCATGGTATCAGCCTACAGAATTCCGTACTCTTTGCAGGCTTCAAACATTCCCTGTGCTCCCCTCTGCTCACCTGCCAACAGACACAGACCCTCTCCTGATCCAGACCTTCCAGCCCTCCTCGTGATTTCTCCTGTGTCTCACCCACCTCCCTCCAAGTTGTTTCCATCCTCCTCCTCCTCCTCCTCCTGGGCAATGCCCCCAGAGCACTGAGAAGTCAGTGTGCTGGAGTTCAAATCCTGCAAGCTGCTGCAGAATTAGGGAGATTACAGTCAGCCCATGGTTGTGCTGCTGCAGTGGGTCTGCATGTCCTGTCACAACCAGCCAGCTTGGGCTAAGAGGCTTTTAAATAACACAGCATGAGCAAACAGAAAAGCCTGGCAATTGTCTCTGGGATTGCATTCTAACTGGGAGCCCATCAGTGTTTTCATATGTCAACAGTAAACTGGACACAGGGCACAGCAGAAAAATGCAAAAGATCAAGAGAGCAAGGTGGATATAGCACATTAATCAGAGGCAGAAGTTGGAGGCAGTGTGCAAACCTCCACTCTGCAGGGGCTGATGGCTGTAAATAGCATCTTGAAGCCGTGGAGGAAGTAAAGAATTAATTACAGTGCCAAGACCCAATCCCACTTCCAGCCACAGGCAGCATTTATTAAGATCTCACTGAGGCAGGGAAGATTGAACAAGGGACTCGGGGGACTACGAAGGGGAAAAGAATTAATCAGTTTGTCTCAGGAGACAGGAGGAGTCAGATTAAATAAAAACTGGAAGTAAAATGAGAGGGAGAACAAGATGGTTGGAAACATGGGCCCATTTGAAGGAGAAACTCTGGAGTCCCAGCTGGGAGCAGTCCCAGGGGCTCCAATCTCCCACTAGAGACCCCCAAGAACTTTGAGGACAAAATCTGAAAGTTTGCCTCGACTTTTTAATAGGTTTAAAAATGTCACTTTTGGGCCTCCTCCTTCCTTTGCCTGACAGCCACGCAAGACATCCCAGCTCACCTCTGATCCCAGCTCACCCCAGGGCATCACCAGCGTGCTCAGCCTCCCCGTGCCCCACTGTCAGTGGGACTGAGCCCTTCCCCAGCTGCTGGAATCCCCCGGCAGCCAAAGGGGACAGCAAGGGAAGCTGCCCCCAGCTGACCAGAAGTCCAAAACCCACAACCAACACCCTAAAAGGAACATTTTTGTCCCTGCCTGTTGTCAGCCCAGTGTTTTCCATCACAATAGCGTTCAATTATTTCTCTTCTGAAGTCTGCAATGTTTCCTTCCCTCCTTTGTGCCGCTGCTTTTCTGCCTGTCCCCCTGGGAAAGGTCACTGGGCTTCCACATTCCCGCTGTGTAACGAGCCGTGACAAACACCGGGGACCAGCACTGGGGTCACGGAGTTTCAGAGGGTGTTGAACACCAACATCACAGGGAGGGAGCCTGTCCCCAGCCTCCGAATGGGTGTCCCATTGCCAAGCTCCTTCCCCCCATGCACCTCAGTGGCAGAAACTCCATGGAAACCAGATTAGAGATTCTTTTCTTCCCCCTCAAAAATCCCAAGCCTGATATAAAGTCATAAATAAGAACTTCTCACTTAATCAAAGTAAAGAGTGAATGGGGGAACACACTTTCTGCTCCTTAGTAAGTTTTCATCTTCAGGAAGTAGGAAAGCCCTCCAGCTTTTCTTGCGTGTTCAGAAACAGGCTCTTTTGAGAAAGTCCTCGTGGAAATGCAAAATGTATGTCCCATAGGAATGTTTCTTCAAACCCCAACAGCATTGACTCAGAAGAGACACCAAAGCTCTCCTTGTTGGCTGCAACAGAAACACTTTCCAATAAAGCTGCTCCTCAGAAAAGTCCTGACTTTATCATATCAGTTCCCTTCACAGAAGACAGCTCTGTGCCTGGTTTTTTTTTTAGCAAACTTCCAGATTACTGGCAATTACTGGTTACATAAAGCACAGAGAACAGCAGAGCAGATTGCAAGGAAAAGAGGCCCCTTTAGCAGCTGTGTTGGGCAGCAACCCTTAGAATTTCAGAAAGCTTCATAGCAGGATGGGTCTTTCCCCTGTGTTATTCCAAGGAAGAGTGGGAAAAAAAGGTATGTTCTGCTGATTCTCTGGTGGTATTTCCCAGAAAACCCACTAAACACTGTTTGCTGCATTAGCTGGAGTTTAGGATGCACGACTGATGGGAGGGAGGGATGTGTTGGAGCTGATGGGGTTTGCAGCCCACCATCCCACCCCACCGGTGCAGCAGTGCCGTGGGGTGGCTGTGCCTGCTCACTCTGCCCTGCAGCACTAACACTGCGGGGTGTCAGCCCCACTCCTCAAGGCAGAACTGACCTCAGATTTAAGGTGAACAAACCACCAAGCCACAGCTGCAGGCAGGGCTTGAAAGAGCCCACAAACCAGCAAAAATGAAAATGTCTGTTTCCCAACACGTGGGTCACGTTTCCAACCAAACCGGCCAAAGATCTGCGTGTCAGACTGGTGCAGAAATACATTCTCCTCCAGAAAACTAAGGAAAAGGATGTTTGCTTGAGGGCACAGATCAGACAGGAAATTAGAGGTAGAACCTGAAAGCTGGAGGTGGAAGAGCCTCCTTGAACCACCTTCTGGAGTCCCGTGAGGCCCCAGGTTCCATCTCTGGGCTGCACAGACCTAACTGCACCCGCCTGCTTCTCGCAGTCAGTGCTGCCCAGAGCCACCTCACCTGCACACCGAGGTGACCTTTACCTAACCAAGAAAACATCACTTTCCACTCCTCTTCCCAAACGTGGTGCCGAAAGACTTGATGCATCTCGCTTTAATGCCCCCAGGGCTTATTGATGGATCCCAAAATTAGATGAGCACACCCCAGCAGGCTCAGTAGCCTCTCTAGGCTTGTTACCTTAATGAAATGCTAATTTGCTGCTTCTGCAGTCCGAAAAAGCGCCTTTGGTCCTGCAGCAGCTTCAGTTAAGCAGTGTTAATTGCTCCAGCTAATTATGTTGCTGTTGCTCGTAGATACCGGTTCCGGTTGGGTGTCTAAACAATGACCCCAATGTCCGAAGGGCTGATGCTTTCTGTGCACAGCAAGGCGCAGGGGCTTTGCAGGGAAAAGGGGCCACACCCCGAGCTGATGCCACACGTTCTGTACAGGACAGGACCAGGGAGGTGACAGCTTCTAGGCAAGACACCTCACAGCAAATCTGCTTGCTGAAATTTTTAGCGTTTGAGTTCTGAGAGAAAATACTGGAACCAAGCTCGTCTTTCCTCAGTGCCGTGGCTGAAGGTTTTATTCATCTCTTCCACCAGCTGTCCTAAAAAGGCATCAGATTTCTTCTGTGATGCAGTTAGTGGAAAGCAAAGAGCAAACATTTGGGGTTCCCTTTCCCGAGGTGAAACCCCCCCCTCCAAACTCCTTTGTGCTTGTACATCCCACCTCTGTTTCATCAATGAAATTCACAGCTGGAAAGGTTCATTACGCCAATTAAACCACCAAAACTTTCTCATATCTTTCTGAAAAACAAGTTTACCATTAGGATAAAACATTTGCTGCTTAGAACAGCCTTGGATAATTGCTCCAAAGGGGTTTGGCTTTGCTGGGCCCCTTGGAAACCAGTGCTTTGGGACTGGAGGCAGAAGCAGCCCAGTGCAAACCCAGGGGGAGCCTTCCCTGGGACACCGATGGGCAAAGAGGAACAGCCTGGGAGGGGAAGTTCCCTGGGACACTGGTGGGAAAAGAGGAACAACCTGGGAAGGGAAGTTCCCTGGGACACTGATGGGAAAAGAGGAACAGCCTGGGAAGGGAAGTTCCCTGGGACACCGATGGGCAAAGAGGAACAGCCTGGGAAGGGAAGCCACGGGAAAGGGAAGTTCCCTGGAGCTTGGCCTTGCTGCCTTCCTGCTCTCCTTGGTGCCCGAGGGGAGCAAGACAAAAAGGGCAGTGCTCTGGGTTATTCTGGAAAGAACTTCACAGAATCCTGCGTAGGGAACACGCAGAAAAGCAGATTTTTATCTCCGACCCAATTAACAGCCAGTTAGGGGACTGCAGTGGGATAAAGGGCAGGGAGTCTCCGGGATGATCCCCATGGTTTATCAGAGCAGGGCTGGCTGCGGGAGCGGCCGCTGTGGGTCATTTCTGAGGACACCAGGGGGATGAGGACTCACTCAGCGAGCTCTTGGGGGGGTCCCTGCCCCAGCAGCACCGCAATTCTCCTACAGTTTTGTGGAATAAAACCCCTCTAAGCCAGCGAGGTTCTGGAGAGGGACGTTTTGGGGGATCTCTCCTCCAAAAACATGCGCCCCTGGTTGAGTTAACAAAGCGTTTATGTGCACGGAAGCGATACAGATTCATTTGTCTTTGAGGCATAAACATTATTTCCTTAGAGAAGGAGGGGTTATTATAATGAGCCTCAGGAACTGATTTCCATTTTCTCCTCCCCGTGCTGCTGCTTCTTGTGCCTGTGCTGTTCCTCCTGGGAATTCAGGGCAGGGGTCCCTGGGGGTCTTTAGGGATGAAATAAAGTGTCTTCCTGCTGTGAACTTTTTACCTTTTGCTCAAAACTGGTCCAAACCAGTCTTGTTGGCAACTGTAGCTGGTCTAATTGGACTTACCTTGGTTCTTTTGACATGTTTTCTGATTTATCATGGGGTATCCTGGCTGTTTTCATTGGTCCAAGAAGCTTTGGGCCTCTTGGTGTGGCCCTTTCCAGGACACAGTGTGAGTTTTGCTGCAGTGTTTCATACTACTGAGCAAATTCTAGGATAAGGATAAAAGCACAGAAAATAAGCATCATTATAAGCCCTGGGTGAATAACCATAAACAAAATGAGCATAAGGAAACAAAATAAGCATCATAAGCCCTGAGTGAAAAAAACCCAGCCTCCCCCTTCCCTTCCCCCCCATCACTACAGCAAAGGCACAAACAGCCCCCCTTGCACCGGCACTGGGGGCTGCTCGTGGCACTGAATTGGGGGGGTTCGGCAGAGCTGCTGCTGGAAAAGCACCTTTCCTTTCCTCTCACCCACTTCAAGGTTTGGGCAGAGGAAAGAGCCAAAACTCAGACATCCAGAGGGAAGGAAACTGCTGAGTTCTCAGCCTTGCGGCTGAACTGGCAGCGAGGGGCGATGCGTGGAGTGGGAGGGTTTGCAGCCAGCCTGAGAAGCTGAAACACGAGTCTTCTCTGTTTCTGAAACTTCCCTTTTTAAAGCATCTTCCAGGCCAGAAAAGGATCTGTGAGCTGACAGCCTTGGAAGAGCTCCACCATTTGATGTTTGTGTGTTTGTGGAGGAAGCACAGAAGGATTTTCAGTGACAGATGAAATCTGCAGTCCTTCTAACACACCACTTAAAGGGATTTCGCCTCTTGAAAGCCAAACTATAAAGTTTCTATCGCAGAGATGTTTGATACCAGGAAATTAAGCATTGTGAGAAAATTAAAGAGTAGCAGTAGTTTTCTCATGTTGCAATCAGTATTCATATAAAAGAGCTGCTTTCCCTGTCTTGCATAGCAATGCAATAGTCAGACCAGCTACTGTTTCACTTTTCCCCCCCTGTTTTTTCAAAAGTAGCTGATACCCAGATAGGAAAACACAGTCACAAGTAACATGACTGTCTGTAACTGCCTGTTTTCAAGAAAAGTGGGTTTGGGTGGGGGGTGGTTTTTTAACATTTCAGTGGTATGCTGAATATCTGTTAAGAAGAGAGGCTCCAATGCCCTGTTGTATCACTATCACAAAAACTGGGAGCTCCTGAGGGAAGGAGCCTAATTAGTGTTATTATTTATTGCTCCGAGCAGCCTGAGATTTGGCAAGTGCCCTCCCAGAAAGAGTGTGTTCAGTTGTAGCATATGTTGTTTGGATCCATCATTTGAACTTAAAAGCTAAAAGTACTTTTCCTCTAATGGGTAGATGGGAGCTCTCTTCCAAATCTCTCCAGGAGGTGGAAGGCTCTCCCGGGGGGTTGCCTTTTTCTGTTAAGTGTTTCTCTAATGGGTTTGGAGAGAAGCAGTGCTGACACAGAGCAGAAGGAGCAGAAATGAGCCATACAGTTGCAGTTTAAAGCTTCTGTTCCCAACCACCTTCTCAGCTTCTCTGTCCACCTTATTCTCTCAGTCTGGTCTCTCATAAGAAAGCCAAGGAATTCTCCTGCCTGTTCCCAAAAACTGACCTAAATAACATTTTAATGCCCATAAATACAGTCAAAATAGCATTTTCAGAACAAGCCAGCCATTAGAAATCATGTTGCTACATTTAGTTTTCTGCTCTTGGACAGAGAGCCAGGGATGCCAAGAGGCTGCTTGGAAGGTGCACTTCAAATGGGACCAAGTTGTCCCAAAGTCACTGGGGCCTCCTGCCCCCTGAGATGCAGCCACAGGTACCTGCAAACCTTGCTGTTCCTCAGGGGCACCTGGAACACGAGGGAAGAAGGCGCCTGAGCCACACGGGCAACTCCAGGCAACTGCTGTCAGAGATGCTGAGAGCTCTCTCATCCCAAATCTCAAGAGACACAGCAGAAAACATGGGTTGAAATGAAGGGTGAGAGAAAGCTCAACGCATCAGGAGTTCAGTCTCTGCAGCAGCAAGTGCTGTTTCTCCAGCAGGGTTTCAGCCAGTTCCTAGGTTTAAACCGACCCCACAGTTGATAGGGGTAGATCTCATTTGAATAAGGGGTCTGTCTTCCCTGGAAATGCTTTGGCAGAGCCTGTGCTTCCAGCTGGGCTGTGCTGGAGTGGCACATGCTCCTGTTTTGCTGTTGAGAGGGCAGCAGCACACACAGCAGAGCAGAGGTGGGTATGGCCCGCTCTTGAGGGAGCAGTAAAGTCTGAATTTCACTGCAAATCAGAGAATTCAGCCCCTCAGGAACACAGAGTTGTGCTAAGAATCAGAAACAGGTCTCGTGAGGCACAGACAGTGCCCAGCCAATCACCCCTCCTGATTGGAAAGGGTAATTTTCTCATTTCCCTCATTCAGACTCGCACTGGTGAGGGAGGCGATGCTTGCAAATCGAGCCAAAAGCTTTCAACCACGTTCCCAGGGCACCAGTGCAATGGACTGTTGCACACAGGTGCCAAAAAGAGCATTATTTGAAGCGCAGAAGATTTTCAGGGTGCAGAGCAGAAAGTGATTTAGTTCCTTCCCAGCCCTTGGAGCAGAGTCCCTGCAGGTTGTGTTGGAGCCTCCTGGGATGCCACGGGACTCCCCGGGGTAGAAGCACCGTGGCTGCAGAGTGAGGGCTCAGCGAGAAGCATCTTTTCATCCTACCTGGTCAAGGCTGCCAGCAGGGAAGCATTAGGGGCGAAATGTTTCCTCTGGCTCCTTTTCAAAAGCCTGGATTGGACACAGCCCGTTTTATCAGACTACTTGAAGGAATCAGGAGCCAACCCAGAGCAAGTGCTAGAAAAGTCAGCGCAACACTTCAGGGTTTCAGTTTTATCGAGTTATTCAAAGTTTGGCCACCGAGGAGCAAGTGTGAACAAACAGCCATTAGCACTGGTGTTGTTATTACTATTATTTACCATCCTCAAGCATCCACTGCTGCTGGCGGCACAACGGAGGGGAGGAATAGGCAGGCACTTGTTCCCAGAAAGCTCCAGCTTAGATTTAGTTGGAGCAAAACAAGAGCTTTTCTCTAATCACACCCAGTCACTGAGAGCTCTTAGTCTGAGGACAGTGTTGTTACTGACAGCAATTAAAACCACAAAAAGAGGCCCAGCCACTGCCTTTGCCAGGCCCTGGAGTTCTGTGCACAGGGCAGGGGGGACCTGGCTCAGCCCCTCCTGACAGCCAAAGTGCCACGTGTTTTGAGTCCCAACAGGTCTGCTCAGCACATCCCTGGGGCAGTTATCGTGGCTCAGACAAGTTGTACCATGAGCTGGGATGGTCTGACGACTCGTGATCACCGCTCCAAACTTAAACAGTGACCTACAACTTTGATAACCAGCAACTGCTTCACTCAGCCCCTCTCCTTTCCCTCCCTCAGCCCCCAGGCACTCACAGTTTACTCCTGGTTGCTCCTGGCTCTTATCCTCCACCAAGCTCCCCCCACCCCTGCTGACAAACTCATCTTGAAGAACTGTGTCAGCTGTGAGGATTGCAGATGGTCGCATTTGCATCAAACAACTTTTAAATTATCATTCAAATTAAATTAAATTGAAAATGCAATGAGCTGTTCCTGGAGATTTCGCGCACAAAGACAAGTTAATGAAGGTCACATTTGTAACCAGTGAGGAGCCTTTAAACTGTATCATGCCAACCAGGGGATGCCTTTAGAACAGGGATGAAGCACTTTTGAAGACCTCGTGCAGGAGAGGCCGTGTTTGGGACCTCTGGATTTGAAACAGGGAAGGGCTGAGCTGGGGTGCAGCAGAGCACCACCAAAACTTGTTGGCCATGCAGTGTGAGACCTCGGGCATCCCCCCGGGCCATGCAGGTCTGGAGCAGTGGGGCACGGTCCCAGTTTGTGGGAGGTCAAACAGGAACATTCATTGAAGATACAAAACACAATATACAGGTTCAATGATTAAATATTCATCTCATTCACATTTCTGCCATTCTGACAAAAGCAGCCAAGTCACAGCTGAATGCAGCTGATCATTCCTTGCAAGAAGAATCACCAGGTGGAGTTTCTGAGCTGAGGACAGTGGCTAAGTGGGTTGAGCCCATCTCTGAAATGTGCTGCTGAGAGGCAGCAACAAGCCCTTACTGACTCTGAGAAAACCATTGCTGAGATTTTTTCCTAAATGCTCAGAATGGTTGTAAATCTGAGGAGAGCCTTTCTGATCTCCAGACACGATGGTCTAATTTGTATCAGCACAGCTGAGAACAAAATCTGGACCTGAGTGTCCTGCTCAAAGCAAGCTTTTGTGTGATGGCATCTGAGAAATTGCAACAACTGGAATTAAACTATTTTACATAATCCATTCATAAGATAGAGCTCATAAATAATAGTGGGAAAACAAAATGTCAAGCCAAACTGATTAAAAAACAAGCTTGAAAGCTGCCTTACAAATGAGTGGCACAATAGCAGCTCAGCAGTGAAGGGTGATTTACTCTCTGGTTTGTAAAGCAATTTATTTATCAATAGCTGAAGTTCAAAGATTATGCAAAAGTAACAAAGTCAAGGATATGTGACTGGGGGGAACGTGTCTGGATTCAACAAAGGAATGTAAGACTTTGCCTTCTTTCTGATAACTGCGGCACAGCTCTCCATCTAAAGCCACAGCTTCCCTCAGGGTGTGGGAGCAGACTTGCAGCTCTGGTTTCTGCTCCTCCTCCTCCTCCCCAGCTCTGGGGAGTTGAGTTCTCATCAAAGAGCTCCTGGTTTACTGTGCCTTTGCCACTGCTGACTGCTGTGGGACATGACAAGCCCATGGCACCAACACAGCTCAGTTCCCATCCCTGCAAGACTCAGCGATGGTTCAGAACAGACGAAGACTTTGAGTGGCCACTGAGTTCTCTTTCACAGCATCCAAGGGTTGCCAAGAGGAGCCTTTGCACTCTCAGTTCAGTTCTCCTCAGAACCTCTATGGGAAGGGAATTTTTCCTCTTTAGATGTTCCATTAGAAACTGCTGATGCAGAATGCATCAAATCCATTAAAAGTCCATTAAGTCTGCAAAGCCTGTGTTGTCTGAAGAGGCTGGAAGGCCCCAGGCTGTGTGGTGCCTGTGGCTGATTATCCTGTGCTGGCTGTGGCTTCTGGCTGCAATATCCCGTGTGCAACATGAGGATGAGGTTTGCAGAGAGGAGAGGACACAAGGGCTGTTCTGTGCCTGGAGGGCCACGCCAGGACCCCTGAGTTGTGTCACAGAGCAGTGACAGCAGTGGAACACAAACAGCAAATGAAGCCTAAGATGTTTGGCCCAAAATAACTGTGGTATTTTGCATCAGAACAATTCTGAGTCTAAGCTATTTAGTCAGTTGTGAACTGCACTCTCTTCTCTAATAACTACATCAACAGGTGACACTTACTTAAATTATAGCTGGATATTAATTAAGCTGAAGATGATGGCGCTGAGTATGACAACTCCCTTGCATATGAGCCTGAATGAAAAGTCCCATAGGGTGAATGTCCCAGAGCATTTTACAAACTTGTAGCAGCACATGGATTTTAACCTGTATGCAAAGGAATACTTGAGGTAACACCAGGAAAGGGTTGTTTCGAGGATAAGGCACAGCAATTCTGTGCAACCCAAGTGAGGAGGGGCTGTAGGCAGAGCAGGCTGGCTGAGGCACAGCATTAATCCTCACAAACTGATGTCAAAGCAGGTGGAGAGTTCAAGCCAAGGTTGTTCCAACGAGTGACACGCAGTGATTTTGATGACTCCTCATGGCTCCCTGTTGAGAATTGGTGCTGTTGGGTAAACGTGCAGCATCTCGGACTCTTGCAGGCAGCAGGGATACACCTGGTGCAGTGCAGAGGTCAGAGCTGAGCGTGTGAGATGCTTGTCTGGTTTGTTAGAGCCTCCTCCCCAGACTGTTTGGGTTTGGTTAACTTGACTTTTAAATGTAGGCATCCTACGGAAGGAAACTCCCCTGAATGACAAGTCTGATGTGGTTAAACAAAACCAGTTTTGAAATGCAGAGCTCCAAAGGTGATTAAAATGCAGGTTTTTCAATGTATATTTCATCAAGGCCAACCACGAGCAATCCTTTTAAAGTGTCTCCTTTGATGGCTGCTGGTTATTTGGATTCAGTGAACGTGGGTTTGGTGAAAGGGGGTGTCAAACAGGTCAAGAGGCGAGACGGACACTGCGCCCTGGAAATTCAAGCCTTTATTATCTGATCTCCATGGGATTTCCTTTCCTACATGGAAAAATGTGTGGTAATGCCATAGCAACAACAAAGGAACAAACATAGCAGGACGTGTCTCTGCTGTTCAAGGCTTAGTGGGCTGGATTTTGTAAATGACTGCATTTCCAGGACAGTTCTTTCGCTTACAGTAGTATAAACAATGAGAAGCTGAACTAAAGGCATAAGAAATAAGAATGAGCAGCTTTCCATCTCCTCTTTGAGGATTTGTCTGTAAGGCAAAAGGAGCCTTATAAATATTAAGGACGAGTTGAAAAAGCCTCATTTTCATTTTAAACCGATCCCTGTTCCTCATCTCATCCCACACTTCCCTCAGCCTCACGATGAACCCCTCAGCCTGGGTGGGTCACACAGATGTCTGGGTGGGCAGCTGCACATATTCCCTCCCCAGACAAAGCCCTGGGGAGCCAGAGGGGCTTTGCTGAAGGACCCGGGGGTTCAGTGGCCCGTGGGGAACGGGGATGTCTGGGGAGAGTCACAGGAGGGGAAGACTCACCTGGCGTGGAGGTCCTGCTCTGGGATGCCAGCAGCACACAGAGGGAGGCAGAAATTGCTTTTCCCCCCCTGGATTTGATCCAGTACATCCCATGGCTCACCAACAGCTCCCTTAAAGCCTTCTGCAAATGATGGATGAACGTGGTTTATCCCAGTCAGTCTATAATCACGGCACTGATCTGGCAGCCAGCAGCCCCAGAGGAAGGTTTCTGCAGCCCTCCCAGACCCTTTAAGACCCTTGACACGACCTGCAAGGCTTCCTGAGCTGCCTCCTGACCTTCCTCATAACCCTCCTCTCCCAAGCCATTATTCTGCACACAGTGGGCCCTGACAGCAGAGCCCACCAGCACCTGCCACGGAGGGGACCTCAGCCTAAAGCTCACTCTGGCTGTTGTATTTCAAACCAGCTCCTTCTCAGAGGAGTCCAAAGTCATGCCAAGAAAAGACCTAAGAAGGGGTGTGTAAGGGGGAAAAGTCTTCAGTCTTCAGGAAAAACTGAGTAACTATAATGACATTTCATGGTTACCCAGCTTTTGCTGGAGTCAGCATCAGAGACAGGGTTCCAGTGCCTTCATTGGTAAATCTATTTTTATACCCATTGTGGGCTCTGCCAAACAGACCCTCTGCCCTCGACCCCTGCCCACCTCCCCAGGGTTGCACTGTGTCTGACTTCACTCTAAGTGTCTTTGAGAAGAGTGGCTGAAATTGGGCAGTTTCCAGAACCCAGCAAAAAACCCTCATGGCAAGAGGTCCCGACGTGGCTCAGTAATTAACATGAGCATGTGACTGACAAACTCACTGATCAGGCTTCACCCATTCTCCTTCAGAAAAAATAATAACTGCACTAATTATATGAATTTTCTAAGAGTTCAATCCATGTTGAAATCATTTCACCAGGCATAAAAAGACCTATCATGAGATTAACACTTAAACAGATTGAAAACATCTGGCTTGAGAGAGTGGATTGGTTAGAGAGCCAGTTTTGCAGGGCTTTGCAGGGTTATTTCCCCCTTTGGATTAATCTGCTTGGCTACAGAATAAGTATTTTTCTGACCTGCCAGCAGAGACAATATTAATAGTTTCTAATTCTTTAGTCAGCAGAACAATAAGGCAAATGCATGCTTGGGATTGGATGGAGGGGAGTCTTTATGGTCCTCCAGCATCCCTTTAAATTCTCCTTCTGTCACTTGCAACAAAACAGGCACTTTTTGGTATGGAAAACACATGGCACACAAAGAAAAAGGAAAAATAAGCCTGCCACCTTTAAAGGCAGAACTGCACTCAGATTTATGGGGTTGTGGCTAGGGAATGGAATAACAGCTGATATCTCTTTATGGGTGATTGGGAAAAGGTGAACGTATTTCATATACCATTATGTACTATTATACAACGGTTAGTCAGCTCAAAAAGATATTAGAAGGACCTTTTTTCATTAAAATGCCATTAACAAATGAAATGAGTGGGAGGAGCCATTGCCTTGGTAGTGGCAAATGACCTGCTCACAGGTGAGTAATAATCACTGTGCCTCAGCAGTGAGCAGTGCCAACGTGACAGATAGCTCAGATTTGACCTGTAATATTTGGCATCAAACCTCATTTCTATGCACCCAGCTTCGTCTTTCTGTCTTTATCACCCAGTGCATTTTCTTTTCTGAGAGCAGGCTGATTGCTACTAATCTTCCAGCCAGTAACCTAATGCTCTCTCTTTAAATGAAGTCTCCATATTGTTGATAAAGAGTCTTTGTGTTCCCTTATCTCCCTCCTCTCCAGAAGTGATAGCAGTAAATCTGACTTCTCAATTAACCTGTGCTGAATTAGAATCTTTATGATCAAATTGGTGAATTTTTATTTTTATTTTTTTTTTAATCTGGGCTGCATGAAACTCGGTGGGAATGAGGATTTGTGCATCTCACCAGAGCCTCTGTGTGTGTGTGTCAGACTGCTGTGGTGTACACAGAGGCAAAGCCATTTTCCTGTCACTCCTACAAATTGCTTCTCTTCCTGAAATTTTTGAGGGAGGAATGAACACAGCACTGCGTGGCAGGGAGAGCAACAGAAATGAGATCATTTACACCGTAGAAAAATAATGGATGTTGCACAGATGCAGCAAACAGAGGCGAGTATGGCATAGATCTGTCTGTAAGACAGGAGCCAGACCCTCCACAAATCCATTAGAATTACTATTTTAAATGTGTTTTTCTGAGATGCAATGGTGTATGTGAGAATGAAGGCATTCAAAACTCAGGACACTTATTTCATCTGTGTGTTTTCCAAATCGTTCCTTTCGGGTGACAGTCACCTGTGGCTCCCAAGTGCCACATCCCATCTGGGAATCCCAGGAAAGGCTGGGGAGAAGGGATGGAGAGTCAGGAGAGACAGGAGTGTCCCCCCAGCCAGGGGAGATCTCTGCTCTGGGACACCCTGCTGCTCCAGGAGGGCTCTGCAGAGCCTGGGGTGAGACACTGCTCCCCCTGCATGTCTCTGAGTTCAGGGCTTAACCTGCCTTGCTCAAATTCCTTACACAGATAAACCGAGTTTAATTACAGAATGTTTAATTAGAGATTGTATCTCAGCTCATCAAAATGTCTCCTACATTAAAAAGCATATAAATGTCATTAAAATATGGATACCTAAGAAAAGGCTCAATGGAAACCCTGTCATTACCAGTTCATTTCCTTGCTGCTCTCTGAGGTTTGATGGGAAGGGCACTGGCAGATGATCCCACTTTGATTAATACATTTCCATTTAAGATTTCACCTCTAATTATCCCCTGTCGAAACACAAGGACCTGGCCAGGTTTAAATAAGCACACCCCAGATATCTCCTTTATTCACCACAGAGGTACTTCAGGTATTCCTCTTGTTCAGACAGGGATGCACAGAGATAGTTCATGGAGGGCTCACCTAGACCAGATTCATCTGGCCAAAGAAAGCCTGGTCTAACACACACACAGAGGTTGGTTCAAAGCAAATTTCCCAGATTAAAGCCCAAACTAAAACTAATGCCATAAAATAAAAACTGGGCACAGCACAGAAGTTTAATCTATATTTTACAAAGAGAAAAGTGAGGATGTCATTGAAATGTTTTGAAGGGATGGAAGGAGTTTGATGTGGCACCAGAAGTCAGATATCATTCTGTGTAACTCATGGGGTAAGAATAGGCGTAAAACTGACAGCAGAGGGAAAATACAGGGAACTCCATAATAAAGAAGACTTCAGAGTGGGGTGGCATAGGTAAAAGGTTAAATTATAGCCAGGGTTACGTAAAGCTTTGACAAGGATGGGACATCAGTTCAGGTTTTTGACATTCTCTTTGAATATTGAGACACTGCCTGGAAAAAGTAACTCTTGCCTTCTGGTGAATAATGGCATTTCTCATGATAGGTGACTTTACTGGAGCAGGAAATTCTTACTGATTTTCCCACTTCACACACAGACCTCTCCACGAGGAAGCTGTGCCAGAGCACACACTTGCACTGACTTCTGTGTGCAAAATGTGCTGTAAAACTCCACCTCAGAAGAGCACATGTCCTCAGAACACTCCTGTGCTGAAGACTTCAGCACGTTTCAACAAACACTTTCTCTTCCAGCCGCTGTTTGTGTTTTCCTTGTTAGATTCTGTTTGAGTTCCCGTTAATTGAGGACCACCTTGTAAAGTTTGCACAGCATCTCAGAGCACCTCCCAGTAAAGAGGCATTAAGGTAATGGATGATACTATAAATAAGAGGCTTTTTTAGGCAAGTCCTGGAGTCACTTTGCTGTGCTGACAGCAGGGCTCATCAACCAGCTGCATCTCCTGCACTTGGCAAGGCTGGGGTGGCTGCAGTTTGTGAGAGCCCCCAACGTGCCCCCTGGGAACACAGAGGGAACAGAGATGTGGGATGGAAATTGGATTGAAAAGGAGCAGGAGTGGCCCAGGGGGCCTCCCCCGGGATGGGGGAGCAGTCTGGGCAGGGGCTGCCTCCCTTCTCCTCTCCATAACACTCCCTGACCCTGTTCCTGGGGGCTCCTGGGTCAGAGAACCTGCTTGAGCACTTGTTCCAGCTGCTGGAAGTTCAGCTCTGGGTTGAACACAGGCAAACCATTCCAGTCAGTCCATCCAGGCACACTGGGCTGGATTAGGACTCTGTAATGTCCCACTGGACAATCTGAACTATGAATTTGTCTGCAAGTCATTTCCAAGGTCCCAGGGGTTACATCCTCCAGGGGTCACTGAACACAGGGGACCTTGTCCAAAATCCCCTTCCTTCAGCCCTCCACTAAGTGTGAACACAACACCAGGCTTCCAGGCTCCTGAATTAAAGCTGTAAATTTGAACTGTCAAAGCCAAAAGATGCTGGACCAGGCAGCAGGGACCGTTAGGACATTTCCTTATTGCAAGCACTGAGATGCAGTTGCTCAGAGGGGGCATTAAATCAGCCTGTGGATGGAAGCTGGAGGAGATCCCCCAGGTTCCTGCCTGACCTCAGGCACTGGCAGAGGGTTTGCAATGAACCTGCGTGGCTGGAGAGCTGCAAAGTGGAGATGCTTCTCTTTGGGATGGGTTTTGCCATCCCAAATTTAACTGTGCACCTGTGGCGCTGACCAGAGGCAATTACCTTAATGAACTTAAGTCTGTGGAGCAGCTATTCCAGGGGAGGTTGCAGGACAGGATCTGCTGCAGTGCCCAGCTGGGCACAGGGTGCTCCACTGAGCTGTGTCCTCCCAGGATGGCACCAACCACACAGGAGCAACCACCACGTCCAGAACCACGGGAGGAAGAATGAACTGACAGAGGGAGCGACGCCAGCAGGCTGTGCTGAGGAGGTTGGGTGGCTCTTGGCTGTGTCTGACACCCCCTGCAGTGGATCAGCAGAGAGCTGAGCAGTGGCGGTGGCAGGAGCATCCCTGTGTGCGCCGAGGTGAAGCTCTGCTGTGGACACATCCCTCAGCACAGCAGAGGGACTTGCAGCTGTCAGACTCCCTCAGCCAAGCCGTGCCTTCCCAGCAGAGGAGTTTCCCCGGGCTTTGGTGTTAATTGTTCCACTCTTTGTTTCTTTGTAGTCAATCAAATGTAATTCTGTCCGTGGATCCAGTAATTACATGTTCCCGTTTTTATGCAGGGCTAATAGACCACCTAAGGCTCTGTGTGAGTCAGGGAATGTTTTCTCCTGCAAAGCTGGCATTTGTCCTGGAGTGTGGCAGGTGCAAAATGGTCCTTGCAAAAGCATCTGGTGAATCACTGAAGTCGAGAGAATACTTCTGGGTTTGGAAGAACAGGGTTAAAGAATCATGTGCTTTATGAGGTGTATGAGCACAGTGTTCATTTCATATTCCCCCATAGCCTGAAATGCCTTAAAATTGCTGCTGAGAAGCAGATACATCAGAGGAAAAAAGGTCTTATAAGGGACATAGAGAGGAAATAATAATTTAAGAAAATGCTTAGGCCAAACAGGAATGGTGACACTGGGCAAACAGCCTAAAAGGAGCATGGAACACTGTTTAGCACTGAAACACAAACTTAGTTTTTAGGCTGGCTGCACAAAAATGAAGGATTCTGTAGGGAAAGATAAACTGGTGCTGTCAAACATTGATCTGCTGGTCCCACTGCAAGAGAGTTGTGCTTCTTTGTAGGTATCTGGGGCCAAAACCTGGCCTAATGAGGTTGGTGGCAACATTTCTGTTGACTCAGTGTGTGCAGGATTTCATTCTAATTCTTTAACTGGTTTTATTTCCTGTAAATAATCCCAGCCAGAGCTGAGGAACATTTTTAAGTGAGGGTTTGTTCCTGAGTGCATAACTATCATGCATTAATAAATCAGTAGCCAAACTAAATAACCACTTTTTTTCTGATGATATTTAAGCCTTCCCATTTATTTCTGGTTTTCCTCTTTCTCGTGTTATCTTGAGAACAAGTCAAAAATCCACATTTTCTGGCAGTTTTGGGATGCCTTTGGGAAGGGCAGCAGCTACTCAGTTCTCCCCCAAGAGATCCCTGCCGTGTGTTCAGGCAGTGGTGGAGGCACAAGAGCAGCATTAGTTCAGCTTTGGTTCCCTTCCCTTTCTGCTGCTCCCACGAAATTGAAAAAGCAAGTGGAAAAATATCAAAATCACCTTTTCCTGCAGTTTAAAGTACTAACTCTCATGTCATGCAGGAGCCTGGGGTAAGCCTCAAAGCTGGATCTCTCACACAGCAATTTCCTTGAAGAGCTCTTGGATCACATTTTCTTCTCCACGCGAGTGTTTCATTGCAGCTGTCTATCCCAGGGACCTGGAATTCATTCCTCTGGCAAAGACGTTTCCA
The DNA here is from genome assembly GCA_013399695.1 of Formicarius rufipectus. Classification (NCBI taxonomy): domain Eukaryota; kingdom Metazoa; phylum Chordata; class Aves; order Passeriformes; family Formicariidae; genus Formicarius; species Formicarius rufipectus. The sequence continues at coordinate 433,889 of VXAU01000632.1, forward strand.
TGACTGAACTTCCAAACGTACAAAGTATAACACATCTGCTTTTAGTTTGTTCCTTCTGTGGCTAATTTGAAAACGGACGCCAGAGAAATACATGTACAGCACAGGGGATTCACCTCGTTCCTGCCAAACACCGCCCTGCAAACTTCTCAGGTGGCACCAACTGTGCCAGCCCACGAGATGAGTGACTGACGGAGGGCAGGAAGGGTTGCAATCAGTGGGCACCCTGCTTGGGTACTAAAAACCCAGGCAGGGATTTCTGTCAACAGATGAAAAATCTTCTAAGTCTTAGAACTTGTTCCCAAGTCCCTCTCCCAGTCCCCAGCTCCTGCAGCTGAGGCCTCGTGTCCTCCCCTGAGTGCTGTCTCTAGGGAAGCAGCAGCAGTGAGGTCTTACTTTGGAAGCTCAGGGCATTTGTAGCCTCTGAAATTCATGTGGGGCCTCTTTCTGCCTTTGTAAGACAAACCCCTGAAGGAAGTGGGACCAAGAACAAGTGTTGTTATGTCCTGGTGCTGGGCTCTCTTTTCCTTCCTGAGTTAACTGGATGGACACTTTTGGCCCCTGCTGGGGGCACTCAGGGTTCATCCTCTGCCCTGCTTGGATGCACATCACTTCTGCCAGAACAAATGAGCATTTCCCTGATTAATCAGCAGCCCTGAGGGAACTGCTCCTTCTGCACATACATTCTGCTCATTAAGCAGCCTGACGATCCTGTGCTTGGTGCAGGATGTGGGAAATGCAAAGCAAATTGTACAAACCGCACTCTGTTTATTGGACACATTTCTCTGTATCTCCTTCGGTACTGGTCCAAGTCAGGATCCTGAGATGACAAAGGATGCATTTAAGTTCATCTTTCCGTGCTGCCCCACAAATGTTACTCACTCAAACACTGAAATGCAAGACGATGGAGCTGCTGTGGGGTTGTTTCTGTCCCGCTGAAGGAAGCCCCTGTCACACAGTGCCTGCCCAGGGCATTTCACTGCTGTGCTGGGGGCTTGGCAGCCTCAGGAGCAGTGCCTGGCACGTCCCACAGCCCAGCTGGGCTGGGGCAGGGCCAGCAGGGCTTGAACTCAGCAGCAGCACAGGGACAGGGAGAGGAGAGAGTGCTTTGCTGTGTTTGGAAGCAAACCTTCCACTTTGCAAACAAATGAGAGGTTAAATCCCGCGCGACAGGCTGCAGAGTAACTGCTGTGTGAGCAATGCTGCACTTTGGGAGGCAGGAGTGCTCACCTGACAATTAGGGGGCTCATCCCATCCAAACACGTGTCTCACCCTTGTATGGCATTGGACACCTAATTAAACAGCAAATTAACATTAATAGGCCCCTCTTCCACTATCACAAACACCTAATTCTAGTTCTACATAAGGCTTTAGTGCAAGGTAAATTATTTGGTGTGGGCACCAGGGTGTATCTCCTTCCTGCCAAGCACTTGGCCACTTATGAAGAGGGGCCATGGTGGCACAGAGGTCATGGGTGGGTCTCTCCTCTCCTGCCTCCATCCTCAGGCTCTGGTTTCCATGGAAAGGACTCTCTGGCCTGCAGGGTGGATCAGGACAACCAGAGTGGAGGCTGGCTGCTGTGTCCTGGCTGAGACACATGGGTGGGGAGGAGGGGGCACAGGGAAGTCTTTCCACTGGTGCTTTCCTCACGTGGAGGATTATTTGGCTGTCTGATGTTGTCACCTGCTGGGCCTGTATTGATTCCTTTTGTGAAGATTAAAATAGATGATGCAGTGCTTTTGGAAAATGAGAAAAATAGCATCGTGGAGCCAAATATAACTCATAATGTTTAAAATGCTACCTCTTGACTATGTGAAAGGGGAGGGGAATACACGTGTTTTGGTTACAAGGTCTGAACTTGGAAAGTGGTTTCACTTCCCTGACCCCTGGACTGGAGGGCACTGCTTCTCTGGCACTCTCACCAGTTAACAAGGTCATCTGCACTCCCAGGAGGAACTCAGAGTTCATAACTGGAGTTTCAGCAGATGAAAAAGAGAAGAAAGAGATACTGACTTGCAGTTTCTTTACATAAAAATATATTCAGATAAATGTCCCCCAGTATTGTTAAGGGTTTAAGTCGTTTTTTTACTAGAACAGTTCAATGCTTATTTAAGCATTTTGGCTCCCCTTAAAAAAGAAAATCTAGAAAAATAAATAAAGTTCAATGTCAAAAGATCCATAGCAGAGCTATTCTTGTATTACTCGAACAATGGAAATAATACAGATGTCCTTGAGAGCAATTGTATCTTACAGAGATAAGATGGTGATTAATGGGAAATTTGTTCTTGCCAGAGGTGACTATCAACTGTAAGTAAATAAATGGAATGGTCCCGTTCTTGCAGTCTACCTACCATAAATATTATTAATCTGGCACTAGGAAGCTGTAATTCTGCTGGCCATTCCGAGGTGAAGGCTCTGCAAACACCCTTGCCCTGAGGTTGTTTTGTTGATGATGTCATTTACTGTGATGCCACAGGAAAAACAAATGGCACAGCAACCGATTCAATTCAGTTTCACAGTAATTTCCGGAGGAGGATGCTGTTTCGTGATGGTGTCGCTGCACCTCATCAAAACCAGCCAAAGACCTTAACCTCAAGGAATGGAACAGGCTTTATGAAGCTGGATTTTGAACCTGATAGAGTGCTGGAGCAAATAAATGCAGGTTCTATGCGGTGGCATGTGCTGCAGCAGCTCTCTGAACACAGTGGGAAGCAGGACATTGCCAGGAGGCACCAACCTCCTGCAGTTCTCCTCAGCATCGCCTGCAGTGACTTGTCAAGAGACAGAGGATTTCCAATGCAGCCTCAACTGGAGACAGGAAAATCCCTCCCCCAGACAGACATTCAATTGTCCCCATCGTTTATTTATGGATTTTGAATTTCATGGTCCAAGTATATTAACTAAGTTAGTCTGTCAAGAAACGTAAATGATAATCATTTGGAAGCTGCACCACATGAATAATTGTATCAAAGTGAAATAAAGTTATTGAAGGGCTTTATTAACCTGGTGAAGTAACTCATTAAATCCTTCAAAGGCATTAATGAAGGAGGAAGTCTGGGCCTTCTGGTATAATTGGTGATGGGAAATTGTGCAGCTGGGCCAAGCTGATAAGTATGATCAGATATGCCAATTCACTTTTATTTAGCTTGTGATTTGGGGCATTTCTGTCACTATTCTGGATTTCTCATGATTTTTCTAATCTGGGTATCCCTGCCTCAGAATGCAACTTTTTGTTGTGGTTGTTGTTGTTTTACTATGCCCTGAAGTCAATTTGTGTGTTTATGAGCTGGGAACTGATGGACACATCAGTGAGTGTTGGGTTTCTCTCCCTGTGCAGTGGAGAGGGGACAGGAGCCTTGGAAGAGCACTGAAACGGCAAAGTGGTGCAGGTGACAGGGGCCCTGGGAGCAGGGACTTGCTCAGGGGCCTCCAAACAGTGTCCTACAAAGGGTGGGAGGCACGGGGGGCACTCCTGGTCCTGCCCCCGGGCAGCCCCACGGTGTGCTCAGCACTGAGCTGCTGCTTTGTGCTGTTCCTCCTGGGAATTCAGGGCAGGGCTCCCTGGGGGTCTTTAGGGATGAAGTAAAGTGTCTTCCTCCTGTGAACTTTTTACTTTTTGCTCAAAACTTGTCCAAACCAGTCTTGCTGGCAACTGTAACTGGACTTACCTTGTTCTTTTGACATGTTTTCTGATTTATCGTGGGGTATCCTGGCTGTTTTCGTTGGTCCAAGAAGCTTTGGGCCTCTTGGTGTGGCCCTTTCCAGGACACAGTGTGAGTTTTGCTGCAGTGTTTCATACTACTGAGCAAATTCTAGGATAAGGATAAAAGCATAGAAAATAGGCATAAACAAAATAGGCATAAACCAAATGAGCATAAGTAAACAAAATAAGCATCATAAGCCCTAAGTAAAATAAACACAGGCTTCCCCTTCCCTTCCCCCTCATCAGTGCCACCTGAGTTTGGTCTCATTTCTTCCAGCAGCATTGGATTAAATCAGCCTCCTGTGTGAGACACAGCTGGGGGTTCTTTAAAGTAGACTTTGCTGCAGACTGAGCGGTGGCTGGGCCAGCACAAGCAGCCTGGTGCTGTTGGGACAATGTGCTTTGGGAGGACACTTTTCTCAAAGTTGCTGTGTGAGACTTGGCTAAGGAGCACAGGGGTCAAACAGGGCTGAAGTCTCACTGTGAGGTGTGCTGTGCTGATTCATCTGCACTGACAGAAATCAGTGCAAGCAAAACCTGCCCAGGGAAAAAAACTGGGTGGCAGGAAGAGGGTGCCCTGAGTGAGGGAGGATGGCTCAGAGTGCAGCGGATTTGCCTGAGGATCAGCCCTGGGATCACCTGCTGCAATTCCAGGCAGCTTTCAGCCAAGAAGCAGTTGCTGCGGAGCATCTGGTGTGAGCCAGAGCTGATTCCATTTGTAATATTTTTAAAGGTTAGGAAAACCACTGCAGTGGTACCACTGAGTACACCTGCACTGGAGCAGTCATGCACGGTCCCAGTTTGTGGGATGTCAAACAGGAACATTTATTGAAGATACAAAATACAATATATAGGTTCCGTGACTAAATATTCATCTCAGGGGCTGGTTTTATGCTAAACATGGGAGGAGATATTACAACTAAGAGAATACATTGTGGTTGCTATGAAGGGTATTCAAGAATGTAAAGCTAGTTTTATATTTAATGAATATGAGACAGAAGAAACAAAGGGATTGATAAGGGAAGTTTCTATCCGACCTAGTGAATACACAGAAACCCACAAATCTTGTCAAATGCAGGTGGCTTGGAGCAGTAGATGTCTGCAGACTTGAGTCTTATCAGCCAGGGAGGTTCCTTCAACATTCTCCCAACACACTTTTCCAGGGTCTCTTTGACTTTCCAGACAGGCTTCTTGAAACCAAGATATTTTGGAACCTGACACTGCACTTTTCCAGTTTGCAGCATTAAAAGCCTTCCAAGCACTCAGGGAGCATCCCTGTTGGAGGTGCTGCTGGAAACCACTTCAGCAGGACGTGTCCCACCGCATGGCTGCAGCTGGGTGGCACGTGGGCTGTAAACGGGGGCAGCTCAGGAGCACACACGGTCATTTCCAACGTTGCTCGTGGTGTTGCTGATTTATGGTGGGCTGGAATCAGCAGCGTGAAATGAGGGTTGTTACAGAGCTGTTCTTTATGATCAGGTGGCAGCACGTGTGCTTCTGCTGACTGATGACATTCACAGCGCTAGGACATCTGAGAAACACAAAACTCTGGTTTCAACCCCCTGTCATGGAGGGTTTTATATGGAGATTTGAAAACATGCAATTTGTGTCTTTCCGGTAGTTCCTGCGCCCCGGGAAAAGTGAAGCCGGTCTTTGTAGCTTAAATCAATTAGGGGCAGGATGTAGGATGCCTTTTTTGGTTTAGGCATGGATTTTTCACGGCTGCATCCCAGATAAAACGCTGCTCTGTCAGGGATTCTAATCACCTTTCAGCCACATATGTGAAATACATGGCTCTGAAAGGTAATGAATGCGCTGTCCCTGAGGCTGGCAGACTGCAGGGGTGTGAAGTGCAGCTGTAATGAGGTGGGACAGGGGCATTATTGGCAGCCCCCCCTCCACCCCTGCCTGGGCTGCCACGGACCGAGCGGGCAAAGCCACAAGAAATTCACCACCCAGAGCTTTACAATAAGGTCACCCCTGGTGTAAGCCTGGTATTTAATGGCCACCAGCTTCATTATAAATCTGTTTTCATCAGCGTGTGCTCTGCTTAAACTGTTGAGTCTTGGGAGAGGTGAAAAGATTGATTTCGAACAGAGCTGTGGGGCGAGCAGGTGGGGAGGAGGAGGAGGGAGCAAACGTGTCGTGTCCAATGGTGGCATTTCAGGTGATCTACACATCACTGCCTGTCTTCTGCTCCTCAGCCCCTGTTCTAAATAGCTGTTTAAGAACTTGGATTTGACAGCCAGAGCAGGAGCCAAGACCTGCTGCAGGCTGGGCTCCATCAACCCTTCCCAGGTGAGCTGTCTCCAAAGGAAAGACAGGATAATGTGTCTGCTCCCCCAGCACTTCCAGCTGCTCGTGGGCCCGGGTGACACTGATCCCTGATAGGGAAGGCATGGGATGCTGAGCTGAAGCTGCTCTTGTTCTTAGCCAAAAGAACACAAGAAGAAGCATTAATTTAAATTTTCAGCTACCAGTGCTGAGGAACATACCCGTTTTGGCATGGGTAGGTTAATTAAGAAGAGAAGCAAAGCGTTTGCCACCCTTATTTCTATTTGTAGAAAAGGAGTTGCACAGTTAACCAATGTGCATTGCTTAGGCAATGTGTACCGTGGTATGTTTACCTAAAATAGAAGAACTGAAATATGCACTTTTTATTAGCACTTCTTAACTGTTGAATAAAATGTAACACAGAGCTAAGGGGATACAGGCACATTAGAGGCAGATGCACCCTGAACATGCTGCTCTCAGCTAAAGATTCCAACACTTCAGTATGTCAATATTATATTATTAGTCTGCTTCTGTGTTTGCTGCTCTGAAAGAGATGAAGTGAGCGTGACTTAAATAATTCCAAGAAAAAAATAAAAAAGAGAAAATCTATATAATTATTGGAACAGTACAAAAGAGGAAAATCATAATGGTTTCCAAACGAGAGTACATCTGACAGTCCCCATTTCTTAGCTCTCTGACTCTGGTCAAATTTTGTGTAACAGGCTGCTATTTTGAGAAACATTAGCTCTTGTCTCTCTTTTACAGTCTGCTAAAGAGGCTGTATTTCTCCTAACCTTGCAGATGACAAAATGCACTCCTTCACCATAGTCTACACAGTGCTAGATCATTTCAGCCTTTTTGAGTAAATGACACACAACTCTATAACTGCATGATTAGGCCCATAGATTACCAGAGTACAGCTATAAATCTTCACCATAGCTACCACTCACTTGGCAGAAACAGTGAAGTTTCATCATTTGTTCTCGTGTAGAAAACATGCTGTGAAATGCAGCCTCAAAGGTCACTGGGATGGCATTTCCTTTTGTGGCTCTTAATAAACTTGCAGCTAATGCAGTAATTACCAAGCCCAATTACCTTTGTGATGGCTTCAGAGAATTTCTATTCCAAAGTCTGGATAGTGAGAGTCCACTCCCTTTGGTTAATAAGTGAGGTGGATTCAGCTATTCCTGCAATTGTTGGGCATTTCTGAAAGAGGCTGTTTGTGGAATGCAGGGCTGCCTGAGAAAGGGAGTTGTGCCAACAGAACCTCGACAGGGCATTTGAGTGGCACTAAAAAGATGGGTAAAGAAGGTGTATGGACACCCTTTTTGTAGTGCTAACTTCAGTTAAAATAGCCTGGTCCTATTCCACCTCAGCTAAATCCAAATCAACTGAAATGGAAAACATTTTGATAAAAATGTATTTCCCCCTGGTTTTGCATATATGTACATATATAAAAATACAAGTTACTATACCTGATGCAGTTCCTTGGCTTGTGAGCTGGAGTCACATACTCAACATTTATTGAAACCCGGAGTTTGGAGACACTGTACAAAGGGGTCCTTCTCCTTTGTTAGCCACAAAGGCCTTTGCCAAGCTGCACAGCCTCCCTTACAACCACATTTGTATCACAGCTGCTGAGTGCGAGCTCGGGAGCTGCACCATTTCAAAAAGCTAGAAAAGGACCTGCTATAATCTACTTCTTTGGCAACAGTCCAGCACTGAGAGATGCTCCTCAAACCACAACGTGTGTGACTGAAGTGACGCCAGAGGAGCCGTTCTGTGCAAAGAGGAGCTGCACGGGCATGTGTCACAAGTGGCTGTGCTGTTATGATGAGTTCCAGCTCTTTGTTCACTTACAAAGGAAGGCAGCTACATCTTGATACCAACTCTATGGGCATTATTATCCCTTTTCCCTGCTCTTCATTTTGGTTTCCTTGGAAGGAATAATTGCTGGGGCTGCTTCCAAGAGCCTGTACTACAGGTACCTGCCATGCACCTGGCAGGAGCTGAGCAGGACAGAGTGGCATTGAACAGTGGGCCCTGTTTGCTTCACCCCCCCACCACCACGTTTTGCTTCTATAACAGTAGGATTTTGTCTAGTTTATTTTATCTTTGACAGGCCACTTCCCTGTTTATTTTATTTGTATGCAACAGGCATTTAAAACAATGCCTGCTGATTTTAGATATATTTCAGCTCTGCCCAACTTTTCCAGGTAATTCCCCCTTTTCTGAAGCAGTCCTGAAGAAATTGCTGATTTTCCTGATAGCCCAAAGTTCCATCTTGTTTCTATTTCTACTCGTGTGCAGCTACTGCCAACAATAAGCTTGGATCTCATGTAGCATTGTCTTTAGGTTTTCATTTGTTGCAAGAGACACATATGGAAAACATGTATAGGTACCTCCTTTTTGTACAAGAGAACCTGCACCACCTGTGTCCAAATGCAGAAACCCTTCAGGCATGTTACAAAATCAGCAGCATCTGCTTTCTCATTTAAAATGATATAAGTAAAATCACATAAACATAAAGAAAGGCTGAAGGGGAGCTAATAAAATTATGAGGTTAATAAAATGTGTGAAACTGAGACAAAATGTGTTATTCAAAGTCAACTGATTGTGCATAAGAAGAACTGCCAGCTTTAATAAGGGAGGTAATGGATTATATGTAAGTGGAAACTTCTTGATGAGATGAGTGAAAATTGCTTTGGTAGATTAAGCTCTGTCAATAAAAACCTTCCAAGAAGACATAAGACTGTGATAATCTGTAGTAGGGTTGGAATAATACTCTTGCTTGCCTATGATTCAACCCTAATTCTCATGATTTTCTGATATGTCCCACAAGTTTGCAATTAATCCACCACTGACACAAGTATCAGGAGTATAATATACTCCTAAAGTAAGCAAATTAAACTTCTAAGACAAACCAGTCCTCTTACAGCAGGTCATTTCAACATCAGTATGGAAGGATAAACATAAGCTTAGCCAAGTTTAAACATTCCTGATTCACAATACAGAAAACTATTCAATTACTGTGTTTCATCTGTTGAAAACTCCATCAGTCTTGCCAAAAGAAGTGGAAATGGAAATAGCCCTTTTTGCCATGGTATCTGAGAGCGTTGTACATTGGTGCCCTCTGCACACACTCCAGAGAACTGCATTGCTTTGCTTTGGTTTAAAATAAACTGGAATATGGTATGTGATGGATTTAAATAATTAAACAGTTTTACAGGAGCTTAATGAAATGAATAAACCATTGCAATGATAAAGAATTATAGGTTATTAGATTTTAAAATAGCAGAAAAGGCTTTTTTCCTTGAGTAGAAGTGTCATTGATTAAGTATTATCACCAAAAACTTCCTTTTTTTTTAATATAAAAAGCCCATTTTCCCTAAAAGAAGTGTCCTCCTTTGTTTTCTTTGGAAGTCAACAAATTCAGAAATCTAAAAATAAAAACCAGCACGTTTTTAACAAGACCAAATACCTGATGGTGTTTTGTGGAATCAAACCCCTCTAATCCAGTGAGGTTCTAGACAGGGACGTTTATTCCGGGCGTGTGGGGGATCGCTCCTCCAAAAACATGCGCCCCTGGTTGAGTTAACAAAGGGTTTATGTGCACGGAAGCGATACAGATTCATTTGTGCCTGTGCTGTTCCTCCTGGGAATTCAGGGCAGAGGTCCCTGGGGGTCTTTAGGGATGAAGTAATGAGTCTTCCTCCTGTGAACTTTATACCTTTTGCTCAAAACTGGTCCAAACCAGTCTTGTTGGCAACTGTAACTGGTCTAATTGGACTTACCTTGGTTCTTTTGACATGTTTTCTGATTTATCGTGGGGTATCCTGGCTGTTTTCATTGGTCCAAGAAGCTTTGGGCCTCTTGGTGTGGCCCTTTCCAGGACACAGTGTGAGTTTTGCTGCAGTGTTTCATACTACTGAGCAAATTCTAGGATAAGTATAAAAGCATAGAAAATAAGCATCATTATAAGCCCTGGGTGAATAAGAAGGCATAAACAGAATAGGCATAAACAAAATGAGCGTAAGTAAACAAAATAAGCATCATAAGTCCTAAGTAAGACAAACATAGGCACTCATTAGCACCGTGCCCCAAAGCTTTGCTTCCATGGATAATAACGGGCTATTCAATATTTGGAGCCTTTGGAAGAAGGAGGGCACCTAAATGAGAATAATGAGGTTGTTCTATGACATGCCTGAGGACATGAAAGCATGGGTAGCTTTTTAGCCCGTTTGATATATGAACACATACAGATTATTTCTAGCCTTCAAAAAATAAAGCTTCTTCCATTAAATCACGCCGTGCAACATCAGCAGCAAGTGGGAATCAAAACACTGGTGTCACTGTAAAGCACAACCTTCAATATCATTCTGTGTAACCCAATCAAAAAGAAAACACATATGGTCAGATACGTGAAGCAGAGTGAGGAGCTGAGGCAGTGTCAGAAACCCAGCAAAATTCAGCAGTTAGCAAAGGATTTTATGATAAAAAAGATTGTTCCAATTCTGTGTAATTTTTTTCCCCAGCTGAGACGTAAGGACTGTTTTGGCTTGGAAAAGATGAACAAACTGTAATTTTAATTTTAGACCTGATTCTTGCTTAGAGCAAGCGGCTGTTTCTCTTAGAACTGGCTCACTTTGCCAACGTTTTGCAGAAGGTTTTGCACCCCAGGGCTATTCCCAGATTCCTCAGGCGGTGGAGCAGTGGGGGTGGTGGGGGGCTGTGCTGTGCCCCCACTGGACACCACAGTCTCTCAGGCACTCCCTTGTTCCACTGCCCAGCTGAATCAGCCCAGGAGTGAATCTGCAATGCACAGGTCTGAGGATTACCACAGTTTAGTTGGTGGTTTCACACTCTCACAGTTTACAACAGCAGTAGGAAATATCTCCCTTTTTTCTGGTTGTTCTGCCAGGTTGTTTCCTGTGTTTCTGCCTACAAAAGTGGTGCTCTGGGAATTTTCCTGGGCGTGCAAGATTGTCACAGGACTTTCAGGCTGTGATGGCCCTTAGCTCTATTTCTTCTTTTGGGAAAACTCAGTGACCTTTGCCAAACAAGGTGACAGAATCACAGAATAGTTTGGGTTGGAAGGGACCTTCAAAAGTCATTTAGTCTGAGCCCCTGCAGTGAGCAGGGATGTCTTCGACTAGATCAGGTTGATCAGAGCCCTGTCCAACCTGACCTTGGGCATTTACCACCTCTCTGGGCAACTTGTGCTGGTGTTTACCCCACTCATGAAAAATTTCTTCCTTATATCTCCTCTGAATCCACCCTCTTTTCATTTAAAGCTATCACCCCTTGTCCTGTTGCAAGAGCTGTGTGTGTGTGTGTAATTTAGTCCCATTTGTACTGTGTTTTCATTTTATGTTGTTTTCAGAGGTGCCATATGTGTGTAGTGAGGGGAGATCTGTATAACATAACTTACTTATTCGCATTTAGCTGCAGCTTCTGTATGTTTGGTTAATGTCAGTGCAGAGGCACAGCTGGTGAGAACTCGGTGTGAGGGGTGTGAGCTCCCCCTGGTCCTGAGCAGGTGCAGCTGGCTGAGCATCAGGGAGTGTGAGGTGAGCTGGGGATGCTGCTGGGGCTGGGAAGGACCTTTCCTTTAACTGGCTTCTGCGGCATCACCTTCACCCACTTTGCCTGGAAAGAAAAGAGAAGGTCACAGTGACCACTGAAAAATTATTCCATGAGGCTTAAAGGAAAGAGGATGTTGTGGGAGCAAGGGCAGGTGAAACACTTGTTTCTCAGAGAGCTCCACTTCATGGCAGGCAGCTTCTATTTGGGCCCCAATGTCAGACACCCACAGGGAAACACACTGGCACGTTGGCTGCTGCTCCAGTTTCTCTCCTTTTAATTTCCATTTTCCTCACCTTAATGTTTTCTACAAGGGATTAACTCAGCGGTTCCATTTAGACTAGAGGGAAAGGTTTAATTCAAATTATTCAGGGACTTTACAGGCTGAGTGTGTTAAACTTTTTGACTTCAATTAGCCTGCAAGCTTATTAAAGTGTTTTTAATTAAAAAATATTAATGAATGATTGCCCTTTTTTAGTGGATACTTTTAAGATTAAGCCTCGCCTCGCCAATATTATAATTGGAGTAATATGCACAAGCCCTACCTGAAAGGCAACTACAAACGTAGAGAACAGCATGCAGTGTTTGTTTTATAATCCTAATGTTTCATTAGATGTTTGCTGGTGATGAATTATCTATCAGCTCAAACATAACAGTTAATTCTGATTGCTGCTATTCTTGAATCGCTACCCAGAATCTGAACAAAACTATCCTGGAAGAATGGGAAGGCAGAAAAAGGGACTGCTCCATGGTGTCTTTTCAGTACATAACATAAAGCCTTTTAAAATAGAGTATGGATTTAAAGTGCAGTGGTAATTCATTAGCAGACAGGATAGAGAAGCAAACACAGTTTCTCAGTGTTCTCTCAAAGCAGAGGTGCACACAGTGCTGGGATGGGCTCACCCCTCGGCCTGGCTCAGCCCCTCTTCTCTTCCCAGGTGGGCAGAAACGGGCTCTAAGTGCTGCTCCCAGAGGATTTTAATGCAGCTTCATCATCCACAGGATTTCTACCCTGGGCAGTCTGATTTTCCGAGCTGGAAAAGCGGTTTTGATGTTCATCAAATTAATTGCATAAGCCATGATCTTTAAATATAACGTTATATTCATTTAGACTGTAAAAGTCTATTAAAAGCTAACAGATAATGTGAGGTAAAGCCTGGCTTTCCAACATCAACGGGTGGCTTAAGCTTTGCTTGTACTTTAGACCTATTTGGCTGGAAGGAGTAAAACATGACCCACTGGGAGGGATTTCCTGCTACTTCAGCTCTGTGCCTTTATGAACCGAACCTTTGGATTTCTACAGCATGTCCTGTTATAGGTATTTTGTGGTTTTAGAGCTCAAGCTGTCAAAATTAGGTGATACAGGAACTTCTGTTCTAAATATTTTAGCTCTCTGAAAAACTACATTTGAACTCTTTCACTGAAAGTTTTTATTTGGCAGAACAAAGTAATTGTTTGTCTCAAGCACAAAAATGCTGTTGAGAAGAAAATGGAGCTGGTTTGGAATCTGCAAATTTAGGAATTCTTCTCCTCTGGATTCCATTCTATCTGAATCATCTTACTTTTTACATGGCTACATAATTTGGATTACAGCGTTTCTGAAGTTCTCTAATGGCAAGAGCTCTCATGAGAAAGTCCCAATGCCACCTTGCTGCCATGTCACACCACTGCTGTCCTTGAGGTAATTATGAAAAGGAAGATAATCTGCCAATCGTAAGGGGTGTTTTAAGATATGACTTTTCTCATTGATTTTAATAGAACATATATTTGCTTTTCTAAGATAAGGATTTTCTTTTCCAAAGGAATTCGTGTTTGATAATAACTGGTGTATTTTTTTTCTCCTCTCTAGTGTTCATAATGGCTTCTGGGCTTTTGGTTTACCCTTTTGGTTTCAACTCTGCTACTGTGAAGAGATTCTGTGAGAACTCAGACATCTACTATGCAGGAGACTGCCAGATTGGGTGGGGGTACATGCTGGCAATTGTTGGGGTCATGTTGTCTGTCTTTTTACCATTCTTTGCAAAATATGCACCAAAAGAGCACATATCTCCAACTCCAATACCTACTATTTTATAGTATTTTATTACTGCTTAAGAACAGAACATTCCTGTCTCCAGGTAATGGGCAGAAATGATGATAGCACTTCCTGTTAGCTGTATTTCTAAAGAAGAAAATGAGATGGGGAAGAGGTCAGATTGACACAGACCAAAAGTGCATTGATAGTCTTCCATAAGCACGAGCAGCGAGCGCTCTGGAACGGACCCAGGATTAGTCAGCAGCCTTTCCACTGCTCAAACACATCGTGGCATAAAGCCTTAGACAAAAAAATCAGTTTATCCTCAAAGCATCTGTCTACCTCCCAGTTTCTTTTGTGTCTCAAAATCGTAAGTCTTAAAAGCTTCGATTCACTTTTGATATATTATTAAACGTTAAAACTTTTATGAACCCAATAACTTTAAAATCAGTAATGATATTTTGTTACAATTATTTTGATTAGTGAAAAAAACACCTACTAGGAGCCACTGCCTAAACTTAAGCTTGATAGCTAAAAAGAATTGTATACAAGAGAAAAGTTTCTTTTTAATCTATACGTATTAGCAGCACCTGCATATTGTAAGTTGTGGGCACACTTTTTACTATAATTGCCAAGATTTAGAGTCATCTGTATGAAGACTTGCATAAAATTTAGGTGGTTTTTTTCCTGAGAGATCTAACAACTTCCAAAGCCTTCATGATGATTTAATAGTTTTAAAAATAGGGGGGGAAATGCTAAGAATTCAGTTTCAGCATTTCTTAAATTAGAATTTTAGGTGGACTTTTACAAAACTCTTTGAACTATTACAATTGTAGATTTTGGGGTTTATTCTTTGTTTTTAAGACTGAAAACAAAAATCTCTGTTTACAAAACTGTCTGTGCCCAGTGGCCCTTATATGTAGTGACGATACAAGCCAGAATGAAGTAGATTGTAGTATTTCCACTACAATTAGGAATCCATTACTGTCAAAAGTGAAATGCTATTGAACACATCTAGTAAGAATCTGATGCTGTGTCAGAGCCAGGAAATGGCCATATTTCATGAGTCTGTATGGGATGTTTGTGAGGTCTGATTTCCACAATAGCACTGAATCCATTACTATCAAGCATTGAAATAAGTGCACTTGACTGCCTTAAGCAAAAGAAACATTGGGTTCTAATCTCACTTACCTGTTGTGTTTTTTCATTTTGAATAAAAATAGAATTCTAATTCTATTATCCTCTTTTTATTTTCTATTATTTATTTAAAAAATAAAAAAGAAAAATTGCATAGATTATATTTAATTCAGAGCTGTACTTCTTAGTTTTGTATTTTGGCACAGACCAGGTGATCAAATTTATTATTCTTCACTTAGCTGAGCCCAACAGATGCCTGAGTTTTTATTTTTTTAATGGAAGGTGTACATGAAGGGACAGAGACATGTTGAGGATGTAAGAAAATGCAAACAGATGGAACAATCACTGTGTTATCTTAATATACATCAAAGACTTCTGCAGTCTTGTTTACATTCCTCACCCTTCTAAACTTCAATGGAACATTGTGCTGTTTTCCAAAATAATTGTCCTGTTGCTACATTTTCATACACTCTAAAAGCACATTCTGCACATGAGCTCAGCAAGTTCCATTACCAATCTTTGAAAATACAGATTCCAATGCAGAATTAAGTACACCAAGAAAGAGCATGTGCTATGCACTTTTGCTCACAGGGACTAAGAAATTACATTTTCCAAATATTTTACAAAATAGGTTGAAGGAATGCCCTAAAGTAAGAAGAATAAGTTCAGTCACTTCTGTACAGTTATGTGCTTTTCAGTGATGTCTTACACTTTTTTTAATGAATGGCTGAATTGATACTTTTCATACAAAAGTCAGAAAAGTGAGGAATAACAAACAACTTGCAAAAAGAAAATAATCACCATGAAGTAGAGAGACAGAGATGCAGGCTTTTCTTTCCTAACCAACCTGTGCCTTTACATTATACAAGACAGGATCAATATGGTTAAAAAAAAACAACACCCAACAACTGAAAAATGTTGAGTAGTGTGTATAAACTGTATTGTGTAGGGTTTTTTTCTGTTTTGTGTAATGTTTACAACTGCTCACTTAATGTTTCACTAGAAAAAGTGATTTGTTAGTGTAAAGTAGCAACTTTTTTTTTATTTTGCAAAAAGCTAAACACTTATTGAAAGTAAAATTATTTTAGATTTTTATTAACAGCCATAACATACCCTGTAGTCACAAATGACCTATTCCTGTCATTGCTTATCACTGTAACTTTCCCACGTGCAGAACTGGAAACATCAATCATTCAGCTGGAATCAGTGGGACTGCAGCACTGGGGTGGTGTTGCCAGCACATGCACTTCTTGCAGGCCTGGTCCCAGAGCTCAAGCTTCCTCTGTAATTTTGAATTACTCTTACAGCAGTCTTACAACTGACAACACTGCAGTACCAAACACTTTACCTCTTAAACCTCAGCTTCTGCTGTGAGCATCATCAACCTCTGCCTCCTGCAATATTCTGCACCTTTTAAGAGTTAAACTAATGCTTCCATTTGGAACTTCCTTTAACATTTTCTAACACAGGAAGGGAATCAAATACGTGTAGGTGACCTCTACCTCTGGGTAGACAGAACTGTCCTGGACACATCCATGCTCAGAACCAGCTTGGCATAGAAGGCAGAGATGGCAATGCAAGTGATTCTTACAGCAGTTAGTAAAGCACATCCTTTAGATCTTCACTGGAACATGAGGGGGCTGTTGCTGACAATACATGTGCTGACACTGACAGATCACTTTTTTACAGAAAGACTGTCTGTGCGTTAAACTGTGTAAAAGCATTTTCCTGTTACAAGTCAAACAATTTACTGGACCAGGTTCAAGTTTTATTCTAAATATGTAATTTTTTAAGTGTAACTAAAAGCTGTATTTTCCATTAATGTGTTTCTGCGTTGACTAGCTGGCTCCTTTTTAGAATATTAACTGTTTTCTGTATTTGACTTGTTGGATACAATGTTTCAATTATTTTAAATGTGAAATTTCCAATTGCCAACACTGTATAATAAAATAATTAAAAAACCATCCTGTTTGCTATTTTCTTGGCAAGTCTTTTGTTTCACAATTCCCAACACATCTGCTACAAAGCTTCTGAAGTAGGGAAAAGGAAATAGAAACAGCAGGAATAACCTGTGAAAATCAATGTTTGAAGGCAAAGGCACATAAACATGTTCATGGTCCATCCCTCATGAAAGATGTTTCTGTGACAAAGGCAAGGAAGTTCTGTGTTCAAATAATTCTTTCTTTTCAACTTCCTCTGTGACCTTGAGGCATCTTCCTCCAGTTTCAGGGTCTGTTGCTATTTTATACAGGTGTTAAACTGATTATTTATTTAAAAATAAATAAAAATCAGATAACATATAAATAGGAACCCAAGGCATACCTGAGAGATACAGCTGCATCCTGTGAAATCTTTATGTTGAACCTATTGTGTTCGTTTCTAGCAACACTTTTACACATGTTCTTGTAGTCCAGCAAAGGGCACCTGTTACTTGGAACTGCAGCGGAAGGAAGACTATCTTTTTACCTTCTACCCAAAGAGAACTTTGTGATATTTTTTTGCTATTAAACCATGACCAAATAACTCCTCAAAAGAACTATATGAGCAACATTTTCAAACAGGTATTGAAGGAATTTCTAAAAATCGAAGATAATGAAAAACAGTGGAAATCTGAATTAGTATGGATGGTCTAAGACACTTGCACTACAGCAAAACTTTGGCATTTTAATTCAGAATTTCTTCAATAAAATCTAATCTAGTACATAACAAACCCCTGTTATTGCATATTTAACTGGGAAAGCTAAAGAAATAGTGAAAGCAAAATGCCATTATTAACATTTGTTGGATAACACAGCACAGTGATATTTTCAACTTTTTACCCAGATTCCCACTGTTAATTTTGGTAGATGCTTTACCACATCCAGCCTTTGTGGGTAACAAAACCTTCTTGACTTCTACATTTCATTCATTGTTTTTACATATGCTGTCATCTCAACATCTGCAATCCTAACAAAGTCTTGGAAGGTGTTCTGTTCTTGAGCAGTTGCTGGTCTGACAGAGACACACTTGAGAACGTTCCTTTTTGCATCATAGTTTCCCATGCACCTGTGCACTCGGCCTCTAATCAGTCTTGGGAGCTCACGGTCCTTCAGCAAAGCACAGTAAATGAAACAATTATGTCACCTCCCAGAAAAGCTTTCTGCATGCCTGGATTCTGAAGACTACATCAAACAGAAGGAATTTACACCAGCTTTTTTGTTATCATCAGCTGCTTCAAAGCTGAAGTCCCACCTGTTTTTCTGGATCAGAAGTCTAAGGATGCCTAAGTGGGGACTGGAATATTGCTTTAGTTTGGGAACAATATATAAGCATCCATCTTGCCTTTTACACAGTAAATTTCTGTTTTATCAGAACAACACATTATTAACTTCACAGAAGGGATTGGAACTAGTGATGTCTAGGCTGTGTACAGAGTATACTCACAATTTCATAAAACACACAAGGCAGGGTCTCCTTTCCATCTCTCAGAAGAAAGTTCTTTGCTCCATAAGCTCCAGGTGTGACTGCAGAATCCAATGTGCCTGTATCATTTACCAAAGTTAGTCAAGGTGTAAACAGAGGGCAATACTAAGTATACACCAAGACACCACCATATCATTTACTGCACCAAAGCACTAAGATATATAAAGTCAGAATCAGCTTTCTGTGGGAACATATGCAGATCAACTTTAAATATTTGCAGTCTTGTCAAAATAATAGCTTTCTGAGTTGCCTACACATTGTATATTCTTATTCACCTTTGATGTTTCAGCCTTATGTCATGTTCATTTCTCAGACAACATCAA
Source organism: Formicarius rufipectus (assembly GCA_013399695.1). Classification (NCBI taxonomy): domain Eukaryota; kingdom Metazoa; phylum Chordata; class Aves; order Passeriformes; family Formicariidae; genus Formicarius; species Formicarius rufipectus. The sequence continues at coordinate 452,382 of VXAU01000632.1, forward strand.
TTAAAATGCAAAGTGTAACACACTAGAAGTGTATATCTATATTTAGAAGTACTATACACTTGAATCTATTCCTACATTAACTGTATTAAAGATTATTGCAAAATTGTACCTCTCTACAGAAGGTGCCTATTAAATAGGAAAATTTATTGTAACACATTGTGAAGACAAGGAAAGAAAATAAACAGGGTAGAAAATGATTAAACTTTGGAGGATGACTGAATTATTAATTCTGTAGCTATTTCAGTCACCTTTGATAGCTGAATGGATGTCCTGGAAGGAAAATTAGATGGTGCTCAGAGCAGCATGTTGTGGGTTTCAGTATTTCAGCTATTGTGTCAACAGTTAGTGAAGTTGTCTTTCCTTGTTCCATTATTATCAGTTATAGCCCAATCTATGCTTACCTAAAACTTCAAAGAGCAGTGCAGCTTTGTAAGAATATTGACTCCAGTGCCTCATGCTTTCAATGACTGCAGACAGGATTCGCAAGGAAATCCTTTTCTCTCTAGTTTTTATTTGAGATGATGGAACTTCCTTTCAGGGGAAGATGAAAGCTCAAGTTAGACATACACACTCATAATGTTAAAATGCACATAGACATTTATACATTATGTTCAATAGTCAATATTTACAGCAGAGTGTTTGTTCAGAATATACAAATAACTCCCTGCCAGGTTATATGCTAATGCTGAGGACTGCAGTTATTACAGTATGAAAATCTCAATTCTAAATTTTCAGAAACGGAAATGTTTACTAAGGCTGACAAAAGCTTCATCTTTCATCAGTTTTCCTTTTCTTTACTGCTTTCTTCATCATGCCTTCCTATTAACTCCCCATAAGTTTTACCTGACTTTTTTCTTCTGGAACAAAATCAAATTGTTTTTCATTCATTTTACTTTGCTGAATACTGTAGTTAAATTTATATGCTGGACTATGGCTCTGCAGAGTTCTCGAAGCAGTGTTAGGGTTCACTGGCCGTTGTCCTTTAGATGTGTTTGTCTGGCTGGTTTCTGTTTTGATGAGCTGAGATGAATTACGGTGATCAGGGTGTTTCTGCTGCTGGACAGTTTTCAAACTATTTGAAAGGTTCCCAAACTTTCGAGTAGTTCCACTATCAGATCTTGAATCTGCTGTGTTACTTAAAGGAGTATACTCATTTCTGCAATGTAACATCAGACACAGTTCAGTATCACGGTATCTGTTCTGAATACTCAGATATGTAATTAAAGAATATAAAAGTAATCTATGTGGTGTTGTTTTAGCTTTAAAACTATCCAGACTCAAAGTACTTGAGTATACACTTCCATTAACCCCTGTGCAGGGCAGTGATCACACCTGTGCCTAAATGCATCTAACTTCACTGGGCCTTAAATCTTTGCTCTGTATAAGGGATCTTCCCTAACCAAAGAATTACATTTTTTCAATAAATCTAAAATAAAATAAACAGAGTTTCTTCTGAGAGGGATATTTCCAAATTCTTCTGCCACCATCACTGAGGAAATAATTTTACAACAAACTCCAGTGCTGACATTGTTATTTCTAACACACTTCTTTAATAAAGGAAGCTCAGAAACTCCTCCTGACCCATATTGTCTTGTTTGAATCACTCTCTTTTTGCTGTTGGAAAGGAATAGGAGGAAGGAAAGAGAGCAAATGGACAGTTATAACATTGCTGGAAGTTTTCCTGTCAGCTCCAGGGATCTGAGTCTGCCAGCTTTTCCACAATTTATAACAGCTCAGTCTTGATTAAAAGTTTTGCTATAAAATAAACTGATGGAAACTTATTTGAGTTTATTGATAAATGTGGTTTGAAAGTAAAGGGGAATCTCAAAAAATTACCAGCAAAGTTCAATCGACCTTTATGGTAAGACTGAATTATAGGCCTGATAAAAAGGCAAGATATTAGGTCTAAATAATAGGTCTCCTTAGGTATCCTGCAAAGATATTTCATTTCAGTGGGTTTTGGCTCATAAGCACAACATAATTATCTAGGACTACAGTGATGATCTCAGAGAATTAAAAAGGTCTCTCTGAATGCTATACAATATGGGAAAATGTAAGAAGTATTTTCACATGAGAACAAAAAGGATAATAGCTATTAAAGACTCCACCAACCTGCAGGCAGCCAAGTTTTTTCCAGCATTTGCTAAATTAAACTTTGATGTATTGGGTGGTTTCATGAGGGACGGAGGCATCGGATGTTCTGTTTGGCTTTCAAATATAAGTTTAAAGTATCAGTAACACAGAAGCAGCTTTCTTGTAAGACATGGATCATAGTTTGTGGAATAATTAGTATCCAAATGAAAATCAGAAAGCAACAAATAACCTGCTTTTACATACCCACTGTTTGCTGCTTTCTGCACTTCAGCCACTTCTGGCTTTGCAGTTCCCCAGCCTAATTTTCAAAAGAGAAAGGAATGAATATGAATACAAACAGAAAAGATGGAAAGGTAATAGGTCTATGTGGGCTCCTACTCAGTATCTGCTTAATGCCCCCAAACAGGCTCACACAGGAAGAAGGTGGGGAAAAAAAGGAATATGATCCTTTGGTATTTGCAATTATAAGACAACTTCTAACAAGCAGGTTGCTTCTCTAGACAATGGTTCACTTACAAACATGAGACTTATTAGCAACAGAGACTATTTACTGTATTATAAGGAAACCTTTTAACTTTATTACAAGTAGAACATAATGAAAGCACTAAAGGCAGAATTCTATACCATTCCCTCCAAGCTCAAGCTCAAGAATAGAAGTTCCTTTCTGAACTACAAGAAAGACATCTTATAAATGTTTCTTCTTCTAACAGAGGACTTGAATGTTGATTGAAATCAACTGAAAACAAAAGCTCAGTTTCAAGGGACTCTATTTAAATGCAAGTGCTACTTCATTCTCCAACACACAAAGAGTCAAACTCCCTCTAGGCACAAAGTATAAAAAGCTCAATTGTACAGAGGAGAAAGAAATTTCCTGGAGGACAATTTTTACATAATGAACTTTTCAGAAATAGATATAAAGGGTGCATATAGTTCTTGATAAAGACAATGTCTGATTTCATAGAACACAACCAGGAAGTTAAGATTTCTTTGGATTTCAAGCCATTAAAATAAAGAAATATCTCTTATTTACCAAATGATGTGGGAGAAAAGTCATAAGTACAAGTCCCAGAACTGGCACCAGGCTCGTTTTTAATTGGATTTGAAGTGAGAGGCTGTCTAGTTCTTTTTTTCTGATTGAACAGTGGTACAGGCAGACAACCTAAAATGAAAATTAATAATACTGCTATACCAGTAGCAAAAGGACACAGTCCACACTTAAAATATGTAAATAACATTACTTGGCAATTATTTTACATCACCCATAGAAACTACATTTCATTAACATGTAACAGACCATTCCCTCACAGAATTCACATTCCCAACCCTCTGTCCTGCACATAATCTTGTGAATGAAACCTTTCCCTGAATCCAACCAAAATCTTGCCCTGTGCTGCAGTGAACAGGTAAACCCTGCATGTCCACTCAGAAAATACTGCCTATTCTGCAGGAAGACTGAATGTGTATATATGTGTGTGTATATACATATATATATATTTATGTATACAAGCATAATGAAGTGTGAATGATAAAGCAAAAATCAAGTACCTGCTGTGCTGCGAGTTGAGGTGTCAGCTAAACTCCTTTTCATTCCTTTGCTGAATCTTAGCAGGCAACAATGTATTGATTACAATTTGCTGCAGAGAAGTTCAATAAGCAAAGTACACCATTAATGCTGCAAACACATCCAAGTCTTACCCTATTTTAAGGCTGTTTCTTTGAAAGTAAAAATTGTTTTCATTACTTTTTTTTAAGTGCTGGAAAAACACTGAATTCCCTCCTGAATTTAAAAGTACATAGATGTCCAAATATAAGGATTCTTTTTTAAATTCCTGAAAATGAAGCACTAATAAAAAATGCATATTTACACATTGCTGCCGAGGGTGATGGCAAGGTACAAGGCTTTAACATAAACCTAATTTAATATTTTGTGGAAAATAGCATCATGCTTCAAAAATAAACTTATCTTCTGCAGGTACCTAAAACCTTAGCCAATGTCCTCATATATAAAATACGTCACAAATCAAGAAGATATTACTATCAGCCAAATATTATGACCAGAAAGAAGTATTTTTTAGCATGTTAGGTGTAGGTTGTTTGCCATATTTATTTTCTGATTAATCTACTTGTGTAGTAAATCCGTGTTACTGTACACATTGAGGACACTACACAGACTCTTGTGTGACTTCACTTGCTATTCTATCAAATTTAGTTACTGGTGCATATTACCCTTAGAGGCATATGAATAATACCACAGATTTAGAGGTGTAGGTAATACAAGAATTCCCTCTACCTTTATTTTGATCTGGCAGTTAACCATATGCAGCTGCTAAAGATGTTAATAAGAATGAAGCACAGCTTCTACCTCAGCTGACTAATAGATCAATTTAGTCTTTATTTCTGTGAGATATATCAATTACATGGGTGATGACATGAGAACAGCTTCTAATCCGTTGTTGTTACAAAGCATATTACCAGCACTCTGACACTCGTGAAATAAAACCCCATAAACTCTACACTCCGGTTTATAAGGAGAGTTTTGGCGCTGCAGAGGATTTTAGAGTGTACCGTTTTGCTTTCTGACCTCTCTCGAAGACGAGCAGCCCGAGCGCAGGGATGGAGCTGTAGGGAACAGCTCGGGCAGGAGGAGAGGGCAGAGCGAGCTCGGCGGGGCCTGCTCAGGGGGAGCGGCGGGCGGAGGGCACGGACAGCCCGGGGAGGCTGAGGGAGAGCGGGGAGACTGAGGGAGAGGGGTGGGGAAAGGACTGAGGGAGAGCGGGGAGACTGAGGGAGAGGGGTGGGGGTGATCCCTGAGGGAGAGGGATGAGGTGAGCCCTGAGGATGGGGCTGAGCCCTGAGGGAGAGGGATGGGGAAAGGACTGAGAGAGAGGGATGGGGACGGGACTGAGGGAGAGGGATGGGGACGATCTCTGAGGATGGGGGCGATCCCTGAGGATGGGGGTGATCCTTGAGGGAGAGGGATGGGGAAAGGACTGAGGGAGAGGGATGGGGACGATCTCTGAGGATGGGGGCGATCCCTGAGGATGGGGGTGATCCCTGAGGGAACAGGATGGAGGCGATCCCTGAGGGAGAGGGATGGGAATGATCCCTGAGGGAGAGGGAAGGGGTTGATCCCTGAGGGTCAGTCCTGAGGGTCAATCCTGGGGGTCAGCCCTGAGGTGATCCCTGAGGGTCAATCCCGAGGGTCAGTCCTGAGGGTCAATCCTGGGGGTCAATCCCTGAGGTCACTCCCGAGGGTCCATCCCGAGGCAATCCCTGCCACACACGCCGCCTTCTCTGCCCAGGCACAGTGGGAACCCCCTGAGGGCAGCGCTACCCGAACCCTCCACGGTCACTAATTAATTAATTCATTAACCACCCCGGCCCGGGGTAACCCACGCGCTGTCATACCAGCCGGACCCCCACAGGTGTGTGGACACAAACACGGGTGTAAATAAAACAACCCACACTCTGAGGGTCAGGTAGTTTTCCTCCCCAAACACTGTTCTGACTTTTGCAGGCCGCTGGTCTCAGTCGTGAAACTCCTGACTGGTTCCTGTAAGACCTCAGTGCTCAGCCTGCTTGGAGCCCGTCCTGGTCTGTAATGCTTCATCTTCAGCCTTGGAAGGCTCTGGCCACATTACAGTTAAATATATATATATATATTTATGTGTGTGTGTAGAAACACACATACTCATACCTTTGTGACCTTAACAGCTGGTCTTAATTTCATTCCCATGCTATTATTCCATACGTTTTTGGGCTCGTGGTGTGCATTCCAAGCTTTCAGATGCACTCCCATGTATCTGTACATAGCACATCGAGCCAATCTGAATTCTTAACAAACTAAATACCCTACATAAGTTTCCCCAGTGTAAGCATTGGCAGAGCATGGGAATAAGGGCCGGGCCCTGGTGTTTAATTCTGAAGGGTGGAAGGTCTCCAGGCTTCTATATTGATCCCCAAATCCCAGGAGAGTTGAAGTGTTCGTGGCTGCTCGGAGGGGACAGAAGAACCTCCGTGGCTTTGGTCCCTGGAGTCCAGCTTGGGCAGTCACTGTCTGAGAGGGCTGCTCTGCACACACACACCAGTTCTGTGCTTCATCCTGCATGTCAGGAGGTGTCACAGCCACCACAGCCAGCAGGGAAAGGCTCTGCTCTGTGCTGGAGCTCGGCGTGTCTGTGCTCTGCTCTTCCCTCCTCGAATTTAAGCTCAGCCAGCCCGGGCACGAATCACCAGCCGTGTTTTCAGGCAGGGTGTCAATGGGCATTGTGGCACTGCTGCTGAAGGGACGGGTCAAAGGACAGTACAGGCTGTCCAGAGCTGTAAAGTACAGCTTTACTGCTTTGTTTAATAAATTACTGACTGATTAAATATCTGACAGCTTCTGAGGACAGCAGTAATACAGCTGAGTGTTTAAGTAAACAGTCTCTCTGTATTAACTGGCTGGAAGGGTCAGCAAGTCTGAATGCACAAACTGAAACGGAGAGAGTGACTTTTGTAGGAAATATATTCCTGGCAGAACTTGCCTAGATAAATCCTGTGTTTAGCTTTTCCTAGACCTACAGTCTGTCAGCCTGGGTTATAAAGCCTCTCCCAGGCACTGGCCAAACACTCTCAATCACTGAAGTGTAATCTTAGTAAAAAGGAATTGTTCAATAAACATTCTTTATTCCTTTGCAAAGTAACATTTTTTATGTTTATATTGTGTGTCAGATACTAATGGCAAACACTTCTGTCATTGACAGCAGTTATTTTTAAGTTTTTTGTTGGGTTTTTTTTGGGTTTTTTTGGTTTGTTTGGTTTTTTTTTGCTATTAAGACCTTTTATTCTAAATGTTTTGATCCTCAGGATGAAAGTTACAGCTGCTCTTTGGCTGAATTTCAGAAGCCTTTTTGAAAGCTTTTGGAAATGGAAGAAATGTTGCTGACTAAGTTGTTTTGGGGGGAAGAACACAACTATTGTCCCATCGTGGTCTAGATCTGTTTCCTTTTTAATAAGAGACTGCAGAAGTTAGAGGGCTGTCCCTGGCAGTTGTTTCAATGTGTTAGAGGTCTGTATTAGCACATCCCAGGATAGAACTGGAGCCAGGAACACTGGGTGAGTGAGTCGTGGGTAAATTGCACTGTAATTTTAGCTCGTGTTCCTTCTACTCACCAGTTCTTCAGATTTATTAAACAGAACAGGTCATACAAGCCACAACATGCTTTGAGGAACTCAGCTGTTCTGGGTATTTCAGATGAAAATACTTGATGTTTCAGCGTTATGTGCTGGATTAGAGCCAAAATGAGATTCTTACTTTGCTGGTTTTGCTCCCTTTAAAGAATTCTGCCCTTGTATAGTGTAATATTTATGTAACCACACATACATGAGAACACTCGTTACACCTATTTTACAGAGCAAAAGCGTCAGAGATACTTACGTGCATCATTAAAGTTTACATTTAAAAAAGCCTTTTATACTGTCATCAGCACAAGATTTGCCTGTATAGCATATTTGATTCGAGGTTTCCTGGAGAAGTTAACTTTTGAACTGTGTTACAGTCCCATGAGCAGCCTTGGAGACGTTCCTAAATCCGGGAACTGCGGGGAGGCTCCTTGGGAGGGAGGAGGGTGAGGTTGGCAGCTCAGAACTCCTGGAGGAGCCTTCACTCACTTCCCTCCCGCCTGACCTAACCGGGCTCAGAGAACTTCAGCTCAAGAGAACTTCCCTCCTTTTCCGAGAGGGAAGTTTCATTCTGCCGTCGTTGTGTGCTTTGCCCTCAGAGGCTGCTTTGGGAAGCATGAGCGGCTCCCGCTGCGCTCCGGTGACACGGGTGGGTGTCTTCGGGGGCACCCACGGCAACGAGAGCTCGGGGGTGCTGCTGGTGCGGCACTGGCTGCGGGACGGGGCCGAGATCCAAAGGCACGGGCTGCAAGTGAAGCCCTTCCTCGCCAACCCCAGGGCCGTGGAGAAGGGCACGAGGTACATTGACTGTGACCTCAACCGGGTGTTTGACCCTGACAGTCTTGGGTAAGGACGGCTGTGCTTTCTGCTGGTTGGCTTTTCTGGGGTTTAAACGTTTGCATTTAAAATCTTAAGGAGTTTCCTTTCCAGATGAAATGCTAAGGCGAGTTCTGCTGCTGTTTTCGCTGTGCAGTCGCATAACTGAAATCACTGACCTTTAGCCCAAAGGGAACGAATTGCACGAGTGTGAACAGATTCATTTCTCCGCTGGGAGAAGGAGCCTCGAACCAACACATTATGTTAAACACAGCATTTGCAATTCCTGTTAGGGGAGCTGTGTTTGTGTGAATTGCAGAATCGATGCACCGAGTTGCAAAGTCATTATTTCTCACGTCTTGTGCAATTTAGCTTTGGGGCTCTTCTGAATATAATTATACATCCAGGAAATAGCAGATAAAAGCAATTTAAATGTGAAAATCTGAGTATCTGAAAGAATGGCACACAAACCAGGGAAGTCTGTTTAATTCCTCTTATGACTGTAAAGACAAAAACTTGAAATTAGCTAAATTAGAAATAATCTATGGCAAAAGGATAGTCAAAAAAACTCAATAATTTACCTGACTTATTATTTTAGAAGAAATAGAATCTGTAATTACTATAAAGTAGTGATTGATTTTACATTTTTAATAGGATTTGAAGTTTCTGTGCTCTTGAGACATCGATTCCAGAGGTGTACTCTGCTGTATAAACATTCTTGGTGCAGTTGCATGCTAACCAGGCAATTCTGTTTCAGGAAACTTTTAGTGGTGAAGGTGAATACCACTGAAAGAAATACATATTGCATATATTTTGCAAGCATAGTTACTCTTACCCTGCACAGCTTTTCATCTGGATTTTCATCTTAGATTTTTTGTGTTGATTATTATATCTGAGATAAATAGATGCTACCACATAAGCGTTGAGGCCATTCTTTTAATTGTTTACTTAGGAACATACAAAACAGAAAAGTGGTTGTGTTTGCTTCCAGCTGCTTTGAACATAAAACACTTGAAAAAACAGATTCAGACACCTGCAGGTTGTCTTAAATCTTTAAATACCCTTGGTAAATCCTAGGAAGTTTCTGGTCCTATTACAGCACTACTGACTGCTTGGAGCACCTTCCCCTGTTCCCTGCCAGTGTAGAACCTTCAAGATTATAAATTAAGATTTTACAAAATAAGAAAAAGGAGAGTGAAATCCTGATACTACAGAAAGTAGTGGTGCAAGTGCCACTGGCTTCAATAAGAAGCATAAATTTAAGTCTTACGTGACAAAACTTTGATTTTCAAAGACAGAACTAAAAAGTATAAAAGGAGCTTTAGGGGCTCACATAAAAATCTAATCCACCTCCATCCCACCAGTAGATCAACTGCATGTCAACATACCTAAGAGATTATGTCTTGCCATTTCTGATGATCCAGCAGTGGTGATCCCATAGTTTTCCTCAGCACCCTCTTGTGATGCTTAAATGCCCCTGCAATTAGCAAGGTGTTTTGGTAGTATTTAACGAAACTTTCTTTATGCCACTTAATACCAGTATTTCGTACAAAATCCAAATATTACAAAGCTTGAGCTCTATTGAGAAAGAAAACTGAATTTAGTGCAAAACATTGTAGGTGTGTCTGGATTGTTCGTGGGTGTTATCCCAAGTCTGTCATCCAGAGTGGATTCAGTGTCCATAGGGACCAGGTCTGAGGCCACAGGAGTTTCCTACTCCCCCCCTGTTCCTACACAGGGAAGGTGTGTTTGTGTCAGAGCCCTCCTCACACACACTGGGAGCAGATCCCATACCTGCCCTTAGGCTGAGACTGTGCTTAAAATCATAATCCAGGCAGAGTCACCTGAAATCACAAGAATTAAAACCCTGGGGGAACAGATCTTCACTGAGCTTTGAGACTCAGGAGGGCTACAAGCAATAGAATATGAGAAGGTAAAAAATAAGATGTGTTACACATAACTTGGGAGTGATGTCCAAGGGAAAACACTATGGACTGATATCTGAATATTGTCTTCAGGAGGAGGTGGATCCAGTCTCAGAAGTGCTTCCAGTTGGTGATAAATTTTTGGTTAGGTTTATGCACAGGGAGAAATTTCAGATGTAAAGAAAGAAGGGAGCATAGTCTCCAGCTAAAATCAGATTGAATAATTCTAATACCCCTTGCACAAGACACAATAGTAAGACGTGTAAAACAATCACACTTGGTTTTTTTTCAAGGACAAATCCAGCCAATTTTAAGAGTTTGGTAATTAAATAGGTGATTTCAACTGCAGTCAATTATGGAATTAAAGCAAAAAGAAAAGGCTATACATATTTTGTTGACTGTAAAGCCATGGAATGAGCTCACTAATTTCTTTGTGCTGATATTAACAGCAGGCCAGTGGTGGAAGATATTCCATATGAAGTGAGAAGGGCTCAGGAAATCAATCATATATTTGGTCCTAAAGGCAGTGATGATGCCTATGACCTTATTTTTGATCTTCACAACACCACTTCTAACATGGGTGGTACCCTTATTCTTGAAAACTCCAGGGATGACTTTACAATTCAAATGGTTCATTATATCAAGGTAAAACTAATTTAAATGAACTATTAAAATAGATGATTAGTTGTAATGTTGTATTATTATATATTATTTTGTAGTTTTTTTAAATGTACTATTTTTTATTCTGCAAAACTGTTTAAAATATTTAATTATAGGATGGGGGCTTAATCAGAGATAATTAATAATTTGATTATAATATCAGGGAATTCAGATTTGAAATTATTATAATCTTCATGTATTAAAATGAGCATTAGTAAGACTGATGGGTGAAGAGGAGTGCTTAGAATAACATCCATGAAAATTAATGTAATTTAATCTGCTTTCACACTGATCTGTCAGGAACTTGGATAAATTTGGGTCACACATGCTAAAATAGTTAAACATTAATTTCATCACATAAAGACGTGTAAAAAGTAATGGAACTGGGTAATGACAAATGTTCCCTTCATCAGTAGTTACAGGAATAGTGCTATGGCTTTGGAGTCTGGTTAATTCTGTGTTCCTGAAGCTGATAAGTTTTGGTAGAGTAAGGTTTGCAAAAGTGCTGGGTTGAGCATAATCTGATTGAATTCCAGTGACCTGGACAATGAGTGATGGAATCCAGGTTAGCCCAAAGGTGTGGAATTTTATTTTCTTTTCCTTAGAAACAAGGTCTATTTTAACTTTTTTCTTATTATATGTATTCTATTTAAATGTTCTAAGATATTTGAAGATCTAGAAAACCTCTCACTAAAATTATATGATAAGCAAAGGTGGGCAGTCATCAAGAAAGAAGTCTAAAACGGGAAAAACGGCAAAAAAGGAAGGTCGAAATAAGGTTTAATTCACAATTTGTGTCCCCATAACAAAATCTAACACACACCAAAAAAAACCCCCAAAAACAAACCACAACCCTTCCCCCCCCTTGAAATCTGCTTTACAGTATTGCAAGTCTAAGTTTAGGAAAGTTTCGGAGCCCTGCTGAGCAGCTTTTCCTCTGCCAGCACTGTCAGACTCGAGCTGTGCTCAGTTCTGCTCCAGAGGCGCCGCCTGGCCCGAGTTAATGGGAGCGAGAGCAACAAACCCAGCTTTGTACCTTTGCTAAGGATGTCCCACTTCCCGAGGGCCTCGAAATAAAGGGCACAGACCGAAGGCATTGTGTAAATCCCTTCTGCATCAGTAACCTTTTGTGGCGCAACATTTCAATCCATTTGCATACCAAAGAGAGTTTTAAACCCCCTCCGCAGAACGCTCTGGCTCCAGAACTCTGCCCTGCTCTGCTCATCGAACACCCCAGCCTGAAATACGCAACGACTCGATCTGTGGCCAAACATCCTCTCGGTAAATATGAAAACTACAGACTATTTGAACCCACCAGCATTGATTCTAAAATGTGGCTGTTTTGTTACCACCACCAGTAGCTGTTTAATTAATCATATAAATCCCATTCTATAAATATATTGTCAAACATTCTCCTGAAGAGTTCTGATTCACAAAATCAGAGTTCTGGCTTGCAAAATACAGAAGCCAGATGGAAATTCTTAAACTCAATAACCCACTTTTTGCAGAAAAATATAATGTATGAGAAGAAGGAGGAAGGACCAGGTTCAGAAAAGCAATGTTTATGTCCTCTAAGGGCTGAAAGGATGGTTGTTAGCTAGGAAGAGGGAACTGATGTTCTGCATGGGAATGGTTAACTTTTTCATTTATGGAATCATAACCATAACAAAAAAATAATGAGTTTGCTTTACATCTTAATAAGTTCTCTAAAATGCAGTATGAGTAGATAAGTTGCGGAAAAGAACCAGGGAAAGGAATATATCCAATGAACCTTTCTCTTACCTTCATAGCACACTCAAAAAGGTACATACAATTCCTTAACTGATGCTGACTGGTGAGTTAAGTTACCTGCTGCTTAAAAAAATAATAATAAATTTAAAAAATCCCATAAGTGCACTTTGCAGTTCCTCTCAGGCAAACACTGACCCTCAAGCCACCCAGTTTTGTGGTCTCATTGCCACAGTCCTGATGTCGCTCCTGTGCAAACAGGTGTCGAGGTGGGGCCACAGCCACACGGCGTTGCCAGAGCTGATGTTCTGGACAAAATGAGGAAGATTGTCAAGCACGGCCTTGACTTTGTGCAGCTTTTTAATGAAGGTAAGGAGAGGTTAAAACCTCCAGAGTCATGTCAGTGGACTGTTTGAAGAGAATATTTTAAAAAGCAGTGGGTTGGGCTCCAACATTGTACAGTTAATCAGGTGGGAGGGGGGGCAGCAAATTGTTCCCTCAAATTAAAGTCAGCACGTTTGGGAAGATTTGGCCAGATCTGTGTACTATCCAAAACAGCTCCTGACAAAAGAGGTGTTTAAAATTCTTTCAGAGTACATTTTGTCAGGGGGGGTTGTTTTGTTTTGTTTTTGGAAGTAGAAGGGAAATAATGCAGTTTAGCATGTCAGAATTTCCATTATCGTGCTGGAATGTTAAAGATTAAACACCACTGAGCTCTTTCTGTGCTGTGCAGCACTACCACGCACATTTTTGCTTCAGCTACAAACAGATCTTTTTAACTGTACAGTGGAAAGTCACATTTCAGCAGCAAATTTAGGCCTGGGCTTCCTATGGCCCAATATGTGACTGGACCGTCTTTCTGCAGCTTGCCTTGAGGGCAGAACCTCAGGACTTGAGCCATTCTGAAGAGAATAAATAATGTATTGTTCTCCTTAATAAGCAGGTGCTCATTTTGACATTAAATTACACTTATTCTTTCCAGGAAAGGAATTTCCACCATGTACAATCGAGGTTTTTAAAATAATGGAGAAAGTAGATTATCCCAGGAATAAAAAGGGTGAAATTACTGCTATTATCCATCCTAAACTACAGGTAAATTCTAGAATAGTTTCTATTTGTGACTTTTTCTATGTATTCTTGTGTTGCTTCTACTACATTGTTGTATATTTTAGTAATAAATATTTAAAAGGTCAATATTGCCAGTAGGTTTATTGAACACTTCAGACATTCCCCTCAGTTCACTAAGGTCATCCACTGTTTCAGGAACTACCTTGTGAATCACTGAATCTGACATGAACTTTGAGCCTAAAACTGAAAAAGACAATAACATCTTATATTTTAAAATATAAATCTAATTTTTAATTCTAAAATTAAGATGTTTTTGATCAATTGTGAGCATCTGCAGTTTCTTTTTAGTTCACTTTACCAGGGAATTCTCTACAAGCCTGAAAACAAGGGCCAGACCCCCAAAATTGTGTGCTGGAGATTAAAAGGAATTTTTTTAAAGCTATTGCCATAATCTGCAGAAATTATAATTATTGAGCATAAGCTCAGGAATCCCATAAAATAAACAAAACCTTGAAAGTAAACATATTTCTGTATTTTCTTTCCCTAAGGATCAAGACTGGCAGCCACTGACCAATGGTGATCCTCTGTTTTTGACTCTTGATGGAGAAGTAATTCCCTACCAGGGGAACTGCACAGTCTATCCAACATTTATTAATGAAGCTGCATATTATGAAAAAAACCAAGCTTTTGTAAAAACTGAGAAAATTCAACTCACTGCAAGACTCCTCAGGTCCTCAGCCTCAGAGCAGAGCACGTCTTAAAGTCTATCACAGATTTTCCATTAAAAAGTTTGTTTCTTTGAAATTCCAGGGCCATTCAGCAGCAATTCATGGAATAAATAAATAAATGCAGAGTCTAATTTTAAATTGCAGTTTAATTAACCTTGCTGGGCACTTTCCAGATGAGATATACTGTCATAATGCTGATTATGGCTCCTGTTTACTTGTTCTAAAGGACTACAGGTGTAAAAAGGAAATATTTTTATGAAATTTTTATGAATATGCTTATCCACAAAACTACATTATATTAAAAATGTGCAGTTTTTCTATTTTATAACCCCAAACCTCCAATAGCCAACACTTTTTTAAAATGGGGTGATCCTTGAAATTGATTCCTCAGATAAATTTACAAAATGTGAGACAAAGGAGAAGCTGGGGAAAGAGAAACAGAGTATCTCAAAAATGATATTATAAATAACATTATATGTGACCAACCCCCACTGTGCTGAAGGGGAGGCCTTTTGTTTCTCTTTTTATACTTACCAAGATAAAAATAAGCTAAAAATCTATGATTTCTGAGAAAAATACACTAAAATGAAATGTAAAGCTATTTAGAGTATTACAAGATGAATTCAAGCTCCTCCTGATTTAAAGAGAACAAGAGAGGAATTTAGGAGGTATTGAGAAATTGGAAACATACTGGAGCAATATTCAAATTCAGAAGAAAAAGATGTGCTTAACCAGTGAGCTTTTAGAAGAAAATTTCTATTGCAATGGAGAAAATAGATCTTTTAACTTTCTCAATGTACCCACCTACTGCATGTAACATTTTCCAAATAAAGTTTTCATCAAATGTGGTACCCCAGAAGTTTTCAGTGAAGAAGGCAACATTTAAGCAATTACTTGGCTTTTGATGACGAGCAATGCACAAACCATACCTGACTATTTCAGAAAGGAAATTCAGAAGAATTCCATATGGGGAGACTTTTCAGAATTTCAAGATTTGTTCTGTATCTGTAGAGAGAAAGTCTGGCATAGAAAATAAGAGGGAAATGGAGGTTTAATTTATTTTCTTAAGCTGTTTTTAACATAGTTGACAATTTGGTGCTAAACATTAACAACTTTGCATAAGGATACACTAATTAACTATTTACGAAGAGATTAATTGTTCAGATAACTCTTATATTGTTCCATTTGAAATGTGATCCTTACTAATGTATTTTTTCCTTATCTTTGTGTAACTCCTAATGCAATACAAATAAAAACAGAGGACAGAATGTTTATGGAATGACAAGTTTTATTTCTTTAATTTAAATAATCATTGTATAAAAAGCACAGAATCACCTGCTCCAGTCATTATTCACTGTGCCCTCGGTGAGAGCCTTGAGACAGGAGACGGTGTGTGTGACGTGGCAGAGCTCTGTGGCCACACAAGGAAGGGATTTTCTCAGCAAGAACTTCCAGAAACAGCCCCTCAGTGTCTTCCTCAGCATCTTCCTCAGCCCCTCAGCATCTTCCTCAGCCCGTCCCTCTGGTTGTGTCCCTGGACACTGACACGGCTCATCCCTCCAGGGCTTTGTGCTGCTCCACCCGCAGTGTGACCCCGGCCCAGCACTGGCAGCCTGTTCTCAGTGCCCAGCCTGCCCACACACACGGGGTTCAGTCGGTCCCTGAGTGGTGGGAAGAGGTATTTTTCCTTTGTACAAAAACTGGCACTGGAAAGAATCCCAAGAGACCTGTGGAGTCCTGAGGCAAAATCCTTCGTTGGCAGTTTCGATGCAGAATGAACCAGGAAAGGTGAAAAGTTCCAAGGCAGCAGGAATTTTTCTTCTCCTGCTCCTATTTCCTGCTAAGAAAGTCAAACAGTGCTCAGGAGTTACGTGGGCTGTGGCCACCCCCATGTCCTTCCCCTCAGTTCCTGTGAGAACACAGCTGGAGGTGTCCGCTGGATCCCATCCACGCGGTGTCTCCACGGGGTCCACACCTGGAGGTCCACGTGCCCCATCCCTGCTGGGCCTTCCCTCACGCCCTCCTCTGGGGTAACAAAGGCCTTGGGGTCATTTTTCCCACAGCAGGCTTGGCTGTAAAATCCAAGGCAATTCTTATTATCAAACACAGCACTAAATTCTGCCTGAAACAGCACCTTTAAAACAGGCACCACGTGAATGGATCAGATGAAAAGCCACGACACTGAATACTTGGGATGTATTCATTGAAATTGAAAAGCTCACACAGCAAATACTTGTTTTTATATATATACATAAAATAGAAAACTAAAAATAATTCATAGTACTAGGCAATCACAGGTAGTGAAATCAAAAGTGCTACAGAAATGCATTACATAGTCCTCTGAATAAAAAAAATAAAACCAGCCTGCAATTGCATTGCATTGAACTTATTCTGTCCATTTGGGGAAGGAATACTGACTCATTTTCCGGAAGTGGTTGAATGCACAAGTTAATTTAAAAGAACTTCCAAGGTGGTAACTTATGTAGCAAGATGCAACAGCATGGAAAAGCCAAGGAGGAGAAGTAAAGACATCCTGAGTGGAACAAACTCAGAAATATCCTCCATCAGGAATGATATTTCTGCCCTATTATTTTATGGGGAGATATATACACACAGTAATAAATAAAAAGCAGTAACCACCACATTATAGCCTGGGGATTGCACAGAGGAAAACAGATCAGGCAAAGCTGCTGGGACCTGAAGAGGCTTCTCCAGGTTGTGGGACCAAGCCTCCAATAACACTGCCAGTCAATGCAGAAGCTGCCAAGGCATCCACAGCACATGGGTATTTCAAAAGAACATACTTCATTTAGTCGTCTTCAGAACTGAAATGCTTTTCTTTTCTCCACGACAAGAACTTAACTGTGCTCAGTGTACAAAATGAGTTTCTCATGAGTTAGAGATTCCAAAAACCAGCAGATTGGGATCACGATGACCTTAATTTTCCACAAAAGGAAGAAATATCTCACATTTGACCTTTTTTATCCAGTTAAACAACTAGAGCCAAGTTTGAGTAGTGTCACACAAACTTGGACAGCAACAGTTTGAGAGGCTCAGGACTGAACCAGTGAATAGTTCATTTGATTTCAGCTCAGCTGCCCTGATTAAATGGGTTCAAGCCATCAGACCGTGTCACTGAAAGTTTGTGTTCCAGCTGGTTACAGCTGTGCAGAGCACCCACAAAGCTTTCAGCACCCACTGCTGATGCTTTTAACCTTCAGAACAGCCCCAGATCAGACACAGCACAACTAAACAGAAGTTTCAGGCAAATCATCCATTTCTTCAAACGTATTCAGGGTGTTTTTGCTATTAGTTCTTGAATTATCTTGAATTTTGCTTGGATCTGCAAAAAAATGCATTGTAAACAAAACAGGATATGGTAGAAACTGTACATGCAAGATCAGAGTTTTGCACTTTTGTTAAAAATACACATTTTATTGAAACAGCAAGTTGTCAGTTTACTACCATATCTTACACAGAAACCTGGCTGCCCCTTTGCCTTATTACTGAGCTCATTCTGCTAAGCAAAATAAATGTTAATTGGCTCCAGATGAGCCTTCAGAACAAGTCCCAGATCCTCACGTGCCCCTGTGGTGACTCTGCCCCAGGGACTTTGGGCACTGCAGGCTGAGCTCATTTCTGCCCACCACTCCAGCTCTGGCAGCAGGAGTGTCTTGGATTTCCTGCTCAACATTTGTGAGGGGCCATTTGTCATCCAATACGTATCACAAATCATACAGGTTTGGAACTGACCCTCTCTCCAAATCCTTAAAAAGAATTCGACACCCCTACCACATTAACCGTTGGTTTCTCTAGCAATAAAGTGTGGCTGAACATCCACCTTGTGAGATTTTATATTTTTAAAGGTATAAAACTATATCAAAGCATTTATAAGACAAGATTTCTAAAACACAGTGTCATCAAATCCCACAGTACCTGTTGGCCCTGGATCTTCATTAATAAATGAAACGTGTGTTTTCCACTCAGTCCACTTCACTTCATTAATCCTGTTGACATGGGACAGAAGTTGGGTTATTCTCATGCATCATGTCCCAGCTCCATTGCTGCCCTTTCCGTTCCTTCTTGGGATTGTCCCACTTTTCCACCTCCACCTGCTGTGCTGGGACTCCAAGGTTGACTGTCCCTTGCAGTGTTCTGGGCTGTGTGAAGGTGAGAACACTGCCAAGACTACTTTATAAAGCAGTACCTGGTGAGCACAGCTTGAAACTCCCCTCAAGTGATTTTGATAAAACAGCATCATTCTTTAATAAGGTAACTATCAATTAGCAACCAATTTGAAGGTAATTATTTTGAAGCTAACATTCAAGGGGGATATGACAAAGTGACATTTATTGCAAGCAGACTTGAGACTTGTACAGTAGAAACAGGTGAAGATGAAAATCTGTTCTACAAAAAATTATCTACAGACAAAAAAAAAAATCTCCATCTTCCTTTTTTTAAAAGCAATTTGTGACACCAAAAAAAAGCCCAAGTTATGGCTTTTTTTTACACCTAGTATGATTTGTAGGGATATTAGAAACATTTTAGAGAGAGTTTTGAGGAGAAATAACCTTGAAGCAGCCTACAGAGCCGACTTGCGAGCACAGTATTGCAGCTTTGCCTTACCTTAAACACACCCTGGTGTCATTTTCAGCCACTTTACACCGTTCTCCCAGCTGGAATTTTTTCCTCAAACACTTTGGTAAGAATTTTTCAAATTCCAAAATAGTTCTGGCTCTCTATGAACAATAAATAGCAACATGAGTGTGGTTAACCAGAGCCAGCATTGATTGCCCAGCACACAGTTTGCAGTTCCATTATAACATGCCAAGCCTCCATCTCATCACCCACAGCTAAGGAAGGTGGCACACCAGTGATTGTCTGGGATGTGAAAATGGGGATTCACAGGTTCCTGGGAAGGTGGTGAAACACCACCCTGGTGACATAACCAGGGGAGCAAAACTCCTAAAGGTTTGTGACAGTGCATTGGTGGGAAACCCAAGCCATAACATTACCATTAGGGCTGTTGTTAACTCTGAAGTCATTGCAATTCTCTAATACTGAGATTAGTTATTTCCATTATTCACTCACATTATACAGGTGGGGATTGTCACTGTCAATACCTGACCCATTCTGTCAGCATGAGTTACCACAGGTACAGCTCAAGAGATTTCACCCCAAGCATCTGCCCTGCACTGAGCATTTCACCCCAAGCATCTGCCCTGCACTGAGCATTTCACCCCAAGCATCTGCCCTTCACTAAGGTTGCCAAACAAACCTGGAGT
This sequence comes from Formicarius rufipectus, assembly GCA_013399695.1. Classification (NCBI taxonomy): domain Eukaryota; kingdom Metazoa; phylum Chordata; class Aves; order Passeriformes; family Formicariidae; genus Formicarius; species Formicarius rufipectus. The sequence goes on from VXAU01000632.1 coordinate 471,849, forward strand.
TTCCAGATGTGCTCGCTCTCTTTAGAAATATCTTCCACTGTTTCTCCCATTAGTGCAATCAGCATGTTCAAGAGAAGAACAAAAGTCAACACAACGAAAGTTATGAGGAGCAGAAGAAACAGGACAGGATACTTTGAGTTTTGCTGGATCTCCAGGTCACCCAGTCCCAGGGTGAGCTTGAAAAGGTCCATCAGCACCGGGCCCAGGCTGCTGTTGGAATGGCATTCACCACCCTCTTGGCAAGTCTCAATCAGTGCAGCAAGAGCTGAGAAGAAAGATGAGGACACTTCAATCACAATCATGCTTTAGGCATACAGGGCATTGCAGCCTAAAGAACTCAGAATGCACTGGGGGAGAGCCAGAGCTGGCCAGCAACACACAGAGCCACCGACAGATGTCCAGGGAGCAGAAGACCCCACGTCCAAATGGAACTGCAGGCAGCTGAGAAAGGACCAGGTGACTCTTCTGTTCACATCTCAACAATATCCAGAGGAAACCCCAACGTGAGCTCTCATCATGAAGGCAGGGATGTTATGAATAACATGCCAGAATGTTTACTCACACAGAGCATCAGTGCTTTTCTCCAGTAATATTTACCTACGCCAAATCCCAGCAAAAACACGATATAGACAACTAAAAATTTGATCACATCTTGCAGGATGACCTAGAAATTAAATGAAACTGTCATCAGAAATTAAAATGAGGACTGGTTTTATGCTTCTGAATTCTGGAGGGACACAGGTGAGGCACATAGTAAAATATCAGAGTGTTTTCACTGGGTGAACTGGTTTGGTCTCAGGGAGAAACCCGAAGGTCTGATTTTTTATCCCATGCCTGAGAGTCTGATGTGCTGTCTGAGGGATGACAAATTCTGCACAGTGTAGACACTGCAGCTGATGCTGCAACTAAATTGATTTGGCCTGTAAAAGCAGTGAGGGTCACAAGGGAGGTAAACCAAAAGAAAAGAAACTTGCCTTTTGAATCATCACACTGTAAATGCCCATGGACTGGAAACCTCTGGTGAAATAGAGCATATTGGCCCATCCAAGGGCCATTGCCAAAACAAGACACACGAGGTGTTCTTTGTAGGAAAACAAGTACAAAAAGACAGAGAAGATCACAAGCAAAGCTTGTATAAAACTGTTAAAAAACAAACATATATGTAAAGGAGAAATTACTAGCATAAAACCAACAATAAAATGGACAAATCAAGACTTCTTTGCTTTTTAATGCTTCATTTGTAATTTCATCCTGCTTTGTATTCTCCCCATGAACACTGCCATTATTTTTTAACAATAAAATAGATCCGTACAGGTGGTGTAAGTCTATTAACATAGAAGGATTATAGTGATTAAAGTTCACTTCAAGTGAACTATTCTCCCCCAAACAGCTGTCACAGAAAAGCTGCAGATAAGATTAAATCCATCCCTCTCCAAGTGATAATCTGAAGCAACAGCACATATTCTGTGGCCATGAGATACTAAGAATCATATCTATACCATAAAATGTATATGTGCACAGACTTACAATGCAAAGTGGAACCAGGCATCAGAGAGAATGGAGTGCAGGTCTGAGGGCCTGAGCAGGAAGATGGCCACACTCTGTACACAGATATATAAAATACAGAGGTGGCAGTAAGGGAAAACAGGCCTCCAAAATCTGTTTTTCAAAACAATTTAACTGGTATTTTAAGATAATCCATCTACTGATAAGACATGATAACTTCTGGATTTTTTTTTTTTAAATAGAGCTGTAATTTCCAAGTTCAAAATTCTGTCATCTCTGGAATAATGTAACAGTTACTGGGTTTAATTAATTACAGTATATGGCACAATTATACCGTGTTTTCCATTAGAAGTTCTCATTCAAAAGGGTCCTTAAAGCCAGCAATATGACAGTATTAATGCTATACAAATATCAAATCTCTGCCTTGAGACTTTGAAAGGAAAACACTCTCAGAGTTGTTTCACAGAGCACGTGCATTCAAATATATAATCAGGGTCATTATACAAGTGATGTATTGTGCCAAAGACTTAAAAATTACACATATCAAAGATGTACCACATGGATTGTGGATATCAATATCAGCAGCATGTTCATAAATCTGGAGCAGCTCTTTCTGTATTTATTCATAGATTTGTTAAGAAAAAGTCTTACCTCTTTAATGGCTAAAAATATTGCTCCCAACATGACCATCAGCTGCCCTGCCAACTGCAGCCATCCCACTCCTCGTGTCAGAGCCAGGGGATAAGGGGGGCTCTGCAGGACACATCCAAAAGGACAGACTCAGTTTCCCCTCCAGGGGAGAAGACAAAGCAGAGCAAACCTCCCCACGTGGAGCTCTGGGGGAGCAGCTCCTTCCCTGGCAGGGAGGATTTGCTTCGTGGTGCATTCACAGGATTAGTCCCTTCACATATATATATATATATATATTGGAAATAGCAGGAAATTAAACTTCTAAAAGCGTGGAGAGGGTAACAGCCTGTCTTTGGGTCATGTGTTTGTATTTTGCATCACTCACACAAGATGCAAATACAATTTCCTCATCTCACTGCTCTTCCTTCCAGACACAAAGCCCTGATATGGGAGAGCCTGGTCTGCGACAGACAGGTGTTCCAGTAACTGGTGCTGGCTGAGCATTGGAAATGCAATTCAGGAAATGCTACTGCAACTTAAGTCAGTAAAATTTGGTGAGGTTCAGTTGCTGTACTCACCTCGTTTTCATTAGGCCTGTGGTAGGAAACTAATGTTAATGTTATGTTGTAGAGGAAATAAAAACAGCACGACATAAAAAACATGTGTCGGGCAAACTTCTTCCATTTCATTCGCAGCAGGGAGTTCAGGGGCTCCAAAGTCAGCATCTCATGACGATTCTGTAGGGGGAAATAAACCCAACAAACAAACAAAAAACCCAAACAACAACAACAAAAAAAAAATCACAAAAACAAAACAAACAAAAAACAAAACACAACCCAAAAACCCAAACACAAAACCAAACACAAACAAAAACAAACAAACAAACAAAAAACAAACAAAAAACCCAAACCAAACCAACAAAAAAAAACCAAACAAAAACCAACCAACCAAACAAAACCCAAACAAAACCAATTAAGACTTGGATTTCAGGCACATATTTCATGTATTTCCCTCAGATCCCGTCCTTGCTGTGCCCAGCCTGACAAGATTCATCAGGACTCAAGATTCAACTCCCACTCCCAGTGGGATGAGATCTGCCATTCTCTGCCTGGGAAATTGTGATGGAGCAAAAACTGCCACGTGGACTTCTGGTCTTGCTTCTCACAGAAGTTTCATGGCAGTATTTGAATTCAGCAAGTGCAAAATTCTGGCTTTGAAAAGCAAACGCTCCTAAACATGTAAAATACATACCTGTTAAGTAAAGTTTATTTGGTCTGACCAGCTTGGCCATGTTTATATGCAAGGCAAATTAATGCTTCTCATGGAGGAAGAGACATTCCCAAAATGCCTAGCTCATGTTTCAGGAGCCCAATGTATATTCACTTCCAGGTGACAAACTACAGAGGTATAAAACTCATCTTTGCTCCTGATACAAAAACTGAAGGCCAAAATTTACTGTTTACTTTTGCAAGTCACCTAATTGAATATATAGACTAACATACCTGAAATGAGTGCACTGCCAGGAAAAAACAGATCTGTATTTTAAAACCAGGTAACTTACCCCAATATTTGTGTTGTAGACAATGATTTCCAGTACTGAGTTGTCTGCAGTGGTATCCAGTTCTGTCAGGTCATACAGAGAAGACTGAACAGGACCATAAGCCCAGTCTGTGAATTTTCTTGACAGACTCCTGTTGGGCTTGTCCCTGATCTCCCTGCTCAGGATGTATTTCAGAATCTAAAACATTAACAGGATCATTTGTAAGCAGTTGTGCTGTTCATGGCAAAGGAGAAAGCACATGAACATCCATGCCCACACCCCCACCTTTCACCCATCACATCTTGTACACTTCTATTTGTGTCACTCAGTGAGGGGTGTTGGAGTTGAAAGACCTCTAGGAGGTAAATACAGGGGTTCTAATGCCCCAGATTTCCTGTCAGACACATTTGTCTAAAGGACAAAAGCACAATTTTCCATGTGTTCATTTATGCCTCCCTTTATCAATTATTTTCCAAATTATCCCACTGCCAATTTTTTGCAATACAGTTGATTTGTGAAAGCCAAATTCTACAGCAGCAGTTCTGGAGGCTTTTCTGCAGCTGTTCAAAGCCTGTGTAAGTGCAGTATGGCAATAAATGCAGATTTTGGGTTTCTGTACAACAGGAGGGCTTGCAAAGCTGGTTTTAAACAGCATGTGTGTTTTGTACAGAGAGGGGGAGTTCCAGGGAAACGCTGAAGGGCAGAAGCAACATTGCAATGACAACATTTGCTTGTATTTTAACCAAAATTAGCTCACCAGTCACTGACAACAGCATAACCAGGCTGAAAACCAACGAGTCAGAGCACTCGTTTCCCTTAGATGTTACTGCAGTAATACTCACCTCTAATTTCCCAGTTTTTGCAGCTAATTGTAGTGGGGTCAGACCCTCCTTATTCTTTGTAGTTTCCAAATTTCTGTCCTTACTTTTCAACAAAATCATATCATACATTCTGACTACAAAGTCATTCTGGGTTTTGAAGTCCTCCGCCACAGTAACTAATGCATGGAGGATATTGTTTCCTCTGGAATCCTGAGAAGAAATGTTGGTCCTGGCATTGTCCATTAACAGTTGAATTATGTCTGGTTGGTTGGTACATGCAGCCAGTGCCAGAGCAGTTTCACCTACAAAATCAAACAAGGCAACATGTTTTATTACAAGCATTCAAATCAGATTATAAAAGACTTTGTTAAGACTCAATATATGAAGGCACATTTACATATCAATGGTATTGAATTTAGGTAATTTTATAAAAGTTTTGGGGATTCCTTCTTAACTTTTCCAGAAAGATCACTTTTCCACTTACCAAAATAAAAGCCTTCATGCTTATGTTTGGGATTAAAGAAAATACCCTGGGCATGAGCATTGACATCAGCTCCTTTCTCTATGAGGCTCTGGGTTATTTCATACTGTCTCCTCTCAATGGCAATATTTAGAGCTGTCTGGCCTGGAACAACAGAGAGGAATTTAGTGTTGAGCCTCTCAAACATTAATGATGTTTCACAAGACAGCACCAGAGAGAATGAATGGAAGTTGCTTTAGGAATTCCAACAAGCATTAGAACATCTGAGGGAAACATTATTTAGTGGATGGTATATTTAACCATATACCTGAAACTGGTGGCAGTACCTTTATATGCCTCTTCTGTGTATGCTGCATTGATAAACCTCTCCAAAATACCATTTTCCTCTGCAAAGGACAGGAGCATATTCACGATCTCGTTTGTGTTCTGGTTGATGTTCAGCAGAGCTTTCATCAGACAAGTTTTGCCTGTGTCTGCAGCTGTGAATTTTTTCATCAGATAATCTACAAGAGTGAATTTTGAGATTAGGTCACTGTTCTTTGTTAAACTTCTGCTAAGTAGGGGTGAGGGATAGATATGAACATAGATTTGCCATCGTCTGTCCCGTTGGATGTCCTGCTGCCGTGACTCCAGCCAGACCTGAATCCACAGCACAGCAGCCACTGCACAGAGGCAATTCCCAGTTTTAGGCTCCAGATGTGCTGCTGGAAGAGGCAGCAACCTGCCCCCAGGTAGGTGCAGCCCTCACCTGGCACAGGCAGGTTTCTGCAGGTGTTGGATCTCTCCTTCAGCTCCCCCAGCAGACTGTGCAGCTCCTCCACGTTCCCCTCGGACACCGCCCGGAACAGGTACCTCTTCAGCTTCTTCCTGGCACTGCTCTGCTCAGGCCCCTGGGCCATGTTAGCACTGAATGGGAAGAAATAATCAAATTGCTGATCAGGTTTACTATTTTTACTTTTTTGTTTTCTACATAAGAGGAAAAAATAATACAATTACTCTCCTCAGTCAACACACACTTGCCCTGCTTGCACATCCATGTTGGAGTGGATCCCTCAGATCGTTTCTCACATTGCTTATTTGCAGGGGGGTTTATAATAAACCAGAACTTTTTTCAAGCCTTTTGTTTTGTGTTTTCACTGGTTTATCCATTCCTCAAGAACAAAGGATAAGAAATACTCCCTGAAGCTGCCCACAACTCCCTGACTTCAGTGCTGAGGTTCCTGGTGCTGCACCACCCCTCGCACAGCAGAAGGCAGTTTTTAACCTCAATTCTCACACCACTTTCCTGACCATAAATCATTCTTATTCCAGAACAATGTAATATTTCCCCCAGTCAGAAATACCCCCAGGTCATGCCTCGCTGTGCATGGTGTGTACGTCCTGTGTTGCCATCCAGGAAACAGACTTTAGATATGAAGAATCCTCACACTACTTTTGAGATTTGGGAAAAGCAGAGATTAGATTCGAGTTCCTTATTGCAGCAGTTAATTCTTGAGGAATCAGAAAAGCATGCACACATATGACCTTTTTTTCTTAAACATAGCAGGCAAAATAAGTAATATCTGCCCAACCACAGACTTAATGCATTGAAAATGTACTGAGAAATGCTCCTGTCTCCACTCACCAGCAGCTGTCCACATTAGGGCTGTATTCAGTGGCATCATCCTGGAGGGACTGGGGGGAATCCATGTCCTCCCCATTTCCAGAGGCACTGAAGGAAACAGAAGAGCATGTGTGCTAAGATATTGCAAGACATTGTAGCAAACTGCAGGGAGAATTAGTGAGTGGCAGGAAGCAGCACCTACAGCAGAGCTACACGGGTCTAATTGGAAATTGTGCTTTTTATCTGTCATTTTATCTCCCACATGAATTTTAAAGTGAGTGGTAAAAATTGAGATACAGGATTTTTTTTTTTCAAAAAGCCATCTGCTTTGTGTTTTGTTAAATGATTTCACTACAGATCCTGAAACTGGGGGAAGTCTTTTTTTAATGATCACTGCTTTTTATGCATCCTCCTGAATGTTTGAAGCCTACCTTCTTCCTTTTCACATGCTTGCTTTTGTCATCTGCCACAAAACAAGTGCTAAGTCAGTACCAGTACACGGGTTGCAAGTGATTTACCTACAGATTTACTACACAGAGCCCTGGGAGCAACTCGGGAGCTTTTTGGGGCTGACTTGCAGGGAAGGTTCAGCTAAAAGAAACTGAAGGCTGGGCTCTAAATACATATTTAGAGGCTTTCAATGGCACTGGTATTTTGTTATCCCTGCACATAATTTCCAGACAGCCCTAAAGGCAAATCTGCCTTTAAAGCCCATTATAATTTTCTTACTTGTATTTTTATTTTCCATAAGGTTCAGATTTGATGAACTACCTCAGGTTCATAATTCAGGGAATCTGAATCACTATTTATTGTCAACACAGACTGATGGAGAGCAATGCAAACATCCAGAACTGCTCTGCTGGTGATCCCCTACCTTTGAAATGAAGCTGGGAGCTCAGTCTGTCCCTGTTCCATGTCACTCCTCTGCAGAAAACTGAGTAATCTGTGACAAGGCAGGTGTGTCTTGTGCAGGTCAGCCCCTGAATGAGAGGGAGGAATTTGGATACCTCTCCTCTGACCAAAATCAGACTGTCAGCTAATTCCAAAGAGCTGAGCAGACATCCATGAGGCACAAAAACCTTTGGCCATTCTGGGCTTGTGCCCGATTTGCTACATATTTCCCTTATTCATAATTATTGGCTATTAGTACCTCACACATTTTTTAAATCAAGTGCATTCTTCCCAATCAGAATTTTCCTCTGTTCATTCAGCATAAATGGCTGCTTTAAATATTTCAGACTCAGCATTTTCATCTTGTTTGATTGTTAATGAGCAACAGAGGGAGGGTGTCAGCACCCAGCTGGGAACCGGGTTTGCTAAATTAAGCTGTGGAGTTTGTTCTAATGTATCATTAATAGGAGGCTAAGGTTAAAAAAGCACTGATTTTAAACTTATTCCAAACTGAGGCCTGCTTTATTCCCTGTAAACGACAGCAGTAGATAAACTCAAAGATAAGTCATCAGCTGACCAACAACTGACTCCAGTGAAGTTCTGTCTTTGCACTGATCAAAAGCCATGAAAAGTCAAGTAAAATTCTCTCTGAAGTCCGAAGAGAAATAAGGAGAAGCTGCTGGAAAGAAAATAGATGTATTTGCAGAATGACTCCTGCAGATGCATCTGTAACTTACCATGGTCGAATATTTGAATCCATTGGTTTTGAGAACACTGGGGGAGAGGTGTTATTTGGGGTTGCATTGCTTTCAAAACCATCAATCTCCAGAAAAAAGTGTGAGCTGTTGAAGACAGTGCATTTAAAAAATATGAGCAATAAAAGGCAAGCCCAACCACAGCCCTACAAGTACATCCCTTGGGCAAGCTTGACAATTAATCCTCTCTGGCATTACACCTAAGAGGATGCTGGAACAGAGGCTTATCTGCCTTCCCCTGGGGAGATCCCAACCTCCATCACTGAGCCCAGATCTTTCATGCTGGCAGATGGGCAAAATTCCCAAGATATTTTTAGAACATATGGCATCAGATCCTGCCATGCCTAAGCAGCAAGTCCTGCAGCCCTAAAGCAGCCTTTCACCAGTGCCAAGAGCCGAACGCCACCCCAGTCCCTGCCCAGCCACCCGAGGGTGCCACACACACAAATGCTTTGCCATCCACAGCAGCTTATTCCCTGTTTCTCCAGCCAGGAGCCATCAGGATGGATCATTTCAAACCCATCAGCAGTGATAATGATTAAAACAGAAAGTCTGAATTGTCACAAGTCAAATGACACCAGGCATTTCCACCGGGCAGGATTGAAATGTTGCCTCTTGCCAGTCATGCCTGACATTTAACTATTCCTCCCTCCCCATAATTACATGAATTATATATACTTATGTAAGTAATTATTATATGGTGAAAAGAAATACAATTTGAAACAACACAGAAAAGGTAACATGAAAGAATAGGAAGATTTCATCCTTTAAAAGGCTGCAAAGTTGAGAAGCAAAAACCAATGGCTTGGTATTACTTGGATCTCACTAAAACATTCCTACAGTTCACCAGACAAGTTTCAGTGGTCGATGTAGTGACTCCCACATGGCCTGTTGTTCAGAAACTGTCTTACTTTTCTAAAAATGTTCCAGTAGTCACCTGGAAAATGCTTCCAAATCACTTTATTTATGGTTTAGTCCATAGGGTTCTGTGGGTTTTTTTTGAACTGCATCTTCCCCAACGAATCCTGCTGAAGTAAAGTACATGTACTGATCCTAAAATGCAATATACTATCAGGGCACTATTGAACGACCTGCTGATATTCGCTAAAAGCAGCATTATCTAGTTCTCCTCATGTTCCAATGGCTTGGTGATCCAAGTGTTAATTCACTGTGTATGGTTATTTAAGCTTTTATGACCTTTAGACAATTGAGATGTACCTGTGAATATATTCTAAGCAGGCAGCAAGTAAAATGCCACTTCTGGTTAGCAGGACTTGTCCCTGAAATTACCTGGGCAGGAAGAAGCTGTCCAGAGCCGGGCCCATCCCTTGTGCCACTCACTGCAGTCTGGACTCAGCTGAGAGACCATGGAGGGGTGGAAAGACACGGGTTCATCCTGCTTTTTTTGCATTCCCTGCCCATGAAGTGCAGGGGCTGTCCCACCATCTGTTGGGGCTGTCCCGGGGCTGCCTAAAGCCCAAGTGCCAAGGTCCAGGCTCTGCTGGACCTGCTGCCCTGCCCTTGGCTCAGCACAGGAGGGGACAGCGCTGGTGTGTCCAAGAGCAGCTCCTGCTCGTGAGGAAGGTTTGGGCAGGCACAGCCAAGGAGCAAACCCTGTTTTGGAGTCTGCCAGACCTCACCTACCCTGGCGCGTGGGTTACCTGGGGATATCATGGTTGGGGGTGGGGGAAACCAACCTCCAAAACCACGGTGCAAGGCAGGTGGACAGCTGCCAGCAAATACCCGAGAGCTTCGGTGGCCCTGCTGCTCTGCCCACAAACACCAGCAGCCTCCTCCCAACCTTCCTGTGCTTAATTATATCCTGTATCCCGGATTCCAGGACCTCCCAGCTGGGAATGGCACTGTCTTTCAGGAAAGTGCCTCTTTGCCAGCACGTTGTGCTGGGTGAGAGATGCCACCCTGGCAGGGCAGCAGCTGCTCGTGGCACAGCTGGGGGAAGCCTGTGGAAGCAACAGGATAAAGCAGCACAGGAACATGTAATTAATAGGGCACGTTCAAGCCCTGCATTAAAAATTCACGTGATCTTCAGGCTGTGTATTACTGGAATGCTGTGGGTCACGCCCTGAGCTCTTGGTGAGAGGTGGGAAAAACCCCAAGGTTACTGTTACTGAGGCCACAACCCTAAATGTGAGATACGAGGTAAGTACTGGAGGGGTTGGGTTTGGCAGTGTTTGCTGTAACTACACAGTCCTCCGTGGAATTGCCCCTTTTTGAAGTGCTGGGTGTGTCATGAGGGGTTCAGACACCTCATCTCCCCCATATGCAACCAAAGAGCTTCTCTTTTTGAATTTAATGACAGAAAGACAAACTGGACCACCCAGGCAGTGGGTCTCAAATAACTAATGGCACCATTTCTGTGAAAAGTGATTCCAATGATTATTAGGAATTACAAATGTCAGAACAGCCACAAGTGCCTAGGCCTTCAGAGGCTCAGAAATTGCCATAATAACTAGTAATTATCCCAAGGGAAAAGTTTATGAATGAAAATTCATCCTCACTCTACAGTAACTTAGTTGACTTAGCATAGTATCAGGCAGGAATTACAGCTTATTTTTACTCATTCATATTAAATACCAAGCTTTAATCCCTTTATTAGTTCTGTGATATAACTTATGAATGTGATTATTTTATAAAACAATGAATTGTTAATCAGAACAGATCAGAAACAGACTTTAAAGACTGGTGTATGAGCCTGATGTCTCTGCATAAGGGTTACGTATTTGTCCCATTAGGGCAAACACATCCTATATGTTCCTCACTCTTCCACAGGCAAACAGCACGAGCAGGGTTTGGTGAAGACCTTGTGTTCACCAGGGCTCTTGTTCATACATGCAGTGCAAAAGATCTGTGTATTTCAGTGCAAAGATCTACTAAAGGAGATAAACCAGGGAGTTTCAGTGGTTTCGACTGAGCTGGAGTCCTACCTTTTCTTTGTGGGAGTGCTTTCAGTCACCTTCTTCTCTTGCTGGTTTGAAGGGGGAATTCCAGATGGTTTTGTTTTCTTGCCCATTAGTGGAACAATTTCGTTGTTATCTTTAATCATGTTTCTGCAGTAGAGACATTCACAGTTACTTAACTCTTGTTCACTTGAAGAAAGCACAGTGACCAAATTTAGTATTTTCACACAAATAAACACACAAATACTGATGGGGCTTTAAGTTTGTCATTTTTCAGTTGTTAAGCACATACACACCGTTTATGTGTTTTATGATAAACACCGATATGTTTATCGAGGCTGGAGGGTTTTATACATGACTCATTAAATTTCATTCTAAGAAAAGTGCCATTAAAAGCGGTACCAGAAGAACCATAAATTCAAGGCTGTGCCCAAATTAAACTGAACGTCTGCCAATCACAATGACAGTGGATGTTATTCAGAGAAACAGAAAGAGCTCAATGACTTTTATAAGCAGCCCTGAAGTTCATGAATATTTGCAGTTAATCTGAGTAGTCAGCTCTTGTCCAAGATAATTTCAGAAAAGTGGTAAATTCCTGAAAAATTTCAGGAATATCTCTGCAACAGCTACAGTGTCTGAGGGAAGGTTCCAGACACCAAGGGCAGGGGACAAAAACATCCCTGAAACTCTTCACTGCATTAGAACAGCAGAAGTAACAGGCTGGATCCAAGGCCCAGGCTGAGCTCAGCTAAACCATCACATGGATGGATTAGGATTTTTGTGTCCAGGTGACATTTCTCAGCATTTCTTGAGGAAAAAGAAAAAAAAAAATCATAATTCTACTGGATGGAAGTGATCACCACCACATGGCACAAAAGGATCTTAATGCACTTTACCTGCTTACGAACACCAACAGCATGAATTCTGCAAGTAATAATGAATAACTATCTCCCTGTTTCTCAATGTAGGACTCAAGGGCATCATTTTAAATCACCCAGGATAATTTGAAAGCGAGAAGGTGAATTCAGAATACATTAACATTCACTGAATGGAAAACCAGGAAGATTTACGAGGTCAGGGACCCATTTCCAAGGAAATCAGGGGAGTGCTCTCCATACCCAAAAACAGATGGTAAAAATAATTTGCCTGCAAGTTTGAACAAAACGAACTACACTCTTTTTTTTTTTGCTGCTACTCCACTTTCCTTAATGTGCCAGATGCAAGCAGAAACTCCCTGCTCCTGTCACAGTGCTGTCAATGTGCACCAGGATTCCTTCATTAGGGGAACAACAAGAGACAAAGCAGATTGTGAAGTGTGTATGGAAAGACAGGACACCTGGTGAGAGAGAGGAACCAGGAATATCAAACACATTGATACTTGAATGAAAGTCTACTAATGCATAAGCAAACAAACGTTTGATTATGGGAATTTGCAATCCCAAGTGCAGAGACCTGAGAATTTACAGGGCTCAAACACATTACTTGCACCTGTAGTTTTTTGACACTAAATGGAACAGGAATTTGAAGTATTGGAAAGGACTCCTCACCTTGCAAAGGCTGCCTTAAAAAAACAGGCATGGAGATAAATTTCTGCTCTGTTTTTTACCACAGGTAGATGTATTCACACTAGTGCAACCTGGAAACATTCCTACTTTGGACTCATTTCCTAAGAATTCACATCACAACTGTCATAGAAATAACTTATCCAGAGAAAATATTATTTCCTTAGTACACTTACATGCAAAGTGCACCATAGCTTGCTGAACTTGGATCAGTGGAGGCAGGAAAAAGGGATTTGTCTGTGCCATTGGAAATGCAATCCACGTTGTCTCCAGCCACATGTTGTGTCAGTGAACACACTGATAAACATTTAGTCTTAACATAGCTAAAACAAATGACTGTTGTCTTACACAGTTCATAAGTAATTCTGCTATTTGCTTCTTACCAAGCACTTTGAGAACATAAGCAGTGTATGGGCAAAGACATTTCCCATCCCAAGGAAGAGGCAAACGTGATACTGGACATAAATCAAATAAAAGGGGACCAGAATCTGATGGAGATGAGCATTAAACAGGTTCACTAAGTAAATTACTTTAAAGGAAGGAAATAGTTAGACTAAAAAGTGTGCCAGCAAAAGGAGTTGCCAAGTTGAGGTGAGTGAAGTCAGAGAGGCCAGAGATCATGGCAGGAAGAGCTGGAGAAGTAAAGACAGAGGTTAAATCTCTAAGGACACAGTGGCCACAGGGAAGAGCATCTTGCTGTGAGCAACCCTGCAGCTGCTCAGGAACAGCAACACGGTCCTGCATGGGCAGCAGCTCAGAGCCTCATCTGCAGCCAGTTCTCACCACAGAGATTTTAGCAATAGCTCAAGACCAGATTGCATCGTTTAGGAGAGGGGAAAACAGGCAAAGGCAGCATTGAAGGTGGCCTGGCTGAGGGAGGACTGCTGAACCACCAGTGGTGCAAGGAAACAATCTGGGAAGGAAGTAGAGGACAGATCCACTTTTGTAGAGAGGGATTAAGATTTCAAAAGCACACAGGAGATTTGCCTGTAGTCTCAGCCAAAAAGCCTGTTCTGAATGAGATCTCAGTGTGCAGTAAATAACTGCAGGCACAGGAGCAGAAGTACCCTGTTCCAGGGCTGAGGCAGCGTCTGCTTCGTTTTTAATCACAATTAATTGTATGCTTACATGAAAACTAAGCCAGGGCTTTCAGCAGCAGCTTCCAGTGCACTATGGCAGTCTGTAATCTATGACATATGGAGAAAAATAGTGCAGCAGCCTGAAAAATGTCAGATCACAAGCAGTGTCCTTGTGCAACTGATATGGAGTGTTGTCTTTTGTTGTAACTATTCTTGCTCCCATTATCCAGTTAATTGTCACTTATAGGACACCAGAGAAGTGGCTTATTTGAAGTGGGCAGCAAGACAAAAACACTGCACTGATTTATACTATTAGGAAGGGGATCTGAGGACATTGAGGACTTGGTATCTACCTCACCTCCAGCACGGTGGGAATTAAAGAGTATTTCTCTATAATGGTGAAGAGGATTCTGCCACTGCTACAGAAAGTGGCACTTCACAAGCTATCACAGACTCACCTTGTGCTTGCCAGAGAAAAATCATACATATCTATATCTTTATAGCTCAGTAACAGTATAAGTGAAGTGGCTAAGGAGAGAATCCTACAAATGCAAAGAAACACTCAGCTGTGATCCCCTGGCACAGAGGTCTCTTCTTCCCCAGGGGCAGAGGGGTGGAAGTGACTATCAACATCTGCTTCATCCACAGGATCCTTCCAACGGCCCACGACACTTTTCCAGCACCTACAACCTAATCCTTACTGGCTCAAAAAGAAATTCCCCTCCCCGAGGGGAAAGCTGATAGAACTTCATTTGGACTTCTGTGCATTATTTACAGCATTCTGAGTCCAATCAGCAGAAAGTTACACTTGATAGAAAGAGCTTCATATTTCTGTAACATTTCTAAACTTTTGAGAGGCATTAGTATGTGCTATCAAAAATTCATTTGCTTCTCAAAGAGAAATTTGTTCTTTCCTATGAACTTTTTTCCTAAGAGAAATTTTAAAAGACTCTGAAAAGCAACATTTTTCCCTGAGGAAAAATGCTTTAAGATTATTTCTGAAGTACATAAGAAATTTACCGAGTTGAAACGAAAACTACTCTACTAGGCCAGGGATTTTACTTTCAGTGGTCACCACAGTAACAAACTTTCAGTGGAAGATGAATGTAATAAAGTCTGGCTTGTATGCTATTATACTTTGGATCCCCTTGGCACAGGAATTAAGCGCGACAGCGATTTGGGCCGACAAACACAAATGAAATCAGGCCTCTCTTCCCTCGCTCCTCAGTGCCCAAGGAGTTGGTGTGGCACAACTCGGGGGTTACAAATCAGGAAGGGGCACACCAGAGGAACCCCCTCCACCTGAGCACACAGCCCTGCCTGGACCTGCCGAGGATCCCACGCCCTGCAGAGACACCATCCCTGCCCCAAACACCCCCCAGCGCTTACCCCGCCTACGACACCTCCATCCCGGCGTGGGCATCGAAGCAGAGCCCCGTGGCACCATCCACAGCCCCCGTGCCACACGAGGGGAGGCACCTTCCAGCCCCACACACCCCCCGAGCAGAGGAGCAGCCTTCCGCCGACATCCGGAGGGCTCGGAGCTGAAATGAGGGAGCAGAGAGGAACTGGCTGGACAACAAAGCCCTCACCTGGAGCTGCCAGAGAGGGATGACACACACACACAGGCAGTAATTACACACCGACACGTTGCCCAAGCCGAGTTGCTCACACCTGACTTTCTGGCAGCAGCAGAGGATCTCCAAAGCATCACTGCGCTGCACTTGACGTGCTGTTCTCCGAGGAAAATGGTCACGCATTTGGGTTGTAATGACAACCTTTGTGGTTCATTACAGAGCATGGAACGACTCTGAAAGCACGACACAGGAATGAGAAAACTGTCCTAAGTGCTTCAGCAAGCACAAAGATCTCACTGTTACTTTGAAAAATTAGAAGAGGCCTTAGGAAATCTTACACTTTCCCAGAGATCATGGCAGAGGGAACACGGTGGGTGTGTTCAGATCCTTCCCTACCCCTAACAGATTGTGATGAACGTGCACCTGGAGAGGCTGTGGCAACACAAACAGTTGGGTTTCACATAAACATAACACAGCAACACTCCTCTGTGTTTATGTTCTGTGTTCCTCTGTGCTGCACCCGCCACGGGGAATGGCATTTCTCAGCTTTGCTACTTCTGAGCTGTTGAGCAATGGCTGATGCACAATTCTGTTCTGGGACATGCCAGAAGAGTGACCCTAAGTTCTGCTGCTCTTTTTATAGAGTTTCTCCATTATCACCAGAAATGGTATGTTAAAAACTGGTTATGTCTTTGCCTGTGAGATCTGCAAGGTACAATTACAGCTGCTGGTCTTTACTTGATTGTTAGATGGAAGGTTGAGGGGAACTGTACAAGCAGCAAAGCAGGAATCTTTCTCCAGCTGTAGACAAGAGTCAATTTGAGGGATTTATTTTTTTTAATAAGAGGTAAATTGAAACTTTGGAAGCAAATCCAAAATCTTTCAGGATATTGCGACCTAGATGCAGACATTGTGATGCAAAGAATATGGCTTTAAAATATATCTACAAACTGCAGGTAAACTCCTCCTGTTCATGAAGTACATATCTTTGAGAACAGGACTGCTGGGTGTTACATGTGCCTCACATCTACTGTGTGAAATGCCAGGAGCACTGCACTGTTCCCAGGAATGAGTCAGCTTCCCAGGAGCTGTGTAGGGAAATGGGCCATGCCTGGGCTGGTTGGATTTGGCATCAGAGGATCCCTCTGGTTGGAAGTGCTGAGAACATATCCAGCTCTGCCCAACACAAATTTATGATGATATATTCCAAGCCCTGTACCAGGAAGTGTTGCTCACATCTCATCAAATGCCTGTGCCCAAGTTCAATGCAGCAAACTCCAACTCAGCTGCTTGGATGGTGCCTTAGCTGCTGGTGTGAGGACCCAGAGCAAGGACTGCACCCTGCCTGGGAGAGCAGCAGCTCAGCCCTCAACACAACTGTGAGAAACTCATTGAAGGTACTCTGAGGACAGACCTGTGAAAAGAGGCAAAGCTGCCTTAACTGTGGGTGAAGGTGCATTTGAGGACTGCAGCTTTAGCTCTGGCATCAACCACAGTAACAGAAATTCTTTTGCTGAGGAGAGAAAATGAGCTTGGCAGCAAGCAGGACTTTGAACTCAGAAAGCACCTATATGTGAAAGCCCCCAGATCTGTGTGCTTCAGCAGAATATGGGCCCTGGCAGCATGTTCTATTTATAATGTAGTGGCATTTCTCCAGACAGAAAAACTGGGACAAACTACAGCAAGAGCAGCAGAGCCCTGTTCCAAAGCTGCCTGTGGAGAGGTGCAGAAGACTGTGTGAGCTGTTAGCAGTTCACACACACCAGCTACACCCCATCCTGCCTGTTCCCTCTGCATTACAAGGGCAGCCTGGACTCACTGAACCTGAGCAGACCCTTCGTGAGCAATGTCAGGGTTGGGAGCAGCAGCCCAGACTGTTTCCAGCTCCCCAGAACAGCTCAGGACATCACGTGCCACACACAGGTGTTGTGAGCCTGAGCTGAGCTATTTTTAAGGACAGACTCAGGAGCCAGGAAATGAGAGGCAGAACTGCAGTAAGTCATCTCCATGCAAACATTTCCTTACAGTTTTAATCATTAACCTGCTCAACCTTTATGCTCCCAGACCTGCTCCACCCTGAGATTTCTGACAAGGCCAGCATTTTTCAGAAACCTTGGAGGGTTTTGCAACAGGCTCTATCATGACTATGCAGACCATTTTACAGAGCTTCACAGCAGTCACCAGCTGCTTCAGCTACTAAAGAGATGCCATAAAGGTCAGGAATATTAATAGCATGCATATCTTATTAAAAAATTACTTGAAAACATTAGCATTGGATAGTCTGTGCAGCACAAATAAGCAGCAGAAACCCTATCTGGCATTATTTTGTTTTCCTAGCAAGTGCTAGACTCACTAGAAACTAAAATGAACAAGATGAAGGAAACCCCAGATGGGAGGGATTGAGCATTTGGAGTTCTGCCATCTGACATCAGCAAGTCAGAGCTGCATTTGCTCTTCTGCTGATACATGACACGATCCCAGCCAAACTCACACTGGAAGTTATTCAGATTTTGTACCTAATTCTGTGATTTTCAGTACCCCAACAGGTAGTCACTAAGGGGAAAAGCCACTATCTAAAAGGATTTTTAACATTAGACAACAGCAAGAATAATTGTAAATTACTTATTCCATCATTCCATTCCCCAACTCCTTAAAAATAACCCACAATTTAAGTATTAAAACACTGACATGCCAATGAGTAGCAGCAGCCCTGAGATTCCCTGTTTGATTCATAGGAATCCTTCTCACCCGATTTTTCACCATGGAAAAAGTGCATTTAAATGCATTGTTTCTGTGGAAAACTATTCAGAGATGCTGATGTGCTGTGGGAAGAACCCACAAGACATCCCATAGAGGCTGGTTTGAGGAAAATATGCATGCCTTCAGTGCCAGCAGTACAGTTTGTGCTGAGACACCACATAGTGATGCACTTCTGTAAAGGTATTACCATTTTCCCATTGTTTTCCCAGCTGACTTCCAGCCAGGTAGAGAAGAAAAAAGTCACAAGGGCTCTTTGCTGCCCATCCTGTGTTTTAGAAGAGTCCAGATGCTGTAGCAAAACAAAGCTCTCCTAATCTTACTGGCATTGAACTCTGGATTTTAGCAGTCAGATTTTTTGGCTACATATTCAGCCCCTGGCACTGACTGCATGTTACTGATTTCAGACAGTTTTTCTCCCTTGCCACAGACCTTTTTAATGCTCCCAGAAAATACTGTCTCAGAAAAAAATGTGTCATCCCATCTTAGACCAACCTTGAGCCTTCACAGGGAATTTTACACAAACTTTGTAAGGGAAAAATAATGCTTTTGAACACACACACACTGTGCTGTATCCCAAGTAACAAACATTTTCAGACTGAGTCTGCTGCTTGCAGAATGAAAATGGCACAATGCTGACTGCTCTCTAATCACACAGCTTCAGCCACATACAGTGTTGTATAGGATACAGGGCTCTAATTCCTGCCCTCAGTTAAACTTGTTCTGGGATCACATCAGTGTGCTGCACACACACCTACAAAGAGCTTTCACACCACTCCAGGCAACCGAGCAGCACTTGCAATTATTTAAATATTATGCTCACAAACTGTGAGATAAGAGCTTGTTTTATGCAGCTGAGCAACAGAGACAAATGAATTAGCCTGTAAATGTGTGACTATCACCTAACAGCCTTGTGGAGAATCATTCCAGGGAAATAGTAGGATATCACTTACCAGTTGGTGCAGTCTGGACTGCAGGGACAACTCAGCCTCTGCAGCAATGTTATTATGCATATTTTTTTGCATAACATACACGCCTGGAGATGTTACCCTCTGAGATTCTTGCCATAAAAGAACAGTCCCATTGATAGAAAGATACAGAAGAGTTACTGGAGCCTCCATTCCAAGTCTCTCACTGTGCACTTTCCTCTTTTTTTGGGGCAAAAATCCAAAGGGAGTGGACTCCACTGTGCCAAAGAAACAGCATTATTGTTGGGACTGTCAAAATTATCCAACAGTTAGACGTCCTAATTAATTTCCATTCCTCCAAACTATGCTTCCTGGACCCAATTCAAGCAGCTGTCCAGCTGCAGTGCTGCTGCCTGGAGACTCCTGCTCATCACAGCGAGCAGCTCATGGCACTCCTCAGTCTGGCCCTGCTCTTTTCTCCCTTCCTGTAGCCGAGCTTGGGAACACAAACATTTCTGTTCTGCATGTGAGCAGCACCCAGCACAGCAGTGCCCTGCTGAACCATGGCCAGAGCTCCCAGACTGTGCTGATATGTACACTGAGAATAACTGAGCACAGATGAGCCCCATCCTGTATCTCAGCTTCCACCCACTCCACCCTTGCTAAAGAAAGAGAGCTGCCTCCCTTCCTCCCTTCTTATACCCTCTCTCCACCTGGGATCACTTCCATCTGATCCTCTCCAACTCCCACACCTGTGGCCAATTCTCTGTGCAGGGATAGATTCAGTATTGAAAGGGTTGTAAAGCCACTTTTTGCAGGTGGTATCAGTGACTTCAGGTCATGCTTATCCCTTCTCCTGGCAAAGTTACAGGAGCCACACAAGCACGAGGAAATAACAAGCAATGGAGAGAATGGATCTGTGGCTCCTTTCCTGTGTCTCTTCCTGCATTTGTGCTGTTTTTAGTGTCCCCTGCCACTCCTAAAGCAGAAAATAACAGCACAAACCTACAGAGACCTTTGCCAGTCCTCCTCACTGTACATGTGTGGGGTGGTGAGTGCTTCTTGTCCCTGTCCTGTGAGCATGTCCTGGCCGTGCCCAGTCCCTGGGGGAGGCATCCAACCTTTGGAAGACAAAATAAAACCAGTTTTCAGACCATGAGAGGGCCCTTTTTGCCTCTGTTGCCTCTCAGTTCACGTCCTGTGTGACACATCACTCTGCAGAGAGCACCAAGCACAGTCTCTGCTTGGCTGTTGAGCCTCAGCCCCAACTAGGTCAGGCTTGTTCCAACTCTTTCACAGGAGTTTGTACCCCGGGTAAGTGTTCAGTTGTGGGGCAGAGTTTCTGGTAATGCTGAGCAGAGCAGGGGAATTAAGCAACATGAAAATGCCTCCAGGAACACCCTGTGAGGAAAGCGTGGCCACACCTGCACGCTGCATTTTTCTGCTCAAGTTGGTGCTGCCACTGTTTGACTCAAGTGGTGTTTGGAGGGTGATCACCACAACTAGGGAGGACCTTGCATGTTATAATAATTCCAGGTTGTGCTATGTAGTTCAGTCATTTGATTTTTAAGAACATCAAATCTCCCTTTTAAAAGGAAAATATTTTTATCTGTCTCATCCATCTAAATATGGGGAACAGTTTGCTCCCCTTCCCCCTCCAAAGATCTGTTTAGACCTGTAAAAAACGAGTGGAGCGAAAATTCACCCACTGACAAGTCCTAAACTGTGAACCAAACTGCCTCCATTGCAGCAGCATATGAGATGCTCACTTCCTATAACCAAATTAAGTCCCTGCAGGCCCCTTCCACTGTTTGTCGAGTTATTTCTGGAAATTAAAGGAAGCAGAGCTGAAAGGGGAACTTGTACCAGTCAGCATAAACCCTCAGTACAAGATCTACAACCTGCAGGTCCCACGTCGCTGCAGTCAGGATGGCACTGGATTATCTGCTTACATGGGCTGATATTTGAAACTTCCCGTGATTCCAAAGGGAGTTCTTTGGGCAGACACACACTGTATGTGCTTCATAGAGAGATCATCTTTTCAGGATACATCTTCCGTGTCTCAGTTTCACCCCATTATTCTAATTAAAACCTCTTTCATTATGCAAATCATCTTCTCTCTGTCAATGCCTCAATTTTCAGTTATTCAGTGCTTATTTCAGAAACAGCTGTTTCCATTTGCTCTTGCAAATTATCCTTTTGAGAAACCTTTCCCTGTTTCCAGCCCTGAACTCAACTCTCCTGTGTCTTTCCGGTAATGAGGGACATTGTCTTCCCCGTGTGTTCCCCTTTGCCAATTAAACCCTCCTGGCTCTCCCCCTCTGACTAACAGGAACCCTGCTCTTGGTGGTTCATTATCCACCTTCTCCCGTGGAACAAGAGGAATGTCTGGGCTGTGTCAGCTTGGAGAGGAATGACTGACTGAGTGACAGGGCTCCGAACTGCTCTTACTGGCCCAGTGAGTAGGACACGTCCCTCAGTCCAACTGGGAGTCCAACTGGGAGTCCAGCTCCAACTGGGAGCTGCTCTCGTCGGCTGACCCGGCACTTCCAGGGGACACAGCTTTTCGTACCAACACTCAGGTGACTAAAAGGTTGATCTGAGAAGCTGATTATGGCAATGACTGGGCAATAGTGCTGTGGGTGATGATGAAGTGTGAAAAACCTGGTGATCCTGGAAATGTTGGCGGCTCCCTGAGTCCACTCATCCCCTGCACACAGAAACTGGAAGTGTTAGTAATGGGGATGTAGCTCAGCCACAGTATCACCAACACACCACGAGAAGTCCACTGAGAACAGCTGGCTCATTTCTCCTCCTTCCCAGAGAAACAGGCTGCTCCCCACCATGGATTAATATCTCATGTAGAAGAAATTTGGTCTGTATTTTCCCTGTGGAAACTATTCCAGAGTCAGAAGTAATCCCAGTCTGCATAGTGTGGGTGATGGAAAGCACTTCAGAGCCCTGTGACCACATCAAGAAGACCCAGGATGTCTCTGCTGCATCTGGCAATGTCAATTAAAACCTCTTCCTCCCAAGCCCTAATGTGCCTAATGGAGAAGACATGGAGACTTGTAGGAAGCATCTTTCTGTGCACAAGCTGGTGTTAAACATCCAGGGCAGTGTCTGATCAACAGCATACTGGACATTTTTAATGTACATGGAAGTTTTAGAATTTGGAGGATTTACCACAGCAGTTTTTTCAAAACCACTGTTTAAAAATCCCTGTTAGTGGAATTCTGAAAACATCAAACATCAGAACTGACTGTGCCTTACAGACATGGGTTGGCAGGATCCCCTGTGTTTTGTAGCAGCACTTGCTGGGCACACAGTCTGTGGATTTTTGAGTATTCGGGGCTCCAGCAAAGGTGCAGGACTGAGTAATGTGTTAGTGTGATATTGGTGCCACAGAAGAGTGACAGAATTGGCTGGCATTTCACAAAAATAAATGTAATTCTGCATAAATAAATTGATCAGAGGCAGCAGAACAAGACAGTGACCCCAGAGGGAGTTTTGGGGTGCCCCAGGGGGAGCAGCAGCAACCCTCCACACGGCTTGGGGGCCCTCTTGTGGGCCCTGCTCTGCCATGGACCCTAAAAACTGCCCTGAGAAGGGATTTTTATGAATGTTTGATGAGCACAAGGGCTATCCAGACCCCAAGGCAACTGTGGCAGAGTGCCCAACAAGTGCACACAAACAACAGGCTCTGTGGCTCCACGTGTTCCGGGCAGGATGAAGGTTCTTCTGAACCAGTTCAGAAATTGTTGGAGTTGGAAAGGCACAACAGTTCAGTTTTCATGGCTGACCAGACCAGTTGCATCTCAGCTCTGGCAGTGCTGTAAATACTGAGCTCATGTCTTTGTTTTTCCACAGGTTCACCAGTCCCTTTCACCTCCCAGGTGAGAGCAGCCCAGCTCACCTCTCTTGCTGTCTCCATCCCACACACATCTGCAGGCACTGCTAATTACAGCTGGCACCCACAGACAGGAGGTGAGCACATCAACACCCTCCAATTCTCTGGCTTTTGTGCCCACGTGGTTATTGGGAGCTGGTGGTCACATACACTTGTCCATCCTCATCATCTCATATTGAGTACTTTGTGTGGACACAATTTAATGTGACTAATAACTGTGAGAGGACACATTTTTACCAGCTGCAAGCCCCAAAGAACAGCATGGGATCCGTGTGTCATTTCTAAACTTATGAGAAAGGGATCCCTCTTGGGGCAAACAGGAATTTCAGAAATGCTTTGCAGCTGTATCATGGTCCTGCTGTCCCTCCAAGGATAAATTTTTCCTGGCACACAAAGGCATGGGGACAATCATCTGTATTTTACTGGTCAGCTCCTTTCTACACATGTTCTAAATGTTTTAATTATAAATTGTAGCACTGTCTCAGCTTGTTGTGCCTATTTAGCTGTGCTTGTTTTACATGTGGGTTGTCATGTTCAGCATGCAGTTTCACAAAGCCTTAAGTGGAATCCACACTGAGACTGCTTTGCAATGGCATGAAGTTGAGCACAACTATTTTAAACATCTTTTGTGGTTTCCCTGTCCACCAAAGACATTAAATTCTGATTATTTTTGGTTTAAATTCTGATTTTTTTCCAAGCAATTCTTTCAAATCCTTTGGCAAATTTCTCTGGTTCTACCCTACAAACTGTGAAAATAAAATTACATTTCTCCTGAATGCTGTTAACCAAAGAAACAAGAATTACGAGTCCTCTAGATGGTGCTACTATTTCAAATAAAGCAGCTGCATGTTAGAAGATTTTGTTGAAATACATTGCTGCAGTGCCCCATGAGAAAGGAGCAGGGGGAGAAATCCTGAGCCCAATAAAAGGAGTGATGGCACACAACCCAAAACTCCATCTGCCAGTGGCAGCAGTGAAGGGCAGCCTGGGTGTCAATGCTGATTGCTCCTCTTGAAGAGTAGTGAATGTTTCAGTATCTGTAAAGCAGAAAAACTGCAGGATGTATTGATGAAAATGCCATTTCAAAAGTTGGCTCCATGTTCTATGCCTTTGAATCTGAATTTTGCCAGTGCTGTGGCCCCTCCAGTGTGTCCCTTTGCAGCTGCAGTGACTCAGGGCAGTGGGTGTGGCACAGCCCTGGCACAGGCTGGGTGTGCTGTGGCCCAGTTTCTCAGCAGCACTTCAGCACAGCTGCCCTGCAGATGCAACCCCAGGGACAACTGGAAGCCACAGTTAAGCCAGCAGGGTGTTTAAGGACACCTGTATATGCACTCTCATGTGGGCATTAAAGGCTGTTAACTCCAAGGGCTTTAGTGATGCAAGGAAAGAAGGAAAAACAATTTACCTTTTCTTGCCCAACACTGAAATATTGAGCCAGCTGCCTGTAAGACAGATTTTCTTATTCTTAGCGCCTTTCTGTCCAGTCACTTTTGAAGAGGATGCCAAAGTTCCTCCTATTTGCTCCTCTCTTTCCAGGGCTCCCATCTGTATTTTCAGAACATCTATTTTCTCTCTCAGATGGTTTTCCTGATTCTCTTTGTAAATCCAGCCAGATGGGTTTGCAGCACCAGATTTGTTTCCCTCTGTGGCTGCTGTCAAAGTCAAGAACAAAAACTTTCTGATTTGAAGATTATTATTGTTGTACATTATTATACATCTGACCTTTGAAATATATATTCTCTATAACCACTATCTCTTACTTTGTGCAAAGTTCATCTATTTTCTAAATAAATGTCAAATTTGGGATCTTGTTAAGCCTGTGGCCCCAGTAACAATAACTGTGAATTTCTGGAGTTTACTCAGGCAGTGTAAGAGAAACATTTATTTCATCATTTTGACTATTCAACCTTTGAAATTTCACAGAGTATATTTGTTCTTGTGTTATGAGAATAGAATAACATCTCTAGATCATTCATTATTTTGTAGTCTTTCCCTGTTCCCATTTATTTATCTTCTTTCCAAGAAACTTTTCTCACAGGAACATATCTATGGGCTCTTGGTGATTTTCACTGCTCTTTTATGAGCCCTTCTCCAGCGTCATAATAGTTTGGTTGGTTGGTTTTTGAGGCAGCAAAGGCACAAAATCAGGGCATGTGCCAGCTCATAAAAAATACTTTTTAAAAGAAAGAGGCTTTAAAAGCAGACAGAAGGTTATGCTAAAAATAACCATGAAGACATGAGCTTAAACAATAAGTTGTTTATTTAGCATACTCAGTGAATCCTTGCACATGGTAATTTCCTAAGTCCTCTGGCCTTTTTCCAGCAGGGCCAACACAGACAACTAGAATGAAACTTCATCCTAAAAGTAAAACAAGATTAGACTGACTTTGGAAGTGCCTCCTTCAACATCTCTGAATCTTCTGGCTCATAATAAGGTTCCAACACAGGTTTTAATTTGACTTCTTCTGGTAGTTTGTGAGTCTCTTCTCTCCTGCTTCCATCTCTTAGAAGTGGAACCAGTGTTTTCCAGTGTTTCCCTGAAACTAAAAAGGAAAGGAATGGTTAATTTTTTTTCCCTCCACAGAATCAGAAAATGTGCAAGTGGTTTAAAGAGGAAGCTGATGGAAGAAGAAAGAAGCAGGAAGAAAGAGCTTTGTGGTTTTCTTCCCCATCCTGTTCCATGAGTTTTCCATGTTTCAGCTGGCAAACACAGCACAGACAGATTGCACAGTTGCACACTTCAGTGCTGGATGCTGAGCTCCCAAACTGCAGGGCCTGGGGCCTCCAAAAGCCTCCTCTTGGCTATGTGGCTGCCATCACACACTGCTCCATCTCCTCAGGATTTACCTGTTACCTGTCTTGTAAAATCTTCATTCAGAACAACAAATCTATGGGGGTTTCATACCCAAGAGTCAAACTGCTGTGAGTAACGAGCCCACCTCATCCTCTGCTTTTTGTGCTGGCTGAAAATGACATTAACTTACCTACTGCACTATCAGTAAGTGCATAAAACTGACTGCCCTCTAACAATGAATCCAGGCTGCTTCACCCCCAGTGTGCAGCCCATAACAGGGCTCAGGTCCCTGAAGCCCTCACCTCTGCCAGGTCTAATAGAGAAGCTGGGGTTCCGTCTGAGGTCCCCAGAGTACCCAGGGTCTTCATTGATTATGCCCAGATTCGTATTCCACGTGGACCAGTTCACTTCATCAACCCTGGGGAGAGAGCAACAAACCCAGTATCTATTCCAAGCATCACCAGACAACTGCAGGATGAGTTTATATCACAAACTGCCACCTCTCAAGCCTCAGATCTGACCCAAAAATCAGATTAAACCACCTACTGTAGACAGCGTTAGTGCACCGCCTTCCAGAGTGCCTGCAGGGGGAAAAGTTCTGCTTTCCACCACCAACTACCTTAATGCTGCTTGCCTACAAAAGATTGCTCATTTGACACACAAACAGGTTACCTAAAGCACCATCTGTAATCATCTTGGCCATCAGGTGTGAGCCCCACCAAGACTTGCTTCCCAGACCGGAACGAGCGCCTCAAACAGTTCAAGTAGCTGTTTTCAATGTCCAGGATTGTGATGGCTCTCTGCCAGGCAAGAGAAAGCAGAGCACTGCTGGGCAAAGTCATGCAAAACCTTTCAGTTTAAAAACCTTGAGCTTTTGGCACTTTCAACATCCTAGAGCAGGCACTGGAACCATCTCTGAAACATCACCCTCTACCAATAGGTCATTAAAAATGCTGAATTTCTGCCCTGTGATTAGAACTACGAAGTTCCCTTTCTTACCCCAAACAAAAACTGATGTGTTTTTGAGATTCTGGTAAAGACTGGTTTTCCCCTTGCATAATCCCTCTCTCCACAGTCTGATCAGGATTTTCCATCATCAAAAGCCCAAATAACTGTGTCTAATTACAAAAGTACTTCTTTTCTCAAATGCTGAACATCTGTGGAACTCTGGGAACACCTGCTCAGGCTAAACATCAAATATACATGGAAAGGGAGCTAATATACTTGTTTAGGAGCTGCTCAGGGGACTCAGAAAGCAGCAGTGACCTGTTATGTAGAAAGATGTCAGTTCCTAAAGGCTCTCCCTGAAGTTTCCTCTGATTTCCCCCCCATCTCTTGGACAGCAGCCTCCCAGAGCCAGTGTACCTGGAGTTTCCAGATGCTCTTGCTCTCCTGTGCAATTTTGTTCACGGTTTCCCCCATCAGTGCAATCAGCATGTTGAGCAGGAGGATGTATGTAAGGATCACATAGAGAACCAAAAGGATGACAAACACAGACTTGAACCTGTAGTTCTCTGTGAACTCCAGGTCCCCCATCCCAATGGTGAACTTGAAAAGCTCCAGGCAGGTGTAATAGAGGCTGTTGTAGGACGTGCGGCCTCGTTTCACATGGCAGCACCGGGAATAGTCAGAGCTATTTGTGTCTTGCCCCTCATTGTCATCTTCAATTAAAGTCACCACAGCTGTTACAAAAGAAGAATCACATAAGCAGGATGAAAATACAATCTGAGATCATAATTCCTTTGCAAGCAGTGAAATGAGTATAAAGGTAAAGCCTGTTATCTTGATGGTACATTGACCCCAGGGAAATTGCCCTATAAAATACTCCCCCAAACTGACACCCTCTCAGAAGATCTTGCCTCAGATTTCTCTACACAGGACAGGATGACTGAATGTTTTTTCATCAGCTTTGCAAAGCAGTTTGAGACCCAGGCATGAAAAGCTGAGACCCAGGCAAGAAAAGCTGCATGAAATTACTATAGGTAACTTGTTTTGAAGAGATATTTTTTGTAACCTGTTAATTTTTAATTGGAAACAAAACATCTAAGAAACTTGAAAAATAAAATTTTCCAAGATTCTTTGAGGTAACAAAAAGCAACTCCAAGTAGAATATTACCTGTAGAAAATCCCAAGAGGAACACTAGATAGACAAACATGAAGCGACATAAATCCCTAAGGATCATCTGCAATATGAAAACAGAATATTTTTATATTGACTACAAACTGCAGCAAAACCTGGCAGAAAATCTGCTTCAGTTCAAGAAGGCATTTGCTGTGAACTGACTATTCAGGCAATAAATTGTTGTTTATCCTGCTGAGATGACAAACTTGAACACAGAAAACATTTTTCTCCGTTACTCAAGCAACAGTTTACACACATATGCAGCACATATGCCTGTCAAATAGTTTCCTCTTCGTGAGTATAAAGCACACTAAGACAGTTTCACCTTTCTCCCTCTCTTGGGCTGGCTGTCTGCATCATGCAGAGAGATTTATTAGCCAGCTACTGCCTGTGTTTGATAACATTTGAACTATACCTAAAGAAATTCCCAACTATTAGAAAGTTGGGCCATTTCACACCAGAAATGCACTGTTCTTAGTCTCCTGCCATCCATGCTTATCCAACTGTAGGTATTTTGAAGCAATGTAGGTAATACAAATAATAATAAAAGCAGTCCTCATCACACCAAGGCTGCTATAAAATATAGGGATGAGGAGCAGGAGGTCTTTCCACATCACTTAGATTTCATCACTTCACTCAGAAAACAATAGCAAAGCTCAGCAGAGTGATATGAGCCTTTCCAGTGACAACGTGGGGGCAGATGTGGCAAGATGCCTGGTGGAGATGGGGCTGAGGCAGCAGAGCCCCAGTGAGCTCCCTCTGCTGCCCCAGGAGCTGCTGCCCACACCCACCTTGGCGATCATGACCGAGTAGATGCCCATCTGCTGGAAGCCACGGGTGTAGTAGAGCATGTTGGCCCAGCCCAGAGCCAGGGAGAACACCATGGAGGCCACATACAGCTCCTGGCCACAGAAGTACAGCACCACAGAGCTCAGGAGCAGCAAGGAGTGCACAAAGCTGCAAGAAAAGCATGGTGTGTCTGAATGCTGAGCAGGCCACAGGCGGGGGACAGAGGAACCCCATGGGGGGTGCAGCAGAATGAGGGATTCCCCCTGTTTAGCTGCACTCCAGTCGGGAAGAGAAAGGGCCCAAATACTGAGGCAAAGCTCCCTTTAGAAATGGGAGAATTTCTGCATATCCAATGTGTAAGTCCAGCTTGGAGATCTGTTCCTAACTCTACTGCATGACACTGTCACTGAATATTTAGCTACTTAATTTGCTTTACCTCCAAAGGAGGTCACTGGTCCAGAGCCATCTGCTTAGTAATATTCACGGGCAGCTCTGTTGTAAAGACCCAGGAAATTACAGCAAATTATCTACAGGTGGCTTCAGCCAAAACTACAGATCTCACACACTCATCTGTTCCTGGCTGAGAAGCAAGGAGATACTGGAGCTTACAAAAGGACCTCACTGTAGCCATCAATTATCAGTGTCTTCAGTGACGGGCGCCTCTGCACGAAATACTGTATCTGAAAAGAAAAGGGAACCAAGACCAGGTTTGCATCAAGGAGGTATTAACTATCCCCTGTGAATGCATCAACTAAGCCCTGATCTCTAAGCCAGGGAGCTAAGACCTACAAAACTCACAAGAACAGCTGAAAACCAACACTGGCAGAGTACCTCAGGAGGACTCTTCCCGAAACACTTGAATTCTCTCACATCTGGTTTCTCTTTTGAAGACAACAACCTATTCAGTCAGTGTTTGAGGACTGGGATTCACTGTACCCTCTCCTTTGGCTGCCAAGAGGAAGGTGGGGGACTTTAGGCTAAGAGAAGAAATCTCTGGTGGAGGGCTGGCTGTTTGCAATATCCCATTCTTAAGCTTTGGCAAGGTTAATTGCTGAGATGCTTGTTGCCTTCTAAGGAGAATTTTATTTTACAAATAAATAAAACTGTATCTTAGCTCATTAGTAACCTCAGAACTCCTAATCATGCCAAGGAAAAAGATGTGTAGCTCTTGACTAAAACATGGATTATTTTAGCAGTCAATGCTATTGAATAGGAAAAGCTTGTTCTGTTTTTTCCTACACCTATCCAAACAGCAAAAGGGAAATTTTCAAATATCTTACCCCTCTGAAAAAAAAATAGAGGCCTCCCAGGACACTCAGGATCTCTCCAGTCACTCGAAAATACTCCCCAGTGGTGTAACCAAAGGTGAAGGGAGGCTGTGTAAGACAGGAAGGTAAGGTATGTTCAGCAGAAGAGACTAGAAAGACTTGGCCTTGCCAGCAGCTGAAAGCAACTACATTTTGCGGGGAACAAATTAAGTTTCTGAATGTGCTGCAGCAGGAGGGCAAGACTGAGAATCAAGCAGGGCCAAAACCTCCCTCCAACCCTCAGGAAAGAGTAGAATTCTGATGTTTGGAGCACACATTCCAATGGGAGGCAGATGATGCACTGGGTGGTTGCCCTGGCCCGTGCCAGAGTAACATACCTTTTGGTTCTTCTGGACAGGTCTGTAGTAAGCAGCTGCAGTGAGGATGCTGATGTGCATGGTGTAGACAAAGAAGTTGAAGTAAAAGAGGTGTTTGACAAAGCGGTCCCACTTGTCCTGCAGCAGCCTGTTGAGGGGCTCCACCAGCAGCATCTCATGCCGGTTCTGAGCAAGAGAAAGGAGAGAATCCTGCTGGAACCACTAGGCACTGGACTTTGAAAAAGAATTATTATATTAATCTTCAGCAAATGTTCCCTCCAGTTCCCTTAAACTCAAGGGGGTAGACTGCTCTTGTATGGAAATGAGGCAAAAGGTGCACTGTTGGGAACATGAAGCTCTTCCCCAGCAGTCCACAGGCTTGGGGATAAAATACCACCGAGGTGCAATACTCACTGGTGTCTCACTGCTGTAGGCAAGAATCTCCAGCACTGAATTTTTCTCACACGTGTCAATGCAGGACAGGTCATAAAGAGAGGAGTGGACAGGTCCATATGCCCATTCAGTGAACTTCCTAGACAAGTGTCTGCACTCGGGATCTTTGATCTCTCGTCTGAGGATGTAAGCGAAAATCTATTTGAAAAAGAACAATACAACCAACATTTCAGTGCTAATGGACTTCTCATTCCTCAGCATCTCCACAAGAAAGGATGGGTAATTTCTCCCTAGTTTAACTGAGATCAGGCCAAAGCACTGGAGCACTACATTCTCAAGTAAACACAATTAATTCTCTGACCAGATGCTGGGAGATGGGAAATATAAATACCTCTTACAACTTGGCATTATCTGTTTCAAAGCTGTAAGGGAAAAGCAGAGGTGTGTATTACACCCACTGAACACCCAGTCACTTTGAATGGGGACTGCCAAAAGATGACTTTTATCAGCCAGTCTAAAGTAGAAGGGCTCCAGTGATTCAGGTGACAAGCAGACACACACAGTTTCCTCTTGGGCTGCCCTGCATACCAGGGCTGTGTGAATACACCAGCTGGGCAGACACACACACTTCAGAGTCTTTAAGGACTGTGCAGTTTTGCATGTTAAACTGCAGCATCAGTTCCCATTAACCCCAATAATAAAATTATAAAATCCATCTTGCATCAATGTGTAAAGATGTGCAATCTTTACATGTGCTCTCTATAACTTGATACAATAATGGGACAGTTAAACACTTCCTCTCACCTACCCCTATCTTCCCTGTCTTGGCTGCCAGAGTTAATGGAGTCAGCCCTTTCTTGTTGGTGAGTTCTTCCAGCTTGAGGATTGGATTAATTTTGGCCCCCAGGATCAGGATGTTATTGTACATCTTGGTTACAAACTTGGTGTTATCCTTGGTGTTGTCTGCAATCTCCACCAGCGTGTGCAGGACCATGTTGCCCATGGAGTCCTCAGCAGTGATGTCGGCTGCCTGGTAGGGGTTCTCCAGGAGGAACTTCACAATGCAGAGCTGGTTGGTGCAGGCAGCCAGGGACAAGGGCAGCTCCCCTACAAGAAGCAAAGGGAAGGAGTGGTCAGAAAGCCCAGTACCACAGGTGTATAAACACAAAGATTTTGCTGTTTTCATCTTGCACCTCAAGAAGAGGTGAATTTCTCTGGTACAGCACCAATTCTTGTGACAGCTGTTAGAATCAGATTTTCTTTGGTTTAACTGCATCACAGAAAGCAGAGCTGCTTAAAAAAAGCACTGAGAGGACAGTGGCAGAAGGTTACAACCTTTCAAAGGACACAGTTCCCAGAGAACAAAGGGAGCTGACACCAAGCTCACGTGGAATACCATCAACTACCAACTGTGTCTCTTTATAAGCTCTGTCTTTGGGAGTAAATATTTGGCCTAATGGTGGAACAACCCATCTGGTACTTCTGAGCCTCCAGTCCCTCATGAGCAGGATTATTTAACAGTTTGCATTTGGGATGATGTTAGGATAATTCAATCAATAAAGGCCATACTATGCTCACTCCTACCAAAATAAAAGCCAGATTTCCCTTTGATTTTCCTGAAGAACTCCCCACAGGCTCTTGCATGAACATCTGCTCCATTCTGCACCAAGAGCTTCACCAGGTACATGTTCCTCCTCTCGATGGCGATGTGAAGGGCAGTCTGGCCTGCAGAGACACTCATCAGACACAAACCTTCAGCATTTGGTACAAACTGAGAGCTTTCAGGCACTGCAACTCACTCAGTGCCATGTCAGAGGGTGGAGCTGGGAGCTTTGCAGACTAAAAGGCTCTAGAACCGAACAGAAAAAACCCACACAAACAGCAAATGGACATGCCCTGAACTCACTATTCCATCACTGCATATCAAAAATGGCAGAATGTTGCACAGAAGGCACTCCCAGCACAAATGCAGATTATTACCACAGGAACTTTGGGGTGCTGCATCCTCAGGCATAAGGCCTCATGCAGAAGACTCATTCTTAGCACCCTGAGGGTTTGCTGTAGAAGCTGCTTCTCTTACCCTTGTAGTAGTTGTCAGTATACTCTGCATTAACAAACTCTTTCAGAGTTCCAGTCTTCCTTGCAATATCCAGCAGCAAGGGAATGGTATCATTTTTCCCATCATGCAGATTCAGCATGGCTTTCAGTAAACAGGTTTTCCCAGTTTCAGGCTCTGTAACACAGAAGATGGAAGGTGCATTGAAGTGATTACAAACCTACCATCTGTATCCAAGCAAGCAGGAATTCATGAGGTGCTTTTCAAAAGACAAGAAAACCCATTTGGGATGGCAGAGAAAATTTCAGCTCCTGTAACCTTACAATCAATGGGTTTCCCAATCAATACAGAAGTCCTGGCTATTAAAGGACACGTAACATAATTATATTTTTTGATGTTTTTATCTCAGGAGCACTACTGGAAGAAGAAGAGGGCAACTTAGGTTATGTGCCACTAAAGGGTACCTTTGAACTCCTCATCTGTGAGATGCTTGAAGGTTCTGTTAAGGTAGAGTAGCAGGTCACTCAGGTCCTTTGTGTTGCCTCTGGCTACGGCATCAAAGATCCTTCTGCGGTCATAAAACTTGAAAGCTTTCTCTGAGCAGCCTGTGATGGAATCTGTAGACAGGAGTCTAACAAGGGAAAATTTCAGTTACTGAAAGTCAGATATTTAACAGGCTTTTTATAAACCATCAGAATACTATTTTCCATTTGCTTGTGTGACGTAGGAAGCACTACAGGGTAGAACAGATGGACCTGCAAAGACTATGAGATCAACAAAGGCTCCAAGTCACTGTCCTGATAAAGTTCTGTGTCTGATGCTGAAAAGCTGACCCCAAGACTTAGACACTGAAGTCTGGCAGTGCAACTGCAGGCCTGGAGCCAGGCAACCCCTTGTTCTCAGTCTGAGTGATGGCCACTCACTGAACAGTCTCAAGCAAGTGAATCAAGGCCTACTGCTGATTTTGGGCAAAACATCCATGGACTGAATTTTCAGAGATGCCAAGGGACAACAGTTATTGTCCCCTTCAGTGGCAACACTCCTTATTTTGGCAGAGAAAATAGTGACACTGAAAAAATGGTCATGCTCATGTGAAGAGAATAAATGCTGCTCTGAGAAACACGGTCGGTTGTCAAACTATTAATTACAAGATTTTGTGAGGAGACAAACGCACTTGTGAAGTTTCCCCCTCTCCAAATTGACATGAAATTTGATGACAGAAGGTGCCATCAGGTGATCCATCTGGTAGAAGGAGTCCATGGGAGCCATGTCCTTGTCACTGTCCCCCATGACAAAGCGCCCACGTCGTGCAAAGATGTTGCTTTTGGGTGGCTGCACCCTGCAGCTGGCTGGGCCCTGGGGGCTCTCAGAGCTTTCCAGGACAGAGTCCTCCCCTTCTGTGTGTTCATCTGCCACTTCAGATTCCTCCATGTCAAAACTGCCAAATTTCTTCATCTTCCCAAGGATGGAAGACATGATGAGCAGGCAGCCTGTGAGGAAGGACACAAACACCCCAGGTCAGCACTTCACAGGGCTGTGAGCCCCCTTTTGCCTGGCACTGCTCTCCATAAACAGCAGCAAATGGACTGGCTGCTCTCATCCCAGAAATGAGGCACATGGACACATATTCATCGTGCCCAGAACTGGAACAATTTAGCAGGTCATTAGCTGCACACCATTTGTTCTTGTCCCCACTGCCCTTATCCATTCCAGAATGGAGAAAGCAAGCCAGAACATCCCAGAGCTTGCCAGCCATCTCACTGCAGAGCTGACTACTGCTGAAAACCAGTGCCTCATCCTCCTCCAGTCACTGGTGAAGGTTGATCAACCTTAAACCTCAACAATCTCTGCTTTTCTTCTCTACTTTCAAACTGGTTTGTGCCACAATTTATTCTCATGATTCTATCAGGCCGTTGATACAAGCCTGCTTGTGCCACAAGCATCTCTTGGGTGCTGAGCACAGAGGGCTTCCTGCACACAGGAGAAGCAGCACTTCACGGCTCTGCCAGAGTTATGGCAGTGCTGATGACAACTGGAGCTTGTGATTCTTGAGAGGAGTGTCCCCCTAGACCTGAGACACAGAAAGGTTACCACAGATAAGGGGTGACTGTCAGACCACACGTCTCATCCCATCTGATTATCAACCACAAAGACCTTGACACAATTTATCAAATAGAGAATCACTGAATGGTTTGGATTGGAGGGGACCTTAAAGCTCATCTCATTCCACCCCCCTGCCATGGGCAGGGACACCTCCCACCAGCCCAGGTTGCTCCAAGCCCAGTCCAGCCTGTCCTTGGACACTCCCAAGGATGGGGCAGCCACAGCTCTCTGGGCACCCTGTGCCAGGGCCTGCCCACCCTCACAGATAAGATATTCTACTGAAAGTAGAGCAGGATGCCTTTTTTATTTCTTTTTTTGCTTTCTTATCAAACTGCTTTAATCAGATAAATGTTATCTTCGTGCTCCTGAATTCAGAATGTTCTGGAGCTCCAGCAGTGCAGACAGGAATACATCATATCTGAATTACTGCATCACTGCCTCAGGAACACACTACAGTGCTTGGAGATCTTACAGCTCTGAGCACAGGGATGTCACAACATCTTGAAAAAGCTTTAAGTTATAACCCATATTATGGCAGTCAGTAATCTTTTCTGTACATTCAGTGTGAAAACATCATAAACACACTTCAAGGTTGTTTCTCTTCATAAGGATATTCTGAGGGTTGCCTGCAAATCCACACTGTACATCAAAACTGGATTTTCAGTTCTGTGGGAATAGTTAATACTTCCATCAATAGGACAGGAAAGAAACTTTTGCCAGGCATCTGTATTTTCCATGATTTTGTACAATATAAATATAAAGAAAACATCAGTTTGCAAACTTGCACATTTCAGGTTACTGGAAATAAACCAGCATAGTCTGGACAGAACACTAACAACTGCAATTTAACTCACTTTTCAATTCTTTGTGTCCTTAGAACCACTCAGAAAGAATAACATAATAACTTATTAACTTAATTGTTCCATAAATAAGAAATCAAAATATTTCCACTTGGAATAGGATACTAAAATTGCAGTAGAAAAGCTATTTCAGTAAAAAAGGAAAATAACAGATCTATAGAAAAATATAGAGTGGGAATGCAGTCATGTATGATTTTAATTTTTTTGGTTTATTTGAATTAATATGGATTGAGCCAAGAACATCAGTGAGATGCTCATGGAAAATAGAAACACTTATTTTCCACAGAATAAATGTAATATTAAAATGTGCAGAATAGGCTCAATCCTGTCTCCCTGGTAAGTGCTCAAACCTACTACAGTCATTATATGTGCTGTTGTCTCTAGACCCTGTTGGTAATACATTTGATAATGAAGAGAAAACTGCATTTCCTTGTGAGTATGAATTTTCCAGGGGAATAACCTTCACAATTCTGTAGAATTCTTTTAAAAATAATATTATCTATTCTAAAAACCACACAACTTACTTGAACTTTTTGAAATCCATGCACATTGAAATTTGACACAATAAATAAGGAAATAATTTTGATAGAGTGCCTCACCACATCACAACTTAGAAAAAACAATAAAGAGAGTTTGAAAATAACTAACAGCAAAGAGACATGCAGAACTTACACTGACAAAAATCCTGCCTTCTGAAAAACAGTCCAGTTTCAGTAACACCCACTGATGCACAGGAATTGGGGGCCAGATATTCCTCCTCCAAGGTGTCTGCACTGAGAAGCCCTCAGTCTGCTCCTCCACTTCATCGGGCTGCAGCAGAGTTCTATGTGCTGATGTTCAGAATCAAGGGAAGGTCACTAAAAGAACAGGAACTAGAACAATAAGATAATTAAGACCAATTCTGGAACCAGAAGCATCAGTGGCTTCTATTCCCAGAGGTTTAGCAGAGCTCTTTACAAGAATTGTTGTTTTTTTTCCTCCCCTTTAATTGCATTTAGTAATGGATATTCTTCTCCAGATTTCCTCTTCATAAATACACTCAAGTTTGCAAAAAAACACCCAAACCACCAGACAGCAATTGCTTCTGTGGGTCACAGTCTCATTTCAATTTGCAAAACTTTGTAAAATATGCCACAATCGTCTTCCTGGACACCTTTCTTGGGTGGCTGACTTAAAGATAAGTATTTTACAGATAAACTGATTCAGAACACAGTTAAGAGAGAACCAATTACAGGAAAGCCCTAAAGTCTTTCTATTGTTCCACATTCCTACTATGTTTTATTTAAATTATATATATAACAGTCAGCTTCTAAATATTATTAGGGAAAAAAAACCTTATTTAATCCAGGATGGATCTAGCATCCCTAAAAATGAAGAACTGCATCAAATATTGTTAAATGTATAATTTATACAGGGTCTTTCTCACAAAACCTAGTTTAGAGGAAGAGTTTTTCCAAGAGCCTGGGCTGGTAGGCTGTAGCTGCTAGGATGGGAGCAATTCCCAGACTTCCTGAGGTTTTAAGTAGATTATGAAATTATTTAATGAAATTATCTGTCCTGTGTTCTGCAAAGGGCAGCTGCCCTTCTAGTCTTGCCATCTATCCATAGAATTATATATTTGCCTATTTAACAGCAAACTAATTATGCTACTCAGAACAGCCTACACATTGAATCACATGGAGTAACAAGCCTCTTTCTCACTGTGCTGTGTCAGTACAGATTACCAACAGGGCAGGTCCTCAGCTGGTGTTCCTGGAGCTTTGCTGAGAAAGCATCTCACTCCACCTTACAATGAACTCCTTCACCACTTCCAAAGCAGATACTCAGTAAGAAAACTCCATGGAGCACTGGAGGCTCTCCCTTACTCTGTCTCTGGCTTCTTGCTGCTGCCTTTTGCTAGATGCTCCTTTTCCCTCCCAGTCTACACATCAGCTCCTTTCAGCCTCACTGTGCTCCAGTGGACACACTTTGGGAGCTTTCTGGGAGT
Source organism: Formicarius rufipectus (assembly GCA_013399695.1). NCBI lineage: Eukaryota > Metazoa > Chordata > Aves > Passeriformes > Formicariidae > Formicarius > Formicarius rufipectus. Next base: position 509,515 of record VXAU01000632.1, read on the forward strand.
TTTGGGACCTCCCTCAGCAGCTCCTTGGCCTGTTTCCTGGGAAGATATTCCCTTCTCACCAGCAGCCTTCCATTGCTTTCTGCAGCATATCATATTCCATCTCAGCAGGGACCTGGTTTTAAGGAGATGTGAATGCTTATCAAAATAAGGCAGTAATAAGCACAAAGGAATTAATTCTTTTTCCTTGGGCCTGCCTCCAACATGCTGCAAAGGCTTGGTGCAATCTCTGTGCTTGAGAGGGATTTTACTAAGAGCCCTCTCCATCCCTGCAAATGGAAAAACATCAGCAGATGTGCCAGAGATCCTAAAGATGTATCCAAGGCTGGTCTGCAGCTCAGAGACAGCCTTGCCTTTGCTCACAGAACCTAAAACTAGGCCACAGTTACCAGCTCCTGGAAGCAAATGCCACTTGATCTCATGGGTAACAGTGCACTGGAACAGTATTATCAGCTCTTGCCAGTTATTCAATAAAAATTAAAGCAGATATGCTGATACAACTATATTTTATAATAACGTAAGAGGGAAAACTATCCATAACAAATTCAGACTTTTCTTCACTCTAGTCTACACTTTCTCTGTAATTCCTTCATATGCCAACAGTTCCCTAAAAATTACATAGAACAGATGCATGGAGAGAGAGTGGAGGGAGTCAGAAATTAGGCATCTCTGTAATTAAGAACTCAGAACAGCTTTTTCACTATAAAAATGTCAGTCCTGGTCTTGCTAATGAGCAAGACAGGAATCCATATCCACATTCCAGTGGAAAAACATGCTTCCTAGTAATGAAACTGTATCTAGATAACATGAAACATCTTACTTGTTTCCCATGCCATTAGAGCAAAAGAAAGGTATATGTATCTTGTTACAGACTGAAAAGTATACATGTTTTCACATTAAAATACAGAGTAGGGGAAGAAGTAAATTCTAAGAGCACAAAACAGGAGATAAAAACTTGGAAATTTGAAGGGAATGCACAGGAGCAATACCCAACACTAAAAAGAGATAGTCTAGCTAATTGAGTAAAGCTTAATTTGACACAATACAGGAAGGGCAGAATCAGAAACACCTTCAGATCAAATACGCTAAAAAACCTCCTCCAGTTTATCACAAATTCTGTTTCAGAGAGGCCCTGGTCTACTCTCCCACCCAAAACTCAAACATAATTATGTATGTCAAACAAAGAAAATAATTACTTCTCCCCCTACAAATGCATTTTCCACTGGGCTACAATCCCTGCATTCCAAGCATCTGTTGTCATGGTACCAAGCCTAGTGATGCCTTTAACCTTAGTGCACTGCACCCAACGTGGGCAGAAACAATCCTCTATGTTTCATTTTGATTATTTTGTTGATGTTCAAGCCAAGACATCATTCCATCTTTTACAGAGACAACATGCAATACATAAAAACTGGCATTTGTTCCGTGCAGGAGCCACCAAACCCCTCCCAAACTAGGCTGACACCCTGATCTGCTGCTTGTCTGCCTGCACATTGTGAAACAGCAAGGACGAGAAGTCTGTAATGAAAGCATCAGACTAAGTTACAGACAGCTACTCATCTCTCCTAGTCCTGCCACACATATTCCTACCAGGAAAATGAGCCTTGCATGAAGTATCATTTTATGCAAAAAGTAAATGGATCTTTCCGAGTCACTCAGATGAATTTAATGTGGTAATTACTTCTCATTTCACAAATGGGAATGACAGAGCAACAAAATGAGCAGACCCAGAAGGAGAAGTGGACATTAAAGGCAGGGGTTTTTTTGCCACGCTAATGACTGAGATTGCACGTTGGACAAAGTGAAAAGAAACACCACATAGTCAGGAAAAACCCACAAGCTCCATCTCGGGCCATCCCAAAGAACTCTTTTATTTCCTATGGAACAGCACCATGGCAGCCCCCACAGCAGCATCGACATCCTTCCCGTAGAGCACAGGGAAGGGGAGAGCCCTCTCCAGCTCCTGCCTCAGCACCTCGTTCCTGGCGAGGGCGCTGCCGCTGCCCAGGACCCTCCTGACGCCGCTGTCCAGCAGGCGCTGCACGGGTAACATGGAGCACAGGTTGTGCACCAGCCCCTGGCACACGGCTCTGGTGACGTGGCCCAGGGACAGCTCGGAGGCACCGATGTTGCTCACTGCTGCCAGCTGCTCAGGAGCGTGTCTCTCTCCAAAGAGGGTTGGGTGCACGGAGAGGCTGCTGTGGCTTTGGGCCAAGGCTGCCTGGATGAGCCGTGAGTAGATGGCAGACTCCTCCACCTGAAGTCCTGCAGAGGGGAAGAAGCACCGTGTTACTGATCTGAGGGCTCTGCTGTTTCTTACATGTGGAGATTTGCAATGGACGCTTATCCACCTGGTCAGCAAAGTATGGGGTTTCTTCTTCCGTGCCCCAAATGTAACTGCTTTTTCCAGGATTAGGAATCACAGTTCTCCCACCCAAGTGTGTCCAGGATGTGTGAGACTAGAAACCTCTTTTGAAACTGCCTTTGCTGACCATACAGCTGTTCCTTGTTGCCCAATCTCTGCTAAGTTACACAGAACAACACCAGCTACCAATGGCAGACATCAGCTTCAGAGGATGGATTCCATGCAAATGTGGAGTTCACCTCAAGTACTCAGTGAAAGAACAATTTCAGAGCTTACTTCTGTATCGTAAATCCCAAAAGATTATCACAGAACTTGTGAAGGCCATGCTTAAAGCACTCAGAAGACATTACAGGAGTTTGAGTTTTAAAGAGTGCAGCAAAATATGCAGCAAAAGGCAACGGGTCCAACTCAGGGACTCCTTTGGATTGCTGTCACACAAAATTAGAGGCTGTTGTCCCCAAATCTGCCAACTTTTCTTTGTGGAAATCAACTTGCACAAAATAATTCTCTCCTGGCCTTGAAACCAAAGAAGACCTTGAGGCAATGTGAATGTAGAGTCCAAACATGACTGTCCCAGCATGTCCACAAGCCTCAGCAGGAAATTCCAGAGATCCAGCAAGTATGACCCAAGAGTTCCATCCTTGTTCCCTATATGGCATGACAGAACAGCCCCAGGCTTGTTCCTTTGCCTCAGCTTCCTTTTACCTTGATAATCAACCTCAGTTTTAAGCTTCAGCTCTCCCTGACATGACTTACCCAGCTCCTCTGTCCACTGTGCCACCATGCCCACAAATGCTGCCAGCACGTTGCCTCCATTAAGTGATGCTGCCACTGCCAGGTAGTCACCATTGAAGTAGGGAAAATAAGTAACAGCTGAGGAAGGATCTGGTTCCTCTGGAGGCTGGAAACCCAGGGGCATTGAGATGGTCAGCTGAGCAGAGGTACTGATATTAAGAACTAGAACAGAAAAGATGAGAAAAGACCATAATCAGTGTTTTACTGGGCCACCCTGAAGGAGGAGAATGAGAAAATCAAATCAGATACCCAAACGACCATACCTGCATCAGTCCTCTCAGTCAGACAGGAATAAACAGAGCACTGGAAATCTCCCAGAGCAATTCCTACTTTTGCTCCCTTGGGTATTCCATGCCATGCACAGACTGTTCTGCCGGCAATGCTTCCAGGGTCTCCCACCTCTGGAAGCAGGTGAACAGGAAAGCCAGATTTTTCCAGTCTGTAATCACAACAATGTTATTGGAGGAAAGCAGGATGGGAACTGTGCCATGACTACAAAGACCTCTCTGAAGTCACACATGAACCTGGCCATACATTTGTGGCTGCTGGATTTATGGGTGCTTTCACCTCTTTAAAAAGCTCTGTCTTGGACAGGGGCAGCATTCCAGTCCAAAGGGTTGGGTAAACTAAAATAGTGCAGAAGAATAATTAGTTTTCCTTGATATGCAGTTTGAGTACCTGAGATTACACAGTACATGTTCAGTAGGTTTAACTTACTGATGTCACATGGACAAGCAGTTCCAGGGTCAAGGGCCAATCACAAACCCAGCAAAAAATGCAGGTAAGTGTCAAAGAACTGAAGCTGTCATGCAATTAGTGGTTCAAAACCAAATCACAAAGAGTTAAATCCAACAAACTCCTTACACAAACAACTTCAAGATATACTAAGTGCTACAGCAACAACTCCACATTAGTAAAAGTTCAGTTGGAAAATGCAAGTTTCTGTCATTCTTTCATACCTTGATGAGAAGATCTTTCACCTTGGAAGGCCTGGCCTAACCTAAGCCCTGAATATATAAGGCCTTAGCACTCAGCCCTGAAAGAGCAAATCATTAAAATAAATGAGTATATAAATAAACTGATTCCTTATTACATTTCCTGTGGCTTAATAACTCTTAAGTATGATCACAAGTAAGTCTTGGTAGTTAGAAAGGACCTCAGCTGAAAGAACTCAACAGTGATGGCTGTCTTTACCATGACAGAGGGAACACTGCAGCATGTGCTTGTCCATTCCCATCCACCCCATCCCACCACAGAAAAGGAGAGAAGGTTTTGTATTCAAGGACTCACTGACTAGTACCTCAGCTCTGCTGTTGGTATTTCTAAAAGTACTGCACCAGATTTTATATCATTTAAACATATATACTCTACAAACCAGAGTAAACTCTCACCAATTCATCAGCACAGGTCAGACCTGATCAGGAACAACTTTCAATCCCTTTTTAGCTGTAACACATTGACACTCTGGGCCCACAGAGGTGTTCACAGTGCCTGACACAAGCAATGCACAGACTCCAGTGAATGAGTGACTGTAGCACTTACATGTCAGTATTCCAGCTTTTGCTTCTGCAATTAAAATATCCCCAGCTGGCAGCATTGTGGACAGACATGAGTGGCTTCTTCAGGTCACACAACATGGCAACCACATAGTCCTGGATAGTGCCAGCTGCATCATAAGCCTTCAGAAAATCTGGACTTTAAAACAAGACATTTTAAAAACAAAACTAATTAGGGTTTTGTGCTTTATGGCACTGGGAGCAAGATTATTTCAACTGCTATGGGGAACTTCATACACATGGTCCCAGTTATGAATTAAACTGCCACCTCAGTGATCGACCTGCATTTGTTGCTTTGGTCGGTTTCTTTAAATGGAATTTGTTTTCCAAGCTGCAGCAATACTTAGCTCCTGATGGGAGATGGAGAGACAGGGGTTTCAAGGAATGAGTTGTCTTGGTTCAAAAGCACAGCATTGCAAAAGTTACCAGGAAAGTAGTAACTGTTTGCATGAAAACAATGGTACTTAGTTGATCTTGGAGCATTTGAGAAAAACAGATAAATTCCCACAGTTGGTGAGGGATCCACAAATGATATGAATGGAAATGTATCAATGGTGAAACAAGCTCTAAAGTAAGATCACTCCATGTTCCATGTGTTTGCTGGACACATACTGGAAGAAACCAAGATCTAATAAATTTTCCCTATACAATGAATGTGAATTCATTGCAGAGGAAGACACTGGTTCTTTGAGAAAGATGAAACTGAAGAGCAAATCTGGCTGATGCCAACTTGTAAGTGAAACATTCTATCCTCTGCAGACACACCACAACACAGCAGAGCACCCGTCACGCCTCATGAGGATCTCAGTGGCTGAGGAAGGAAGGAACTGAAATTAATTCAGAGGCTGTTTTAGCATCTGGCAGCAACCAGACCGAGCAGCTCTGGGACTGTTTTAGGCACGTTTGTACTTTCCACCAGCAGCATAAGGCAAAAGGACAGCACTCACCCTGCATTAGCAGAGCTCCTCTGACCAGTACCACAGACTAGAGTTAACTCTATGATACTTTTAAGATTCTGTTACTACATGGTCAAAAGCTTTTATTTTTTTTTTTTAGAGATCTGTAGCAATTTTATAAGGTCAGAGACTCCTGCGTGCTCAGTCACACATAGTTTATATTAAATACTGCCATTTTAAATATTCTTTGACTGCTTAATTAAGATTGTGATTACAGAGAAACAGCTCCTCAGCCTGCAGCAGCATTAGCAGGCTACAGGAGTAGCAATTGTCATGTAAATTCAAGGTGAGAATCTGCCTGACACAGAAGTCCATTTGAGAAGCAATGTACCTCTCCTTTAAATACCAGTAGACTGTGGCACATCCAAATCCTGTAGCCAAGCTCACATGTGACTGGGGCCGAGGCAGAGAAGAGAGGAAGGTGGCACTGCAGCGGCTGTCCTGCCAAGTCACCAGGTGACTGACCTCCTGTGGCTCAAAGGCAGAGCCTGTGCCACACTCTGTCCACTGGCAACCTGAAACACACACAGCACCCAGCAGGTCCAGTGACTTCCTGCAGCACAGTCTGCCTGGTATTCCTCATTTCTGGGCATGCTTGATAATTTGTTAAACAGCCTGGAAAAAGAGCAGAACCAGAGCCAGCAGAGATTGTAATCAAATTATTTAGTTATAGTTTTCAGCTCCAGATAACATCACAATGCCAGCCATCCTTCGCTAAAACAGAGAATGGCATCCAAGGCCCTCCTTTTCTCTATGCACTCCTAGTGCCTAAAGGAGCAAGCAACTTGTACCTTGAGATACTAAAGATACACCTTAACTAACAGGCGAGCCACAAAAAGCACAGTTCTGCTCTAGGAGAGAAGGGACTGATATGGCTTCTCTCACATACAAGCCTCAACTGCCACACCAGTTGAGAATGCTGGATTAGTAATGAACAGCCCATGATGGACAGCGTGGAGTTCCATCACCTTTGGAGCCAAACCAACAGGAAACCTAGATCTCTAAGTATGAAGCAAAGGACTGCTGAGTTCTAAAGAGTAACCCTCCCCTGTGCTACACAACAAAGCTTCACCAAAGGCAGAACAGGGTTTAATTCAGTTTTACTAGTCCAGCCCGGTCCTTTTGAACACAGAGCACTGCAGCTTTGATGAAACCTTCATTCTTCATTGAACAGGCTGGGTCCAAGCACTGGCATGTGATGTTTGCCAGCACACTCCATGGCACAGCTCTGGCCTCTCTCCCAGCCAGTGCCTGGACACAAAGCAGGGACAGGACAGGTCTGTCTCCAGCTGGCTCTGAAACAGAGGCAAACTCTTGGGTTTTGGCCAAGGAGCAAAGTTTCAAGCTATGCTGTGCCACTTGTCCTACAGGTCAGGGAAGAGACCCACCCATCTGACTCGCACAAATATGGCTAAAAAAAGTCATTCTTGGGCTGGATCCAGGGATTGGAAGTCACACTCGCACAGAGAGCAGCAGCAGAGAAGGCTGGAAATGCTATGTGAAACATGCAAAACAAAACACAGACTTTTTCTTGATCCCTTAATTCCCCATTCTATCAAATCTATTTGAACTGAATTTCCAAATGGTTTGCTTTTTTAGTTTTAAATGGATTCTAAGAAATATTATTAACCATAAATCTAACCCTAAAGGATGCTATTAAAACTTTTGTGTCCCAATGGTCCTGGATTCACTTAGTCCACTCTAAACAAATGAGAGCAAACACCCTCTTTCATTTGATAGAAATGAAACTAAAGTGGCATGTGGCTTTAGGCCATAAAATATTTACTAATATGACATAAGAACCTGTGTCTGTGAACCCACGAGGCTTTGTTATGCAGCTCTTGGGACAGGTGGAAAGCAACAACAGCTCCTTCAGTCTTCCATCAGCCTTTGGATTTCTGTCTGATCATTTCAGAATTTAACATAAAATTACAGCCCAAAATGAATAGTATAGTGTCTCTTCAAGCAATTAAGATCCTGACAATTCCTGACAGGCACTGACTAGCACTTCTGGAAAATCTGTTCTGTGGTTTACAATAAATCTTTGCTTAATCTACATAACTCCTATTATAATAAGACTTCTCTAATTGTTCAGATGTGTACATCATAAGGTAAAGAGAAAGAAGACTTGGGACCACACCCTGGAAGCCGTAGACTTCAGCAGGTTTATAAGGCATTAACCAAGGTAATCCACCCCTATCTCATAGGGCTGGCAATCCAAGGCCTGTATTTTTCAAATATCCTCACTATCCCAAGGATTATCTGGGTATTTGAATAATCAAACCCCACATGACCACCTCCCTGCAGCTGATTTTGTTTCTGAGGTCTTGACGAGCAGCTGAGCATCCAGAATCATGACCACAGTCCTTTTTCAGCTCCTACTACCAGGAGCATAAGCAACAAAATGAATGCAACATCACAGTCTGAGACTTGTTAGGAAAAAAAATGGCTTGAAGTTTTTGGGAGAAAAAACCCAGAAAGTTCTGGAGATGCTGAACAGCACCTAGGCAAGTGTTTTACCAGGGGAATAAAATCCCCCTGCAAGTAATTCACATGATGCAGATGTTCTTTCAAGTGGCAGCAGACAGCACATGATGGAGGAACAATTAATAAACCACAAATATGTTATTCCTGCTTCATATGAATAATTGTGCTGACTCTGCAAGGATCTCATTAGACTAAATCCTTTAATTAATCTGTGCAAACAATATAATTAACTATAGTAAGTAGCTGAAATTCCAGTAAAAAAAGCAAAACTCCCATAAAAGGTGTGGTGATTCTGTTTTAGGGAAGACCAAAGCGAGTAATGTAACAGTTTAATAACAGAACCATTTCAGTGTTAAAATTTCATTTTCTGCATCATCATACTCTGTACAGGAATGTTAAAGAATTACTGTTACCTTTCTCACTTTTCCAAAACACAACCCCGTGCATTTGTCCTGAAACAGCAATGTGGCTGACCTGCTGGAGCTGCTGCTGAGGCAGAGCAGCAAGGCACTCATTCAGGGCTCTGATTATTCTCTGGACATTCTGCTCCATTCCCTGCAATCATAAAGCATTACCCTGAGCATGCAGCCATTGGGATTCACTCAGTGTATTGACTGAACAAGGCTGCTCTAGGCAGAAGTGAAGAACAAAATTCATCGAGCTTAACAGCATACATTAGAGTGACATTCACTACTAACACTGTGAAAAGGAAAAAAAATACAAAAAAACCCCACAAAAAGTAAATCCCAGTACTAGGAAGTTGAGAATGAAGTAAGAGCCTCTTAAACCAAAGGCCAAATAATCTGTCATTTCCTAAGGTATCATACTCAACCATACTTTTAAAAATCCATTAGCACTCACTACATGCTTTCACCTTATATATTCATTTTCCTCACAAACATGATTACCCATGGCTTCTGACTGGCATGCAGCCTCTCTTACATCTTCCTCAAGCTCCTCCCTAGCTACTCACTGTTGATTTTCATAATGCTGATTATTTCATTTCTGGAAAATTAATTCCTGGAACTACCCAGTAAGGTGACCTACTGGTCAAATTAACCAAGTTGTGCCCCAGGAGAAACGTGTGTTTCAACTTCCACATTTTCAAAGATTCAGATTACTTTGTGACAGACCACTATCAAGACTACAAACAAAACTACTCAAATACATTCTGCAAATAAAGGTGACCTTTTTGCACGTGTACTCTTGGCTGAATTAATATGGCTGTAGGGAGGAGGGTTGGCTTCTCTGGTATCTTTGCTTAGAAATTAGCCCTGGACTCACTACAACACTACACCAGAGGAGTGTTAATGTACATTTTTATGATTCTGATTCATCCTGGTTTTAGCCAGACGTACTCAATGGATGTAAAGACCTTTTACAGGAGTACACGTTCCTGGTTATTTCCACGGGGAGTTTCCAGTTGTGATTCCATCCCGTATTAAAGTGCAAAATAAAACACCTCTCCAGTGGACAAGTGGTTGCTGTTTCCTGACTGGGAGTGTCACAGACAAGGTGGTGCTTCATGGTAGAAGAGTTTTAGACTGCCTTGGGCAACTTTTCAAAACCTGTGCCTTTCTTAAATCGGGCAGCTCAACTTGACTTCCCCGCATAGTGAACAGGGAGTGTTTTAACTTTAATTTCAGGAATCCAGAAACACGCAGCAACGCAGCAGTAGGTTCTGTGTCAGTGCAGGCACAGAACCAGCGGGGAAAGCCCGCGGAGTCTGCATAGCGCATCAAACCCCAGGCCCTCCAAGGCGAGGCCGGTGTTTTAACCCTCCCCCAGCCCTTACCTGCGGCCCAGCCTGCAGGCTCTCGGTGTGTGCCCGTGTCTCCCTGGAGCTGCTGTGTGCCAGCTGGGCCTCCGTGCCCGTCACCAGGGCTGCCTTCACCGACGTGGTGCCCAGGTCAATGCCCAGCACACAGCCGGGCTCGGGCCCGCTCTCACCTCGCCCACCGCACCCCGAGGGGCCGACACCCACCATGCCGAGCCCCACACGGCTCCGAGAGCCTCCGGGAGGGTCCCTGTGCCGGCCGAGGGTCCCCGCGGTGTGGGCCGGCAGCGCAAGACCGCACCGCGGCCCGGACTCTGCCCTCAGCCCTGAGGGTGCCTCCCCCTCAGCGCTGCCCGGCCACAACCCCTGCCCCTCTACCGCGACAACCCGCCCCGTCCCAGCCCTCCCCGCACGCCCTTAAACCGGGTTGGTTTTTGGTCAAAACCCGGTCTTTGAGCCCAAAGTCCGCGCCTCGTAGCGCGGCCCCCTCACACGCCCGCCCCGCCACACCCAAGATGGCCTGGGCGCTGGGCGGGGAGCCCACGGGAGATCGCCCCGCGTGAGAGCTGAAAAGGGAAGAGCCGGGACGGCGCTGGGTGTGGAAGGAGGTGGGGGTTTGTCTGTCTGTCCGTCCCTCTGTCTGTCTGTCTATCCGTCTGTCTGTCCGCCGCCCGGTACCGGCGTGTCCCGGAGCACCGCGGGCCCCGCTCCACAGGGACCACAAGTCCCAGCGTGCCCCGCGGCGCGGCGCCAGCGGCGGGGCCCGCGCGGGGCCGCGGGGGCTGCCGAGAGTTGTAGTCTCGGGCCTGGGGTTGGGAGGGCAAGCGCTGAGGTAAAGATGTAAAAGTGGATAAGTGTCGCCGGGGGTCTCAGCGCGCAGAGGGACGCGGAGGTGGGTGCTCCCTGAGGGGTGTTGAGGGTGCCGAGGCCGGGGAGGGAGCGGGTTTGCCTTGGCTGCCCGCTGAGGGGATGGGCTCGCAGCGGGTGGGCTCCTCAGCGAAGCCTCTCCCCACTGTCCCTGCAGGTTCTCCACCATGAGGTTCTCCACCATGAGGACGCTGCTCCCTGCTCTCCTGGGCCTGTCCCTGGTGCTGCCTCGGCCCGGCGGTGAGTGCTCAGCCGTCCCCCTGTGCTCTCCAGGGATGTCTGGGCCACTCCTCCATCAGCCCTTCCCTCACACCGTGCCCTGACCTGCTGTCGGCAGCGCTCACCTCCTCTGCTGGATTAAATGCTGCTTTTATAAAGGTTAAATGCTGCTTGGAGTGCAGCCAGTGGTGAGCTGGGCACCTCTTCTGCACTCAAACAGTTTTTTAAGAGCACTGTGTAGTGTGTGGCAACAGAGAAGAAGAAGCGCCCAGGCCAGCCTGTGCAAACTGTTTATCTCTCTATTTATAGTCTTGTTTTCATGTAACTCTTTATTCTTTCCCTTGTCTGTTGTGTCTTTTAAACGAGCAGTGAATAAAATCGACTTGAATTCCAGATGTCAAATTGTTGACATCGGATCACCTTCAGGTTCTGGTGCTGGGGCTATTGGCACTTGGAGTCCTGTGGCTCCTCAAGCACATGTGGTACAAGGTGGATGTGTTGTTGTACAGTGTAGCCCTTAATTCAATATTTCAGAGCACTCTAAGTGAGCTGCTTGAGATTCCTGAAGTGCTATGTCTCTTGTACAGCTGGGTATCTGGTTTTAATTTGTCATGTAAGGAGCAATTTTAAACTAAATTGTGGGCATTTATGACTCCTAGATTACTAGGATCACATCAAGAAACAGGGTGGGTGTGCAGTATCCTATAGCCTTCTTTTGGCATGAACTTTTGCTGCCCTTCAAGTATTTAAATTGCTTCCTTGCAACACGTTCAACTGACAGTTATTTACTTCTCCTTTTAAGTTGTTCAGTCACCTTAACTTTAGTCACTGCACTCCATTTTTTCATGTGTTTCATGTGCACTAATGGGACTGATCTGTTACTGCAGGTACCAGCTGCCAAAATGTTCATGGCACAAAAGAAAATATGGTGTTTTTCTGAAGGAGCTGTTCATATTAATTGAGATTTGGGTGGGTGGTTTTTCTCCCCCAGATGGAGTCGTTGTATTGTCTGTCCCTGAAGTGGTTTCTTTAGAAAGTGGAAGTTCAACCAACGTCACCATCTCTCTGAGGTAAGATCATGATTGCAGCTTTGCTTTCCCTTTGAAACAGGGGCTGTCCATAAATGAGTTTACAGTTCCTCCGTTTCTAAAAATTGATGCCTAAGAGAAGCCTGCATTTCCTAGAAGGATAACCCCCTGGACAAATGCTCAGTGGAGTCCTCTAGGAAAGCTGTGCAGGGGTGTGTCACTTGGAGAGGGTTTTTTTTGTTTTGTCCTACTGCTGTAATTTCTGTCTTTCATCACTCCAAGTACAGGAGCATTGTTTCTGCCCCTCTTTACCAGCAAAGGGTTAACAAGCACAAGGGTGGGATCCTGGTGGCAATTACTTTGCTGTGCCACTTGTATGGAGAAGAGGGAGGTAAAATGTGGCCATTTAATGTCTGGTGCCCTCTCTAGTTCAGATAAAAGAACCAATAGAATGCTCACACACTTTGGTGCTGGTGTTCCTCCAAGAACTAGGCAGGTGCTGCTGTGTGTGGGCTGCTGAGAGGTTTTAGCAGATACTCCCCCACAGCCCTGAGGCAATCTCTGAACTCAGGCATCAGCCTAACTTGTTTTTTTTGCCTTCACAGAGCTCCATTAAACGAGACACTGGTGATAACTCTTAATATTACACACTCCTCAAAGCACAGCACCATCGTTGAACTGCCTGATGAAGTAAGTGACAGAACAGACTTGTGACCTTAAACAAAAGTCTCCTGCTGGTGTGGTGCAACTCCTCTTTCTTCCCTCCACTTTGCCTTGCAGGTGCAGTTCCCTGCAGGTCACACTAAAGCAGATTTCCAAGTGAAAGCAGATGATGTTGGACAAGTAACAGTTTATCTTTATGCCACTAATTCCAACTTAACTGGGTGAGAAACTGGTTTTTAGTTCCATTTACTTCCCTATAGCTTCCTAAATTTTGGGGTAGCTATTCCCTCTTTGTAGTGAAGTGGGATGTAGTTGAGAAGGTGTGGTAACCTCCAGCAAACCCCAAGGTGTTTTGATAAATAGAGGGCATGGAAGCAGAGTGATAGTCTTGGTATCCTAGATCCAATTACTAGATGACTGAGTTCTCATGGCACTCTAGTCTGGTTCTAATAACCCCTCCCAAAAGTATGAAAACTACATGTCAACTTTTCTGCTCTGGGAAGCGTTTGATTGTCAAGGTCCAGGGGAGGGGGATCCTGACCTTACTGCACAAGGTTTGTTCTGGAGCTCTAATAGCCTGGTGCAGCTGTGCACCCACAGGTGACACAGGTGCTTTGCTTTCTGGTTAGGGGATCCCTCTTCTCACAGATGCCAGCTCTCCCTTGCAGGAAAAGCCTAGCAAGATGGAGAAAGCTGCATTGTAGCTGCTTGTTGCTCAGATGCCACGAAGCAACGTGATACTCTTGTTTTACTTCCTTGTTTTGTTTCTGCTTTTAAGGCTCAAACAAATGCTGAGGTGAGCACGTGAAATGCTCACAGGAGAGGCCTGGTCATGGGGCTTTGCTGGCAGGGCGTGTCAAGTGCAGCTCTGCTCTTGCCTAACAGGCCTTGTGCTAAGAGAGGGGAAACCATAGGCACGAGGTGACCTCTTTGAACATTCCTGTGGTAAAGAATGGAAAGTGTCAGGCAAGAAGGAAAGGGGAATTGTAGGGGGAGATGTCTCAAACATAACAAGGGCACTAAAGAAAAGGGAAGCAAATCAGCTGAAACCAACTGAATCCTTATTGTCTCGTCTCAACGCTTGGACTCTTTCCTCTCTCAAAGAGGAACAAAACAAAATCTCCTGGAAAAAGTGTGAGCAGATGAATTAACTAATTCTTTTTACACTGACCATCAGACCTAGGATTCAGTTCCAGGTGATCCACAGCATTATAGTGAGATATGCTGATGAGGTGATTGGCTGGATCTACTTCCTCGCCTGGTCCATCTCCTTTTATCCTCAACTCTTTGAGAACTGGCGACGAAAAAGGTAAAGAGACTTAAGATGGGTTTGCAAGTCACTTCAGCACTTCTGCAAGTCATGTGCATAGCTTCAGTTACATCCATCTTGGTTATTGTCAGTTATCCATGGAAAGATGGGAAAAACAAGTGCAAAGGTAGACTCTGAGTAACTGCAGCCCCTGTGAGCTTTTATACATGCAGGTTAGGGGAAACTAACCTGATCCTCCTCAGTTATGGCATCCAACATTGATTTGTGATAGAGGAGACTTTCCCCATTGTCTTTGGTGTGATGTTGCAAATCATCTGGCTGAGCCAACTCTCAAAGGTTGCCAGCCTAGAGAGCTGTTGCTCAGACACTTCCTTGTAGTGTCATCTATTAGGCCAGTTCCCCTTGAACTAGGTGACTCTAAATAGAAACATTATATATGGAAACTAAAGCATTTATTCTGGCAGAGATGCACTAGTGCTTAAGGCTGGAATGGCTTTATCTGACAAGCTGAGATCATGAAGGGGTCAATTAAACAGCAGGGACACAACCTGGTCAGTGAGAGCCGTGTTATTTCACCTTGTTTCCTGATGAACTCACACCATGGTGTTGTCACAATGCCTGAGGCCTTTGCTTACATCAGAAATTGTCTATAAGTCAGTACATTTTAGGGTCATGTTGTCCCTGGAACTGCCTCTAATGCTCTGATGCATCTTTCTTTCTTTTTTCTTTTTTTTTCCCCACTCTAGTGTTGTTGGACTAAGCTTTGACTTTATAGCATTAAACCTTACTGGCTTTATAGCATATAGTGTGTTTAATATTGGGCTCTTCTGGATTCCCTTGATTAAGGTGAGCATGATTCTCTCTTAATACTTGCCAGAGGCTGGGTATCTACAGAAGGGAGTTAAGACATGTGGCTGGCTTTGGTTTCTCTTACTTTCAGGAGGAATTCTTGGTCAGTTATCCCAGCGGGGTGAACCCTGTGGCGATCAATGACGTTTTCTTCAGTCTCCACGCAGTGGCTCTGACTCTCCTCACCATCATTCAGTGCTGCATCTACGAGGTGGGTCTGGGTGCTGGGCTCACCCGTCGGCTCTGGCAGAGCTCCCTCTGCTGGGCCCCTCACCGCTGCTTTTGGGCTCCAAAATCCCCTTCACTGCACTGTCACTGGCCTTTGCAGCAGCCAGGCCTCACAATGCACCTGCCTTCATTTTCCCTAAGCTAGCAGCAGCTCCACTGATCGTATCTACTGCAGCCTCGAGGATGTTCTGAGCTTAGTAAACTCCTTAGGGACTCTAAATAACTGAAGCAAACAGCCGAGTTCATGAAGTTCCCAAGCAGATCTCTAGCCAGCATATAGAATAGAGCTCTACACGGCACAAATGCTGGTATGTGTTTTGCTGTTTCCTGGCTACTTGGAGCATTCTTCAAGGTAGGACAGGTCCTTAGAGATTCTCTACAATTCAAACTTGCAGCTTCTTTTAATGTTTTGGGGTTTTTTTCTCCTAAAACTGCTGTAAATGCCCTTTTATAAATAACACCTTTTCATGTGAGACTGATTTTTACAGTCAGGTGGTTCTTTGTTTAATTCTCATATAAAAGCCTCTGATGTGAACAAGCCAATTTTCTCTGGATGGTAACTGTTTCTCAGTTAGGGTTCTTCCTTTGATGCTAAACCCAAAACTGTAACAGCCCATCTGTCTCCACTGCCAGGTGCAATAGTCTTTTCTCGTGAAGAATTAGAAAGCAATCTTTTGCTGTAAGGACATTATCAGTCTTTAGCATATGTAGGAACTCTTGATATCTTCAGACTGAATTTGGAAGATTTTTACAGATTATGCACCGTAAATACTCAAGAATTGTTTCCCCCTTACTCGGGGACAACAGTATTTCAAATTACTGATACAAATATTGCTCATCAACTCTTGCAAACCTATACCTGGTTGCTGTAGCACTTGCTTAATTTTCAAGTTCCCTTGTGGTATGAGCCTAACTGGTACAACAGGTTTGGACTGTAGTGTGGCACAGTCCAGAGCAAACTGTATCTTAGTGTCTGGGCATGTATGACCAGGCTTAAGTGTATCTGTGTTTCTGTTTCAGAGAGCAGGTCAGAAAGTATCCAAAGTTGTTGTTGGACTACTGGCACTTGCATGGATCTTCACCTTTACAACACTGTTTCTTGCTGCAGCTGAGGAGATGACCTGGCTACAGTTCTTATTCTGCTTCTCCTACATTAAGTTAGCAGTCACACTGATAAAATATTTTCCACAGGTAAATCTGAACTCTTCTGCTTTTATCCTATTAAGCCTGCAGTGTGAGCTCTTGAAAGTCTGATTACACTAAACCAGCAATGGTTGTTCATTAAGGTTTTTTGTGACACAACCAGTATATGTACACCTAAAGCTGCTTAAATGTTCACCTCCAGTGCCTGTGCATGACACACTGACTGACTTGTTGTTGCACTCCCAGGCGTACATGAACTTCCGTCGGAAGAGTACTGAGGGGTGGAGTATTGGAAATGTGCTGCTGGACTTCACTGGGGGAAGCTTCAGCCTTCTGCAGATGTTTTTGCAGTCCTACAACAATGGTAAGCCTGGAATTGAGGTGCTGGGGCCTTTCTTTGTGGGATGAGACCCCAGTACAAAGCAGCAGGTTATCTCAGGAGAATGTTTGTGCTGTGGTATGGGGAGCTGCTCTTACACAAAGAATAAAGAATCTGTTCATACTCCCTCAAGATATAAAATGAACTATTCTTAAGAAACGTCAGGAACAGTTATTAGTTAGCTTTACCTAAGATGTGCACTGTGGTCAGTCTTCAGGTGTGTCTAAGCAGTCCAGATAATAAACATGAACTTCTCTAACATGCATGGCATGACCTCATAGTCTTGAGACAAGACTGCACTTGAGTTAGACTTAACTCCAGTTTTGTGTTTGACAGATGAGTGGAAGTTAATCTTTGGAGATCCAACCAAGTTTGGCCTGGGTGTCTTCTCCATCATCTTTGATATTGTTTTTATGGTCCAGCACTACTGCCTTTACAGAAGACAAGGGTATGAACCTTGTGAATAACAAACATCACTTGTGGGGACAAGAGCTTTAAACTGAACTCACCCCTACTCTGGCTGAGGGCTTTCAAGATTCCTGCTGCCAGTTACCAGGAATACTGATTCTGATCTCTAGCTATAATCTGATCCTCTCTGGTGTGGAATACAAACTGTTGCCTTGTCAGACACTGATTACCAGATGCCTTAAGGACAGCAAGCATTCTGGCCACCACTTGCACATGGGAGACTTGTGCCTGTTCAAGCTGCAAAGCCAGTTTACCATGAGCAGTCCAAGCAATACCTGGCTGGTTTTTAATTAACAAGGAAGAGAAAGACCAGAGTGAGTTGTTCTGATTGGAAGCAAAGAATGGAGTTCTGTCTTCCAAAAATCTGAGATGTTGTTTAAGCAACCACTTACTATCTTACTGTAATGACTGAGGATTGTGGATCCAAGTGCTGCTGCCTCCTCAGACAGCTCCCAGCACAGCACCACCCAGGTTGGCAGTTCACAGCCAGTGGTACATAATAATGAGGCTGGTAACAAATGCAAAAATACTAGATTTTGAACTGTTTATTAAAAAAATCCTAAGAGGCAGAAAGTGTGTTCTTATTTCACTGAAAGCTCTTTCAAAGGTGCTAAGGCAAGTGCTCAGAGTGACTTGAACACTTCTAGTTGCTAACTTCAATTTGCTCTGTTCTGCTGACATGCCTTAACTCCTAATGAGTGGATAGTAAAGATTGAAGATTTATCAAACAAGTGGGTCATGTTAATAGCCCCATGATTAAAGTTTA
This sequence comes from Formicarius rufipectus, assembly GCA_013399695.1. NCBI lineage: Eukaryota > Metazoa > Chordata > Aves > Passeriformes > Formicariidae > Formicarius > Formicarius rufipectus. The sequence goes on from VXAU01000632.1 coordinate 527,328, forward strand.
AGCATAAGCTTTTTTTCCTGGGCAACTTTCTATTTACACGTGGTACTCTTGAAATAGAGATCAAGGTCTTGAATTACCTGGAAGGTAAGTGTTAGACCTTTTAAAAGAACTAGAAGGGAATCCTTGCATTTGTGCTTGAATGCTTGAAACCTAATGTGTTTTACTCGAGGTCAACTTAAGGAAAACCAGAGCTCCCTTCCCCGTCCTGGTAGAGTCCAGGTGAGGTCTGACAACTCAGTAACACCACAGCTATCCACCAGTGAAACCAGACCTTAGTAACCTCAGTCCAGGTCTCAGCTGGAGGCATCCCAGTGATGTGGCACTCTTAAATATAAGGAGAAACAGCTCAGGAAATCCGACTTTGTTTTATTGTGTGTAAAATCAAGTGAAATAGCAGTACAAATAGCAGTGTATCCTTTATAGTAACAAAAATAACTTCAACTTGAAAGACTTAAAATTTACCAAATTCTTAAGTTACAAAATTCAAAAGCAGGATTGTAGCAATTCCATAGATACAAAATTGGTAAAGAGGCATCTGATGGTGTGTACAGAACAGTCTGAGATGCATCAATCACAATGTACATACATGGCACAGCAGTAACATACTGAATAACTTAGTCTGCCACCTCCTCATGTTCTATTTACAACAGCTTACCTGAAGACTGCTTAAGGAAAGTATAGATATTTATAAATCAACTGAAGAGGATTAAAAACTCCAGTTTTGGGGTAATTGTAAAGCTGGCTGGCTAACAAACCACAGGATGCTAGATCATGAACTTAGTGTTGCAGCAAGAATCCTCAATCCTGTGGCATGTTGATTTAAACAACTTAGTATCCTACTAGAAGTTTAAATTTGGTCAAGAGGCACTTTTGCAAATTACTGGCATATTCATCTCTTGCATCCAATAAATCAGTGATTTAAGCAAAGTCTTCTAGAAGACAAACCACAATCCACCCCTCCCCTTTCAAGTCTGATAGAAGTGGAATGAAGAACTGAAAACTCTACAGCTACAAGCAGCTTTTTTGATAAGCTCAGCAACATTTTCTTTCCTGCTCCATATTCCTTTAATTTCAACTCAGTTCATCTGATGTTACAAATTACTAGGGAACAAGAAGAATTGAGGTTTTACTCTGCCAGTGAGGTTCAACTGTAGTGTCCATGAAACTGTGGTGTGCTTCACAGGGATTAATCTAACACTTCTGTGTCACTCAGTTATTTCTTGTCTGGAGAGACTGCTTTATACAGAGAGTCTTTGCAGGAAACTGTAATGCCCCAAGCCCTTCAGCACACTCTCCAGCTCACACACAGTGTGGGATTAGTACAGTGCTGCTCCCCACAGCAGTGGGCAACTCTATCCTGGCACTTCAGCTTGATAGCATGGGGGGACAGGACAGCTCACTTCTAAAAGCTTAGGCACAGCAAATCCTCTGGGTTTTCATAGTGGAAACCACATTTCCTCTAAAAATAGAAAGCTTTGGTGTTACAGAAGAATCCTGTCAAAGTTAAGGCTTTTCCAGTTGCTCTTAGATAACTAGAGTTTGTCCTGTCCCAAAAGCCATGATGACAAAAGTCTTGCCATGTACCTGCAGGGCAGACTTTAGAGAAGCACTTTGCTGAGGGGACTATTGATTTACTACTGCCAGTTACACCAGAGGAACTTAAAATAAAAAAGTAGTGTTTACCACAGGTAGGAACATGCACTCCCTCCAGACAACCTTTCCAGTCTAGTATTTGCTTCTTTCTTTGATAACCAGTCTATACATCTCCCTCCTTAGCCCCTCCCCATCCCCAGGATGCGTTAGGACATCATGGATTGCTGCACAGCCTTCTGCAGGGATTGCCTGGTCACCAACAGCCGTACCACTTCCTCGTTCCTTTTGGTCAGCCTCTTCCTAGCCTGGTCATGGGTCACCATTGTCATGTCCCAGCCATTCACCTGGGCAAAAGGAAACCCTAAAATGAGGCAGGTGCAGGGACTCGCAGGTGTCCTGTAACTGGTCTATCAGAATCATACAGCAGATATGCTTATGCCATTTATAAATAAATCCCACAAACTGTCCTGGGAAGTACCCAGAAGACTCTTTCCCCCAGCAGGTGCTTGTCTGCAGTGTGCACCTGGTGCTACATGAGTATTTGGTGCTTACCTGCATGATCTTATCTCCAATCTGGAGTCCTGCAACTTCTGCTGGGCCTCCCTCTGTCACCCTTGTTACATAGATACCCTGGAAAAAAACATGAAGTGTTCATTTACTAAATATGGGAGCACTAAGTAGACAAGGGCCATTCCACTACCATGCAAAAATCCTTTGTAGTGTATTATGGGATTCGAGTTAAAAAAAGGCTTGTGCAATGCTGGAGAATAGAAAAGGGGGAGAGGTCATTTAAACCACCTCACTACAAGTGACAATGGGGCTGCAGAGAACCTGCAGTAGCAGCAATGTGAGAGGACAAGGACATGATGAGCTGGATCTCTCAGCCTTTAGGAGAAGAAGTTGCTACTGGAAAAGAGCATCTGACCTTGTCAGTCTTGTCTTCAGAGAAAGGATTCTGAGTAGGGTCCTGGTCAATGCCACCCCCAATGCTGAATCCCAGGATCAAATTGTCACCTTGACGAAGCTTGTGGATTTCAATTCTTTGCTGAAAAGGGAAGGAGGTAAAATAGCTGATTACTGTGATGACTGGAAGAAATCTTGTGTGTTTCAGACACAAATACTTCAGATCCAGGTAGATGGTCTTTCAGAGAGCAGGCTGTTCACAGTTTGGTACCCTTGTGTACTGTAAGCAGACAGCTCTAAGCACCCTGGCAGCTCAGAACTGTCCCGTGGCACCTGCTGTCTGTCAGAACACACGGCCTGGTGTTGACAGCAGCTGGCTCTGAACTGTCCTGCCTCAGAGGAGCAGGACAGGAAGGCACTGCATGCTCAGCCCAAGGGTTCTCATGTCACAACACAGCCAAGCACCTTAATTATTCAGAGCTTTCCAGCCTGCCCAGGGATAGAAGGAAACACCACTAAAACCACAGCAGATCTCTTTAAACATGACTCATGCATTGAGAGCCAACAGTTACTCATGACCAGCCTCATCTTGCTCATTATCCATGTGCCTTGTGTTCCTGCTAGTCCTATCAGCAGAAATAACAACCTATTATTAGAATGGTTCTTTTTCAGGATAACTTATCCACACTTCTGTAACCCAGGGGCAGGTTCCTCGCTGCCTGATGCACACAAGCATCTGACAAGCTTTAGGCATTATGTCAGCATTGTACAAATGCCAGCAATTCCTGAGCCAGGGTGGAAAGCTGTGGTCTTAACTGACACAATAACCTCTCAAAACGTGGTTCAGCCTATCTAAAGGAAGATGTTCCTGCTCATTGCAGAGGTTGGGTGAGATGACCTTTAAAGGTCCCTTCCATCCCAAAGCATTCTGTGTGCATTCCCATAGGCCCTCACTGGGATCCAGAGCGGGCACAGCAGGGCAGTGGCCGTGTCCTCAAGGCTGCCAGCTCTCACACCCAGAGCACAACCACCCTTAACATTTCAGCCAGCCGACGGCACAGAGTCCCTCACAGCTGATCCACGCAATTTCCTCGCGTTTAAATCTCTCCTTCCTAAACCTCGCCCAGTCGAGCAGGGCTTACCCTGCCCCTGCTCCTGCCGAGCGGGGTTGCCGCGGGTGTCGGGGCCGCTCGCTCGCTCTTTTCTCGAGCAGCCCCCGAGCAGCAGGCCGGCCGGGGCCCTGGGCAGGGGGCTGTGTCCGCCGCCGGTGCCCGGAGGGGCCGCTCCCCGGGACCGGCAGCGTCGGGACCGCGTCCTTCGCCCCGGGACACCTGACAGCCCAACAGGGCGGCACCGCCACCCCCGTCCTGTCCCGCACCCTTCACCCGGGGACACCTGACAGCCACCGCCCCCTCGGTCCCCGGCCCGCACCTCCACGCACCGGAGCTGCCCCGGGACCGCCGCTGGCCGAGGCACCACCGCCATCCGCATGGCCATCCCCATCCCCATCTCCGTCCACCACGGCAGTGACGGGCTGTCCCGGTACAAACGCCATCTCCCCACTTGTCCCCTGTCCCATATCCCGCGTTCCCGCTCACCACCACAGCCATGACGGGTTGTCCCAGTACAAACGTCATCTTCCCCCATATCCCCTTGTCCCCATATCCCGTGTCCGTCGTCCCAGCTCACCACCATAGCTTTAACGGGCTGTCCCGGTACAAACGCCATCTCTCCCCATATC
>VXAU01000632.1:532184-585337 GCA_013399695.1 Formicarius rufipectus
CCCCCGTCCCTCTCCCCCATCCCTCCCCGGTTCGTCCCCGGTTCCCCCGCAGGGACGGTGTGAGCGCGGACAGCCGGGGCGGTGCCGTGAGCCATGGCAGCCGTGGTGGCCAAGCGGGAGGGCCCGCAGTTCATCAGCGAGGCGGCGGTGCGGGGCAACGCGGCCATCCTCGACTACTGCCGCACCTCCGTGTCGGCGCTGTCCGGCGCCACCGCCGGCATCCTCGGCCTCACCGGCCTGCACGGCTTCATTTTCTACTTGCTGGCCTCCGTCCTGCTCTCCGTGCTGCTGGTGCTCAAGGCCGGCCGGCGCTGGAACAAGTACTTCAAGTCGCGGCGGCCGCTCTTCACCGGGGGGCTCGTCGGGGGGCTCTTCACCTACGTGCTGTTCTGGACCTTCCTATACGGGATGGTGCACGTGTACTGAGCTGCGGGGGCAGCGGGGCACGGCTCCTGCACGGCGCCACACGCTGGCCCAGCCCACCTTCCAAACACTCGTCCATGGCTCGTGTCGTTCATGCTGTCGGTAAATTATGCCCGTGTTCGAAGTAATCAGTAGCACTGTTGTAATTAAAGTGAATGTGAAGCACCACTGGGGTGCTCCTGGGAGTGCTGGTTAAGACTGAATGTGAAGCACCACTGGGGTGTTCCTGGGAGTGTTTGGTTGCTGGTTAAGGACTAACTTGTGTTCCTAAGTGCAGACTCAGCTGTGGGGTTTGGTTAATGTCATCCCTTGTGTTTTGGGTAACACACACCAGCTACAGTCCCCTTTGGATTTGCTGCCTGCCCCTGCACACAAGTGCTGCTGGAGCAGTGTGTAACAGCACTCTGAAATTACCCACTGATACAAGGAAATAATGTCATTAAGTGTAAGTAAAGCTTTGGGACAGAGTTGTATTTGAGTTGGTAGTGCAAATGTTCTCTTCCACAATTGCTATCTGTACATGTAATCATAAATGGCATTCTCACAGGTGCTTTTCACTGGCCACCAGAGAAGCCACTAAATGATGCTCTCACAAGTCAGACACTTTGCTCCTTTTTATTACTGCTGTCAGATGAACCACAGACACCTGACACACTTGTGGGCTGGCTGGCCTGTTCTGTGGTTCCAGAGAGGCTAATTCATGCACCCACCATACAGGTAATACCTTTCCTAGTGTTCAACTGACTTGCTTACATCAGTGTATCACCAAGAGAGGTGTAACCTGATCCACACTGTACCGAACAGTGTTGGGGAGCATTGCCCTAAAGTGACACAACATTGCTTTTCATTAAATACAAGGAGGAAAAATACTCAAGGAACAAGCTCCTGAGAAGAAATCTGGTTATGTTTTATTAACAGTAGGGGTTGTGGGAATTGTGTTAAACACTATCAAGAAGGGAAACATTCTAGGGAATCTGGAGGAGGCTGAAGACAAATTCAGGGAATAGCTTTGGTCCTCTAATGAGAGGAGGTTGTTTTGTCAAGTTAAACCAGTGGTTTCAGCAGAGCACAGTCAGCTTTGCATGTTATGATGAGCAACTTGGTCTCCATGGGTTGTGTCTGGGCTTGATGCCACATGGGTTCACCATGTATTTCACCATCTAGAAATTGCTCAACTAGAATTAAACCCTGACAGTCAAAAGCCTGGGCTGTTACATTGGCAACTCTAGAAGGCCTGGCTAGTGCAGTTACACACATGGTGAATTGTGTTTGCCGAGGGAAGAGACTTCTGGCATGAAGAGGTTTTTGATGCTATTAGAGCATCAGAGGTACACAGCTTATCCTAAACTAACTCCACTGTTTGATTTTATTTTCTAGTTACATTTTTTACTCACTGCACAGAAGCAGAAAAAGTAAACTAGCCGTTGCTATCAGTGGCTGGATTCAGAGTGACTCTGCTAACAGAGGTGAATTTTAGTTTAGAATCAACCTGTACCTCACAGTAACCACTTTATCTTCTTTAAAGCAGAGGTGGGTGCAGCTGCTGCTGCCTGTGCAGACACTCACTGGCAGCAGCTCCCTGAAGGCTACCTACCTTCTCTCTGTCCAGAAATATGTAAGGACACTGCAGCAGGAGCCCTTGAAATCTTGGAATTCAGAGTGCACGGAAACATTCAATCTTAACCACAAGGACTCCCAGCAGTTCCAGTGTCAGCACTGCCAACACTGCTCAGCCTGTAGGGAGCCACGCTGTGCAGGCTTTAAATGAGGCAGAAATCTTGATTCACTGGTGCCTTCAGGAGCTGGTGAGTCAGTCCCTGTCAGCTCAAGAAAATGCAAACTTCCAGCAATGATGCTCCATAAGCCTTTCTCTGAGATTAGTTACATCCCCACATGAGCACAAACTGAAAAAATAGGCTGCAGTGAGACTGATTCTTCGACTAAGAAACACAGAAGCACTTGTGCTTCCTGGAAGTCACCAGGGTGCTGAAGTAGCACAGATGTCTTCTAAATGTTCCTGCTGTCTGTGCATTGGAAGGAGCCTGGCAGAGCTCCCCTTTCCAGTCTGCAGCACAGTCCAGGGTACTGTGAGATGCAGAAGCATTAAGTGCCCCTTCCACATCTCCCCACCACGAGCAGCTGGTAAGTGATGCAGGGAGGAGAATCCTGAGCAAATGAAACCAGGCACTGAACAAAGGAGGCAGAACCTAAACCCCTCCTGTGCAGATGCTCCAGGGTGCATTACTCCCCCACACTTTCTCTCACTGACCCCCAGAGCCGTCTGTCCCTGCCGTGCTGCAGAAGCTCTTCCTTGGTCTGGGTTCTGAAATGGTGCTTGTGTGAGCCAGCTGGGAGCAGGGATGGGGACAGCAGGGATGGGGACAGCAGGGATGGGGACAGCAGGGATGGGGACAGCAGGGATGGGGACAGCAGGGATGGGGACAGCAGGGATGGGGACAGCCGGTGAGGCAGCTGGGCCCCAGCCCTGGCTCTGCATGCAGAGCTGGGCAGCACCTGCTCCTGCTGTTCCTGAGACAAGCAGAGCACCTTGTGAAGGCTTTTCCTGGAGAAGCACCGTTTTTAGCCCCAGTGGAGTGGCTGCCCAACCCTGCCACAGGCCCTGCAGGATAACAGCCCCTGCCCCAGCTCTGGGAGCTGCTCAGATTCCACATTTCCCTGCACTTCCCAGCCAGAGCAGTCCTGGTGCTTCAGAGCTGACCATGCATGTCACACAGGCAGGAGCTGGAAGTGGAGCAGGAGACGGGTTGGATTTCAGCTTCAGCCCTTCTCAAAGCGCCACTGGTGGTTCCCATCATGGCTCTTCCACACATGGAATCAAAGCACAGCCACAGGACAACACTGGCTATTGGTGTAGGTGCACATATATCAGTGGATACAAAAACATCCATTTGGTGCCTTCTTTGTCCTTTTAGAAATCCATAGTGACAACACACTGTTGCAATCTCAGGACACCAGGGAAATTTCAGGGAAGAAGGATAGTCTTTATAGGACGTTTTTTCCTCTGGGAATCCTGGGAATAGAGAGCAGCCCTGATATCCATGTCCATGCTGGTGTGGTGTCACACCTGGGTGGGTCTCCTGGAGCACAGCTGAGCTGGCAGAGCCACTGCTGTGCCTACAGCCCTCCGAGCTGCTCTGGGCTCTGATTCCCATTCAGTGCAGGACAGGACAACGACTTCCTGGAATTGGACCTGAGGAAACAAGCACAGCTCACAGGCAGGGCAAGCAGGCAGGTTCTGTTTCAGGAAGCAGTGTGGGCAAGAGGTTCCCAGCCAGGCCAGTCACACCTTGCTCCAAAGGCCCCTCTGTACATCTAAACCCCAATATCATCTCAGTTTCATGGGGCTTTTGGAGCTGCCCCAATTCCATCCTCAGGGACCAACAGCACAAGGCCACTGACAGTCCCACTGTGCCACAGCAGCTGCCTCTGCTCCCCAGCAATGAATCACAGAGGGAGCCAGTAACTTGGCTAAACTCATTTGGAGGAATATATTCCCCTGCAATTTACCTTTATTTGCCACTAACAGTTACTGTGATCCTCTATCTCCTTCTATTTCTATTACTCATAATGACAAGTCATGACATCTAACACAGAGTCAAGCCCACTTACTTTACTTCCTCATACTTTTTGCCTCTATAAAAGTTACTCTTCTTAATCAAATACAGCAGCACCAGGTCACAAAAGAAAGCTCCCTGCAAAGAGAAAAGCCTTGTGGTTTATCTTTGGAATAGAAGACGAAGCCTTCTGATCTCCTCAGCAATGAGCATTAATTAAAGAATAACTTGCAGAAGCTGTGTTTTCCTTTATTCTCCAAGCATTTTATGGGATTATATATTATATTTCTCCCCCTTGCAGCTACAGGAGGAGTCTGAGCCTCAATATGTTACTTTAAGACAAAACACTCCCTTACCGCTCCCATGAGCGCCAGCCCCGAACTGATGTTGATAATGGTGGGAATGATGTTAAATTTCCCTGCCTGAAAGAAGAAAAATCATGAGGCAATCGGTGAGAGAGCAACCCACAGAACAACCTGAAGGGTGTGGTACTCCCCAAGGGAAGCAGCTGCTGCCGCCTGGGGGTGTGTTTTGTTCCCATGGAGCAGACACAAGCATGGAAGAGCGGCAGTGAACAAGTCTGGGCTCAAGGTCTGTGTGTGTCCCTGACTGCATTTCTGAGCTTGTGTCATCCCTGGATTAGACTTCTTTCTTTTCTGCAGTGCACCTGCATAGAAAATAAGTCTCTGGGGTGTATTTACTTCTGTTGGACTTTACATGAGCCTGGTTTTAGGTAGAACCAGGTGCAAGCTCAGCCGCTCTGCAGGTCATCTCTCTTATGCAGGATTAGCTCCATATGGATGGATGGGGAGAGCCCTTTCCTATGACAAGCCAGAGAGGCTGCCCTCATCCCAGGACTGCCTTCCCACTGAGAAATGTCCCCACATTTTTCCTCTCTATGCTCTGGAATATTCTGGCCTGAGACCTCACCTTGCCATTCACCATCACATCAAAGCGGATTCCGTAGGCTTTAATGAGTGTCCTGTAGTCAACCCCATCAGCATCCTGGTAATATTTGGCAAACCTGGAACACAACAACATGGGTCGTAACTCCATCTGCCCCTCTGAATTCACTCATCTCTTCAAACAGATCTGTTCCCCTGTCAAAGCAGCTTCAGCCTGCCAGGAGCTCACCTCCCTCCTCTGCAGTCCACTGTGCCTGGCTGGGGCAGTGCCTGGCACAGGCTGGTGCCACTCCAGTGCCAACCTCCAGCTCCTGCGAGTCAAAGCAGCCCAGCCCAACCACAGAATTGATCATTGCCTCCTCCTCACCCACCTGAAGTTGTACCCAGAAGAGATGGATGTTTCTGAAGACTTGTTGTCCAGCCGGCTAAAAGAATAGTGAGGATCACATTCAGAAGGGGCTTTATCAAGATCACAGTTCCATTCAATCTGAATTCCTATCACACCACCCTTAACAAAAGAGAGAGACAGGGTGAGTTGTTTAAGCTTAGTTCAGTTAAAGTGTCTTCAAATTTGTCAGACCCTTGGGCAGGTTTTCCCCAGGGACAAAAACAGCTGCACTTCTGGTCACGAGCACAGCCACACTCCTGGATGGGCTGTGTGTGATGTTAATACCATCCCTCTACACACAACCCCAGCTTTCCCTGTGCTGGTATCTGAGGAGGAGGTTTCTCATCCCAGAACACTGATTGCACTAATTTAAGGGGCTGTAACACACTCCAGTGGAGAAGATGCTCTTTTACGCAGGGATGGAGTTCTCAGAGTTCTGGGTTTAAACCAGCAAATGTTGAAATGAAACACTCTCTGCTGGCAGAGCAGTGGTTTGAGCAGACCAACAGAGAGCTGACCCAAGCAAAGGACCCACACCACCAGCCCGCCTCCACTCCCTGGGGACGGGATAAACGGGGCCAGCTCGACTTCAACCACTGCCACCCTGGCAGTGGCTCCCCTCAGGACCACCCAGCACCCAGTGCAGCCAGCTGGGAACACGTGTGAGCCCGAGGGGCACCCCTACCCCCAGGGCCATCTCGTGGAAGTCGCCCCCGGCCCAGCGGACGATGCTGCCCAGCACGAAGATGGGGCAGTAGGGATGCTCCGCGCTGTAGCGGCAGCTCTTCAGGTACGACTCGTCATCGGTGGCCAGCACGTTCATCCTGTGGGCAGGGAAGAGGGAAACCCCCCCTGGCACCCTCTTTCCTTGCCTCCACAGTCTGCACCAAGACAAGAGGCTTCAACAGACCAGAAATGTGCCACCTGCCTTGTCACCCTGTGAGCCGCCCTGCTGCTGGCACAGGGAGAGCTGTCTGCTCCCCCCCAGAATGACTCCCAGGACAGACAGGGACTTGGCCAGATGAATCTGGGCTCAGGAAAGGACTGGCATGGAGCAGTCTTCTCCAAGGCCACCTGGTTGTCTCAAGGAAAACCAATGAGGGTGTTACAAATGCCTATCTGAGCCCAGAAGAAAAGCCAGAACACACACCAGTCTATGCTGCTTTAGTTTGCTCGTGGTGCAGCAGCAAATGCAAACAAATATTTTTAAATTTCCATTTCTCCCAGCCTTGTCCATGCACCTTCATTTTTATGGATGAGAAGGAATATCTGTTGAGCAGAAGCAGCTCAGGAACCTGACTATGCACTGCCTGGCAGAGAGGTCCATCCACCTTAGGAGCTGTGGTGCTTCCCAAGCTGTAGGAGCCACCAGGTATCATCTGGAGAAGGACAGCCTTCCTTATCCCAGCTGCTCTCTGAGAAGCTCCAAGCCCTCATTGTCTCCTTGTTTCTGCATAGGCTGAAGCCAAAGCCTTCCCCTGAGTAGAGGAAATACCCACCTCCCCAGCCCACCCTTCCAGCAGGAGAAGGACAGTGGAGCGAACAGAGGTCATTGGCTCCATGGCAGAGGGCACAGAGGGGTCTCCAAGCACCTGCACTTACTTGGAGAACTTAAACTTGGGGAAGCGAATCGAGTTCTTGATGTAAACAGTGAAGTTTTCTGCACTGCCAAGAAGTGGTTTCCTGGAAAAGAAGGGTTTGTTCTCTGGCGTACATTTGTACCCTGCCCACGTGCTAAATCTTGAATTGCTGCTCTGGAAACAGCCTCATCCAGGGGGTTGGAGGGCACCAGGCTGGCCATGCCACCTTCCCCACGCTGCCAGCAAGGAGTTGGTGAGGAGGGTGCAGGTTGAGGGATGTCCCGAGGGCTGGGACCAGCTCTGGGACAGCCAGTGAGCAAAGCAGAGGGAGCAGAGGGCCAGTCCTGCCAGGGGGACCTTGCAGAGCTCCCTCCTGCACTCAACAGCTGACGCTCAAGCAAGGACCCAAGCAGAGAGAACACAGGAACTGCTCTGGGTGACACACAAGCCAAGCAACCCGAGCTTGGAAACAGGATGGGACAGCCACGTACTTGGGCTTGGATCTTTTCTCCACTGGGCACCAGGCCAGGATCTCACAAGTCCCTCTGATGCCACCCCTGTCCTTCAGACAACGGCCAGTCTTAACCCCTGTGAGCAGACACAGAAAAGGTCACACGGAGCAGTCACCTCCTCTCCTTGCCTACAGGGCACATAAAATAGAGGGTTTTCTCTCTCCTGCCTGCTGTGAAAGGGCCTCTCAGCTGGAACAAACACTCTCTTGTTGCTCCTCTGGGCAGCCGGGGGTGCCCTGGCCCAGCCAGCACAGAGCTGTAAGCAGGGCAGCAACCTTAATAAAAGATAGTAAAGAAAACAAAGGCTTTGCCGCCCTCTGTTTTCAGAGATGTCTGGGAGTGTGACCAGGCTGAGGCCTCTGAGGGACACCAGACACAGCACAGGAGGAAGGTCCTTCCCTTACCATTGCCAGCCACCACTGCTTCCCCCTCCAGGCAGTCCTCGTCCTTGGAACACAGGGCGTCGGGGATGCTGGGACTCTGCAAAGGGCAGGAGAACCCCAGAATCAGTCACAGGATTCTGACATTCTGTGAGGGGCACAGAAGGGACATCTGCAACAGGAACACGAGACTCAGAGAGGTAAGGAAGTGCTGCTGCCGTGGGGGGAGCTCTGTGCAGGAACTCTAAAGACGTGCAGCTGAAGCGCCCGCTGCGGGTGGTGCAAACAGCTGGGCACATCACACCGCCAGCAACACCAGGATGCAGCCACACTGTCCTCATTTTGGGTTGGGACAGGCTGTGACCAAACCCAGACATCACCCCCCACTCACCCAAACGAGGCAGGAGGCCGTGGTACTTCACAGCAAGGCACAGCCCTACCTGGGACCCAAGCTACAAGCTGGGCAGCCCCAGACTGCCCCTCTCGGCCTTCCTGCAGCCACCAGAGGCCAGCTGTGTCCTGGGCAATCCAGCTGTGTCCTGGGCAACCCAGCTGTGTCCTGGGCAACCCAGCTGTGTCCCGGGCAACCCAGCTGTGTCCCGGGCAATCCAGCTGTGTCCTGGGCAATCCAGCTGTGCTCCCAGCCCTACCAGCACATGGAAAACCCCTCTCTGCCACAGGAGTCCCTGGTCCTCCCCCCAGGGCTCCAGCACCGGGGGCATTTCCACAGGACACAAGGACCTCGAGCCCACAGGGCATGTCCTGGAAGGTGCTGAGAACCCTCCTGTGCGTGGAATGTGATGAAACCCTTCCCAGGATGGGGCTCCTGGAGAGTCTCCTCTATCTGTAACTACACTGAGTCACCTCCAAGTTGTTTTCCCATGGCCTTCTGTGACCCTGAGCAAGCACTGCCTCACTTCATCTCCAGCTGGGCAGAAATCCAACACCTTCACCTCAAGGCAGGAAGGCTCCACATGATCAGTGCCTCTGGAAAATTAAGACAGCTGAGCCTCCCAGGTTTGCAGTGACCAGCCTGATTCCCTGACTGAGATACCACACTACAGAAAAAGACCTTCCTCTGTTGGTGGATCCCCAGGTGTCCTCTGTCAGTTCTTACCCCAGGTGTTGTGGGGGTCTGGGGGCCAAGGGGCTCAGTTCTTCCTACCTCAGGACACGTGGCTTGTCTCTGGTTTGGGGTCACAATCAGATTCGTCACGACAAAGAAGACGCTTTCACCCTAAAACAAACACAGTAAAGCAGAGAGAAAGAGTTAGAGCACCCGGTTTATTTTAAAATACTTGTCACAAGGAGGTTGCAGCTCTCTGCAGAAGAGTACAACCTCCCTCTCTTCCGAGGCTTTCCAGGCTGAGCTACAAGAGTGCCTTTAGTCTGGGTGTTTGTTTGGGTGAGGTCCCTCGTGCTGTGGGTGCACACGAGAGGCAGCCCACAGTCCTGGGGGAGGCAGGGCAGCCCTGAGCATCTCTGACAAAAACCCCTCAACCACAGCAGCAAACCCTGCCTGTTGCACGTGAAAATCAGAGACCTCAGGTGTCCATCTATGAGAGCAGAGCTTGGAGGAGACAGGGTTTCTCCCAACCCTCACTGCCTCCTGCTCCACCACACAGGTCTCCCCAGCACAAACCAGCCCACCAGGACAGCAGAGGGGTCCCAAGTGAAATGAGAGAGATTCCACTTCGTGCACTGGCAGGAGACATTCAGGTCCTCCTCAGAACCCAGGCAGGATGCAGCTCAGTGCTGAGCACAGATGTGCAGCACGCAAACACCCGTTAGCACGTGGGGCAGGAAAGCTTGTGAGGCTTTGTGGGCTCACAGCCCACAGACACTGCCGAGTTTCACTGTGAGCCCACAGCCTACCACCCCCCGAGGCTGCTGAAGGCAGGGGGACACCGGGGTAAGATGTCTGTGTTCCTGGAGCCACAGTTGGGTGGCACAGCAGCCCAGAGGCAGAGCTGGCTCTCTTTGCTCAGCCCAACACACTACAAGGCTTCTCAGGAAATCACCACGCACTGCTGAGGCTACTGAGTCACAAGAGAACCACCTGGCAGGTTAAAACACCGGTCAGTGCCACCACTTCATCCGTGGCAGTGCAGCCCAACCTCCTGCTCAGTGTCCCTGGGCTGCCCCACACCTGGCCAGCCCTCCTGCTCACAGCACACCCTGCCCTGGGCTGCTGGAAGCAGAGAGCACAGCCACAGGTCTGAGCAGTGCAGCAGGAGGAGGGGAAGCTTTATTCTTACATACAGACAATTAAATTGTTCAATTTATAGCTTTCTGCCCTATCAGCACAGGACAGTGATTTTCCCCTCACAACCCTTCCATGCAGGGAAAGCACAACCACCCTTGGCAAAGCACAGCTGGGCAAATTCCAGCTGCTGTCGGGCCACATCTGCTGCCACCTTTCCCCTGTGCATTTCTTTGTGTCCAAGACAAGAAAACAGCAGGGCAGGTTTAACCAGGCACATTTCCTGCAGCCCTCATCTCTCAAACTGCAGCACCTTTTCTTTCCATCTCCCCCTGCTCCAGGCTGCCCCAGGATGGAGACCAGCAGACACTGCCCAGCTGAGCAGTCCCTCAGAAGTCCACAGGACTTCTGCACCCCACAAATCACAGACCTTTGCTCGAGAGGCAAGGCTGCTTTGGTGTTTGCTGGAGTGACCAAGGGAAAGGCTTTCTTGTAGCCCAGTTCCTGCCTTTGCAGCAGCAGCCACGCTGGGAGGTGGACGGCAGGGTGGCAGAGGAGGGGCAGAGCCCCAGCAGGGAGTGGTGCCAACCTGGGGAGGGATGACATAGTCTGCGACATCCCACAGCCGCTCGCCCAGCTCCGAGGTGTTGGTGAAGGCCACCCCCTTCAGCTTGGTGATGACAGAGCTCTGCAGGGATGTGTCTGTGTCCTGGTAGCCTTTCTTGACCACAAACACCCACCTGTGTGGACACAGCAGGAAGCAGCATTAGGGGGGAGCAGGGAACGAGGCAAGCAGAGAGGATTCACAGCACAGTCAACCATCCAAAGGGCAAATCAAAACGTGCCAGTGAGACCAAACCTTCTGCAACTACTGCCACAAACATAGAATAAACTTTTGACACAAGCTGTGCCTATCCACAACAGGGAAATGTGTAATAACTGCTTGTGAGGTACAAAAAATCAAAGTCTCCCACCTCTCTGTCCTGTGTTACACTCAGCAACCTCAGAAAAACAAAGGGGGAAGGCAGTGCTCTGTCTGCCTCGAGATGAAAAACAAAACAGCTTTTGTAGGTTGCAGTGAAGAGTGGGCTTGGTGTCACAAGTGCACCACTCTCCCATTTTCAGTCCCTTCCAGTCTGTGAAGGGGAGATGCAACTCTGGCAGGAGAGCTGGACTCTCCCAGCAGAAACCCGGAGGGAATATTCCCTGCTGGATGCAGGCCCTTTTGTAAGCCAGTGATGGTAACACCCTGAGTGCACCCTGGCCTCTGCACACCTCTCTAAGCAGTCCAAGGAGAGCAGCAGGAGCTGCATTTCCCTGGGTGAAACCTCTGACTTAATGAAATGCTTCCAGCTTCCCCACGGTCCTGCCAAAACCAGAGATGCATGGAGAAGATGAGGGTGCTGGGGCAGGTATTGGGAGCAGAACATGGGCTGGCTCTGCTGGCACAGCTCCCCTTTGCTCCTGTGCTCAGGGAGGGAAAGGGCCACCCCAGGCTGAGCAGCACTGCCATACACTGCCCTTTATCTGCTCCGTGTGACAGACCTGGAGAAGAACATTCCCCACCCCTGGGAAGTTTCCTGCTTTCCTGAGAACACCAATTTCCACTCCCAGGAAGGGTCAGAATTAGACCCTTATTTTCCACAGCGAATGGTGGAGGAAACAGCAGCTGCATGCAGAGAACAATCCAGAGGGGGTTTGATGATCCCCCACCCCAGGGCAGCCTTTGAACAGGTCCAAGTTCAGACAGAACTGACAGTGGCACTGCTGCCACTGGAACCTCAGCCAGGGAGTCTCTGCAGGGACTGTCTGTGCCAAGGGCTTGCAGAAGGCAGTGGATGCAGAGGGAGGAAAACAGCCAGTGTGTGTCCACCCGCAGCCACCGGTGCTGCTGTGGCCCTCCTGGACAGAGGATGTGTCCTCAGCAATGTGATCCACAGGACAGACCCCTCAGCGGCCAGTCCATGCCCGACTGCTGAGGCTTCACTTGTGCCCTGCTCACTAGGGCAGGCTCTGGGACTGCACAGCTTTCCAAAAATAAACACAGCACGTAAAAATGACTCTGCTAAATTTAATCAGTGAAAACATGAGGTGCCAGAAACGTGAAGGGGCTCAGAAGCACAGATAGTGAAGGCACAGGGTGAGGTATCCCGTTCTGAAAAGCCTCAGAGACTCAGGAAGCAACAGCACGGGCACCACAGAGGTGGGATAACTCCAGGTCTGAGCGTGCAAGGACCATCCCTGTGCCCCTTCCGTGCCAGTGGGAGCGGCCTCTTGCAGGACCGAGCCTTCCCTGTGCCCTGCTCTGAACGGGAGGCAGCCAACATTCCTCTGCCTCAGCCCCCACAGAGCTCTGAGCCCACTCCAGCAGAGAAATCCCCCCTTCCTGCAGAGTTCCCTCCCATTCAGACCCGAGCAGTGCCCAGGTGTGCCCCAAGGCTCAGCTCTCAATGCCGCTGTTCCCAATGAGTGAGGCGGCAGGGTCTGGCACCATTCCCACCTAACACAGAGATAAAGGCATAACCAACGCAGCCCAAAGCCATAGTGCCACGGGGGCTATTTTTAGCCAGACCTTAATCTCGAAGGTAGAGCCGATTCTAGCGATGCTCAGCAGGTGAAAAATCAGATCTAACCTACGAGACGCTACAACCCGCAGCAGCTGTCCAAGCGCAGGCAGCCGTGTGCGCTGAGCTCAGCAGGCTCTGCCCTCGGAGCTGCCCACCCCGCTCCGTCCCGAGCGCAGCGCGACTCTTACCCCACCAGGTACGCCAGCACGGAGAGCTGCACCGCTCGGTACAGGAGCCCCACCTTCTTGTTCTTGGCAATGACATATTTCTCCGTTTTGTAGTCGAAGAGCGAGAGGAGCAGAGCCTTGCAAGCGTCCTGCCCCATGGCCCCGGCTCGCTGCGCTGCCGCTGCCCGCACGGGGAACCCGACACACACCGGCCCTGCCCCGCTCCCCTCCCTCCGCCTCCGCTCCCAAAGCGGCAGCTGCGCTAAGATCGGGTCGTCCCTGAGCCGCTCTCTAGCCGATCCATCCCCCGGGGAAGCACCACCACCCCCGCCCCTCCCGGGACGTTTTGCCCCCGGGTTGCTCTCCGCCACCGAAGGTTCGGAACGGAACAGGGGAAGCCGCGTTGCAGCATCCGAGGTGACACAGTTACGGTCTCGCCCTCCTAAGGATTCAAAGCCTTTCTTCAGCCTTAACAGGATGACAAAGCATCAGGTTACATTTTTAATGCCTTAAACATTTGCATGAGCAATGAGAAATGGGGCGCTTGACGGTCATCTGAAGTACCTGCCTGGCTACTACGTCTTCCCACCAAAACCCAATTTAAGGAACTAATAAATAAATTCTGCATCTGGTTAAGGACCAGTCCCCACAGACAATGATTTCCAGGAACTAGAGCTGAGGAAACAAGCAGAGGTCACAGGCAGGGCAAGCAGGCAGGTTCTGTTTGAGGAAGCAGCGTGGGCAAAGGTTCCCTGCCAGGTCAGTCACACCTTCCCCCAGAGCTGACCCCTTACCCCTCTGACAGCTAAAGCCCCAGCTCTCAGTTTTATGAGGCTCTGGAGCTTTTGGAGCTGCCTCAGTTCCATCCTCAGGCACAGGGACCAACAGCACAAGGCCACTGACAGTCCCACTGTGCCACAGCAGCTGCCTCTGCTCCCCTGCAATGAATTACAGAGGGAGCCAACTTGGCTAAACTCATTTGGAGGAATATATTCCCCTGCAATTTACCTTTATTTGCCACTAACTGTTACTGTGCTCCTCTGTCTCCTTTTATTTCTATTAGCAATAACAACAAAGCCACTGTTAGTACCACCCATTGCAGCACTGCCCTCCAAAATTATTTTCCCTGGGAGAATAAATCTCAAGAGCTCAGGTTTTAGGAAAATTTTGTCCTTCATCACCCCTAAATTCCACATCAAATCTAAAGAGATGGATCTGGGTTTTGATGAACATGTGACAAGGTTGCTCCAAATCACAAGAGAGTCACAAAGAGCGTAATAAGGACCAAAACTCTCATTTTGTCCCTCATCCCAGAGCCATCCCTGGAGTTTCTCTGCAGGAATCCCTCCTCCAGCACCTGCAAAATTAGAACACAAAGCTGCCTGTGGCCTCCTTCCAGCCCGGGGACTGGTGGCACAGACACAGGGCTGCTCCCAGGCTTTGGGATTTTCAGGGCAATTAATCTGAGGAAAGCTTGACCCAGGTCAGAAAAAATGTTCCTTAGAGCAAGAAGTGTCCCACTTGAGGCATGGCCTGAAGATGGACACCACCTGTGAACACTTAAATAAAACAAAAGGATGTAAAACTGATACTCTTTGTGGGTTTCTTTAGACACCAAGTAGAAGCACAATTGCAGTGGCTGTTTTGGAACAAAAGTTTCACCTTTTACCAAATGTGCCTCAGAATATTCTGAATTCTGCTCAGTACAAGCTGAATTTTTGCTGACAAAGCTGTTGCTGCAAAAGTTCAGCTCGTGCTGAGCTGCAGAAACAATTCAGCCCGTACTTTTTACCAGATATTGTTTTCATGACCTGTTTTTTCCTCCTTGCCTGGAAATCAAGCCTACTGGTGTGTTTCTCAAGGCATCTGTGGGTGCTCAAACACAGGTCCATTCACAGCAGGGGGGAAAATAACTTTAAAAAAATCTAATTACTGTTAATTAAAGATTAAAACCATTGTAGTTTCTCTTAGCCCTTCTCAAGGGGCTGACACCTCCTCTGCAAGGCACCTCCCTTCTAAGTCCAACCCTTTGAACTTCCCAGGAAAAAAAGAACCAGTTCACCTCCATTCCCAGGAGAGGTATTTGCTCAGCCTGGAAATTCTCACAGGAGAATCACAAACAGGACTGAAACACTTTTCTGTATTTTTGGTTCCTGGCTGTGAAGTAAGATACTGAAATGCCAGGCAGTGGAAGGAAAACTTATTAAACTTTCTTTCCAAAGCCAAGAACGTGAGACACACACAACACCAGCCTTAAGGGTGTTTCAAACACCAGGCCTGGGGAAGGACAGACCCCTTGCTTTTCTCAGGGCTTTCATCATCCCTGTCCCCCATGGGAGCTCCACATGTCTGCAGGATTTACCTTCTCCTCACACCAGGGAGAGCTCGACTTAATTCCTTCCGCTGTTCCCAGCCATTGCCTCGTCGTTATCCCCAGGTTCCCATGGGATGCACATCCCAGGCTGCTCCTCCGCTGCTCCCCCTCCCTGTCAGTCCCAGTTTGGGGCTGAGCTGCCCCAGAGCTGCTCTCAGGCTCTCATGAGCCTGTAAATGCCACCTAAAGGGACTCTGGAAGTGAAACTCTAAACCCCTGCCCCGACCCAGGGGCATCTGAAAGCCAGCAAGGACCCATCTGTCTCTGGGAAACTGTAGCACAAACAGATTTTGAGACCAGCCCGGGAATACCTTTAAATTACAGGTTGAGGAGAGCAGGGGCTTCCAGGACAGTCCTGGTTCACCAGAGGCTGCTGGAGGTGCCTGGTTCAGGCACTTGTGTTCACTCCCAGTGCCAAATGATCCCCCCCGGGCACTGATTACCTCCAGGAGTCCCACCCCACCCTCCTCTGACTGTCAGGGCCAACAGGAACCATCTGCTCCAAAGGCTGACTCAGGAGTGCTGAGCCACTGCTCCAGCACTGGAATGCTCCTGCAGCACATGGGGGAGTGATGCTGAGCCATCCCTCCTTGGAAACAGGCACCAAACCAGCTACTGAAATAGCAAAGAGACAAGGGGGAGAGGATGGAAATAGGAGACAAGCTATTTCTGCCAGGAAATGACCAGTGGGAAAGGCAGCTCTCTCCGTTAGTGGTTTCTTCTCGTATTGTCATACTTGTAAGGCAAAATCTACCCAAAAACAACGTGAAAGGTTGAACAGGTTGAAAGAGGAAGTTGCTTTCAAACCACAGCTCATGCACAGAGAAACACAAGGAAACCAGTAACATCAAGCATGAGCTGCTTCCTGAAGGTGGTACAGGTGAGAAGAAGAAATGTGTGTGCAGCCCACAGTGAAAAATGCTCTGGTCAGAATTCTGTCATCCTGCCTGTGACTGTGCAGGGGAAATCAGCCCCTGGGTTTGGGCTCCTGCCCAGCACAGCTGCACACCCAGCCACAATGGAAAGGGAGTTTGTGGAAAGGGTCTTTCTGTCACCATCCACAGGAGCATCCTGAACTGTCTGTGGGAGGGAGAAATGGAAGAGCTCTGAAGTCCCAGAGTATTTTCTGTCTTTGATTCAGCTCTCCACTTCCACGAGAGCCATTTTCAGCCTTTTAATGCATGCCAGGTTGTTCCCCAAGTCTTGAATCTCCTCTGCAGTGTGCAAGAGTGTTGTTACTATTAGCTGGAACATTTATCCACTCTTCCCAACCCATGAAGTGAAAGTGCTTGAAGAAGAGGATCAGAGAGGGAAGAAAAAATATCGCACATCTAATGAAGCCAGTCCATCATGCCCTGTTCTGAGAGAGCTGGCACCAAAGCAAGTAACAGAAATTAAATAGAAGTGCACATAAAACACTGTTCAGAGACTGAGTGCAGTGACTGCTGGACCAGCAGTGTTACACAGTGCTGTGATGCAATGAACTCACCTTCTAAAGTCAGCCAATAAAACCATCACTGGGAAATAAGGGATGTTGAATCCAAGCCTGAAAGCTGAATGGTATTAATAAAACCTGTATTCACATTAACTTCTGATTTAAAGGTGAAAACCTACTCTTAAATATACCTGACACAGCAGTATTTACTCCTCTGGCAATAGGTGTCATTCCTGCCCTGGAAACACATAAAAGTGGTCCTGGTTTGATACCTCTATCAGAGCTTCCCTTGCTGCAAGTGCTGAGGAGAAAACTTCATCCCCTTCCTCACATAAACAGCTTCCAAGTGCAGAGGGCTCTGCCCTCTCTGCCCCTTCCTCCCTGGAATTCCCCAGTGGGAACACTCAGGGTGCCACTCAGAGCTGACCCAGAGGAGAAGGAGAGGAGAAGGCAGAGCCTGGGGTGTCCCAGCTGTGCTCCACAGATCCACTGGAGCCACTCTGGCCATGCTGGGAGGGGGAAGCTCCGAGCCCTGTGCTTGTGGCAGTGCAGCATCACTCCAGCTCACCCACCCTGTCATAATAAGGGACAGGAAATGTCTCTTTTGAGCTGCAATTCAATTAAGCCTCCAAATAAAGCTGCCCCAGCAAGCTCTCCATGGAGTAAAGCACTCCATGGCTCCTATCTGATGTTCTTCTGTCAGCACCCTGCACTTAATGATGAAGAACTGCTGACGGCCTTTTCCTGCTAAGCTTTCCTGAGCAGCAGAGCTCCCTTTCTGCTGCTACCATGGCATTCCCCCAGTTCCACACAAGCCCAGCAGCTTCTGAATGATAACCCAAGGTTTAGGAACCTTCCTGGCACATGGGAAAGACAAGCAACTGCTGTCAGCCCTGACTGAAGCAGCAGCACAAAACACACCCTGTTCCTCTTGAGGGAAGCACAAAGAAGTAAGAAATGCAAAGCTGAAGACGTGCTGGGGCCCACGATGATGAAACCAAGAAGCTGCAGCCCTGTAAGCCCTCTGCCACCTTTGCATGAATGTCACCAAGCCACCCGACAGCTCAGGGGCCTCTGGGATTTCTGCAGCAGCTTCTCTGCCCGTGACACCCAAACCAGCTGCCCACAACACCCAAACCAGCTGCCCACAACACCCAAACCAGCTGCCCACACCTTAACCTGGCTGGGCTCAGGGACTCTCAACGAGGCACCTGCAAACCTGTCTTTTGGGGAGGTGCCACTGCCAGAGTGCACAGAAGTCAGGGCCACTCAGAGAGGCCACAAGTGTTGACAAGACTTTTGCACGGGGGATTTTATTCAAGATGTGGACTGCAAACAAATTTAGAAGCAGACACAGCGAGGCTCCAGTGGCAACAGCACAAAAGCCCATGCTGGGGTTGGATGCCTCGAGTCTTGGCAGTCTTGACTAATCCCTTAAGTGCCATCCAATTACTGTAAATGTGCTTGGCAGCTGCTGCAGTGATTGCAAACAATTAAATGGTCGGGTGGCACTCCCCGGAAACTACAAGTCACAGAACTCTGTAATGCATTTAAGAAAAAAACATCTAAAAAGGAAAGTAGCATTACCCACTCCAAGGGCTGACCTTCTTGAGAGCCATAAGGGACAATAAAAGGGATCCAAGTAATCAGGGAAACAATTTGCATTAGAAACTAGAAAAAAATTAGAAATTAGAGAAAAAAGGAGGGGGAGAGAAAGATTGCTTGTTAGTTTTCCATCAGGCAATATTGATAAACCAAGGGAGACAGGAGCTCTTTTGCCTTCTGAAGGTCTGAATGAGAAATCTTCATTTAGTCTGCTGCTGTCTACAAACACACATTAGATCTGAGGGGTTTGTGATCAACCAAACAGAAATAAAACAACCACACAAACAGGGACAGAGAAAGGAACACTACCAAGTGTCCATCCTTGTCCTTCTTTGGAATCAAAAACTACCTGAGGGGGCCTGGGATAATTTTGCTGCTCAGGAGAAACACCTGGTCCTGGCTAAAGCCAAGCACGAGGTCTGGCCAGGCATCTTCTTTCCTCAAACCCTCTGAATTGGAAATACTGATAACCTGCAGCTGAGAAGTCATCAGTGCCAATATTTCAGATTAAAGGACGTCTTAACTAGGGAAGGAGAAGAAATATTGATGTTGAAATCCCTGAGAGGACAGGGGACTCTGCACTGCATCAGTACACAGAGTTCAATACAGAACCCTCAGAGCTTTCCTGATCTGCACTAGCAAATATCCAAATATCCTCCCTCTGCTGCTGGCCTACAGCCAAAGCCTGACTACTAAATTCAGTGGCAGAGCAAAAGGTCCAGAATTTAACTCTGAAATTTAATTGGTTCTCTAGACTCAGCAAACCCACCTGGATTCCCCACTTGTTCCTGCCCCAGCAGGAGGACTGGGGTACCTGTGTGATCCTCACACCTCAGCATTGTGACTCCCTCCTTTCAGGCTCTGCTGAAGCTGACCTTTCCAGGGACCAGCAGAACAGCTCCGCTTTTCAAGAACTACGGAAAAACAAACAAAAGGAACAAAACTTCAGCCGCTTTCCAGCAAACCCTCGCTCAGCCTGGAAGAAGCAGCCAGCCCCGTGCTGCCACCAAGCTGTGTCCCGCGTCCACAGCCCGGCTCCGGCTCTGACACCGGGAGCGCTCCGAGAGTCCCCGCACAAAGAGCGGCTCCGGAGGGAGCAGGAGCGCTGCAGCATCGCCGCTGAGCCCCGAGCGCCTCCCGGGAGCCCCCACCGGGAATAAAACACCCCAGGGAACAGCAGAGCAGCCTCCCGCCTGCCCCGTGGTGCGGGGCATCCCCCGACCCCTTGGGGTGTGCCTGGGGAGGGCACGCGTGGCACGCGAGTGTGTTTGCACACACGTGTGTGATGCACGTGTGCACAGAGACACAGAATGTCACGGGCTTGGAAGGGGCACTGAAGACCCCCGAGTCCCCCTACGCCGTGCCCAGCCTGGCCTGGGGCACTGCCAGGGCAGCCACGGCTCCTCTGGGCAGCCATACCAGCCCAGACCAACCCTCGGTAACGCGGCTCATGTGTGCTGTACATGTGTGGGGTACACGGACACATACACACACATGTACTCTGTGTGTATAGAATACACGTATACATACACATGTATAGAATGCATACATACATACACATGTATAGAATACATGTGTGCACGTGTATAGAATACATGTGTGCACGTGTATAGAATACATGTATCCATATACACACATGTATACAATTCATGTACACGTACATGTGTGCACGTGTATAGAATACATGTATATACATGTATAGAATGCATACATACATACATATGTATAGAATACATGTATACACATGTATACAATGCATGTATACATATATACATGTGTGCACGTGTATAGAACACATGTATACATACGTACACATGTATAGAATACATATATACATACACATGTATGGAATACATGTATACATGTACATGTGTGCACGTGTATAGAATACATGTATACATATATACACATGTGCACATGTACAGAATACATATATACATATATACACATACATATATACACGTGTATATAGAACACATGTACATGTGGCACTCCGGGACCCCCCGCGACACCCAGCCCGGGTCCGGAACCGCGACCGGAACCGCGACATCGGAACCGCGACACCGGGATCGCGACACCGGAATCGCGACATCGGGACCGCGACACGGGGACCGCGACACGGGGATCGCGACACGAGGATCGCGACATCGGAACCGCGACACGGGCATCGCGACACCAGAATCGCGACAGGGAGGGGGGCGTGGCCGGCCTTGGGCACCGCCCCCGTCGCGCTCTCGCGAGATCGATTCAAACGGGCGGCGGGCGGGCGGTGGAGCGGACGGGGCTCCGTTCGGCTCGGCCGTTCCGGGCCCGGCCCCGTCCCCATCCCCGCGATGCTGCTGCGCCCGCGCCCGCTCCGCACCTACTCCCGCCGCGACGGGTTCCTGCGCCTGCTGCCGCCGCCCAAGCCGTGGATCTCGCCGCCGCTGAACCGCAGGAACCTCTTCAGCTCGAGCTCGGCCAACTCCAGCGCCGTCTCCGCCGGTACCAGCGTGTCCTCCGCGGCCCCGGACGACCCGGACTATTCTCCGCCGCGCAAGCNCGGCCGCGGAGGGACAAGGAGAACTGGCCGCCGGCGGCGCTGCCCTCGCCCTGCCCCTTCCCACCGCCCCCGCGGGGCTCCCGGCGGGGCCGGGGCGCGGTGCGGCCGCCCCTGCTGTGCAGCACCCCGCACGGCCCCGGTCCGGCCCCGTTGCCGCCGCTCAGCTCCGCCACCGACGGCGACTCGTGCTCGGCGCTCGCCGACAGCCCCCCGGCGCTGCTGCTGCTCAACTCCACCTCCGACGACGGGCTGGGCCCCAGGGCCGCCCGGCGCTGCCGTCCCATGCTGCCGAGCTCGCCCGAGGAGTCCTCGGGGCACAACCCGAGGCACAGCCCGCGGTGCTTGAGCTCCCCCGAAGAGCCGCTGAGCTCACCCGAGGAGTGCCCAGGGCAGAGTCCGCCGTGCCCGAGCTCCCCCGAGGTGCCCCCAAGGCGGAGCCCTCCGTGCCTGAGCTTGTCCGAGGAGCCCCCGAGGCAGAGTCCGCCGTGCCTGAGCTCCCCCGAGCAGCCCCCGGGGCACAGCCCAGCCGGCAGCGATGAGCCCGGGCTGCGGGAGCCCTGCCGTGCCCCCAGGCTGCCCTCGCAGAGGGGTCTCCACGCCGGAGCCGCCCCGTCCCCGCGGGATGCCCGCCCCGCACACCGGCACAGCGCGGAGGAGCCGAGCGAGCAGCGCGGCCGAGACGCGGCCAAGGGGAGCTGGAGCTGCCGCGGCGGCCAAGCCGAGCAGCTCCGGGCTGTGCCAGTGGTGCTCCTGGACCCCGAGGAGGTGCCGAGGTGGTTGGCGAGCGTAAAGCTCCGGAGCGCGGCCGATGTTCAGCCTGTCTGCCCGCAGCCCGGGTCTCCTGTCAGTCGTCGAGGAATGCCGGAGAACAGGCACAGAGGGGCCAGGGATGCCCCCGGGGAGGGCAGTGGCTGCAGGAAAGCCTGCATCAGCGGCTCCAGCGCCAGCCGCTGGCACAACCTCCGGCCAAAGCAGCGCAGGCACAAGAGAAAGCAGCAGCCCAAGAACTACCTTTCCAGAGCACGGAGGAGGCAAAGACCAACGTGGAATGGTGTTCTGGTGTCTGCAGATGGAAGAGATAGTGACTCTTCATTTCTCAGTAGCTCCTATACCTGGGCTCGAGTTCGAGTGTCTTTGTCCTTCCATAAGAAGAAGAGGGTGACCACTCACGACAGTTTCAGCAGCAGCAGCATCTTCAGCTCCCCACCAGGGAAATCCCGGCTTTCGGGGTATCAAGCCAGCCTGTCATTTGCGAAGGCTCAGGGCAATTCCTGGTGTGCTTCCTCCATGGTCCTGCTGGCTCCTGACAGTTCTGTCCTGGAGCTGATGCTTACGGATGCAGAGAAGGTGTTTGGGGAATGCCACCAGGAGGGGCCTATTGCTTTTGAGGATTGCATTCCTTTAGATAAGATGAAAAAGTGCAAGAAAATCGGAGAAGGGGTATTTGGAGAGGTGTTCCAGATGAACAGTGAGAGAGGACCTGTGGCCCTAAAAATAATTCCCATTGAGGGGACTAAGAAAATAAATGGTGAAGCTCAAAAGAGCTTTGGGGAGATTCTGCCTGAGGTAATAATTTCAAAAGAACTCAGTCTTCTGTCTGAGGAGTCTGTGAACAGGACTGTTGGGTTCATCAGCCTGTACTCGGTGCACTGTGTTCAAGGGGCCTATCCTGAGTATCTCCTGAAAGCCTGGGACACATACCACAAAGAAACAGGATCAGAAAATGACCGGCCAGACCTTTTTGGGAACAAGCAGCTCTTCATGGTTCTGGAGTTTGAATTTGGAGGCAGTGACTTGGAGCACATGCGGTGGAGTTTGTCCTCGGTGACAGCGGCGAGGAGCATCCTGCACCAGGTCACGGCGTCCCTGGCCGTGGCGGAGCAGGAGCTGCACTTTGAGCACAGGGACCTGCACTGGGGGAACGTGCTGGTCAAAAAAACAGACATGAAAGCACTTCCTTACATCCTGAATGGGGTGACCCACACCATCCCCACTGCGGGGATCCACGTCAACATCATCGACTACACCCTGTCCCGGCTGGAGAAGGACGGGCTGACGGTGTTCTGTGACCTGGCCACTGAAGAGGAGCTCTTCCAAGGGGCTGGGGACTACCAGTTTGACATCTACAGGCACATGAGGGCAGAGAACTCCAACAGCTGGACCGGCTACCACCCCCACAGCAACGTGCTCTGGCTGCACTACCTGGCTGATAAACTTGTCAACAGCATGCGGTACAAGAAGGCGGCGTCCACTCCTGGGCTGAAGAGCATCAAGATGCAGCTCACCAAGTTCCTCGAAGAGGTGCTGACCTTCGAGTCTGCCCGGGATGTTTTACAGAACAGCAGCCTCTTCCAGTGAGCACAGCAGGGCCCTGTTCCCAGGACTGAGTCACTGACACTGCCTTTCTCCTCTGCTTTTTCTGATGCATAATTTTTTACATGTTGGCACAATGAAGTGTTATGATTGTTTCCCAGTGTATATAATACACTATCAAAGCTGTCTAAAAAAAAATCCCCTCCCAAAGTCTTCTACTTTCAGATGTTTCTGTATCTACTGTTTTTAAGAGGTGATGGAGGGGAGACAACCCTTGGTGTTGACTTCTGTCAATTTTTGTTGACTTTTTTTAAAAAAAAAAAAAAAAAAAAAAAATTCTTCATGCTTAGTAGATGCTCTGAATTAGACATAAATTTCCTTACCCTTTTAGTCTTAGATTAATAAAGGTTCTTTTTCTACTGTATTTCTTACAAATTCATTTTTAAAGAAAAGAAACCTCTTTAGTTCTGGACAATGAGGACAAGGTAATTATTGTTACCTCACTGGAGACAGAGAGGGGAAAAAAAACTCTTTGATTTAGTTTTAAAACAACTTTTGTTCAGCTTGGCAAAACTGATGGTACAAAATGTAAATAGGAAGTTTTAGTAAAGGGTTTTAAAGCCACCAATCTGCAATAATATGTTCACTGGGATTTTTCTCCCCACTTAAGAAAAAAGGAAGAGGTATCTGGAGGGAAAGAACAAGTACCTTGTTTGTGCCACTGCTCGGGGAGAGGAGATGGGCTCCTTGCACAGGGTCACAGCCAAAGCACCAATCCCCCTGGAAATACTCTGTAACTCACCAGGGAGCTGATAAAACCTGGTCACTAATTCATTTTCTGTTCCTCACTCCCTCCTGCAAGTATTAGACGTGAAGTGCAGGAATAGAAACAACATCTCTTGCTTTTGGAAAAGCACCCCAGCCATGGAGTGAGGCAGAAGGAAGGGCAGCTCTGGTCTAGCTGAGGAGAGAGGATGAAGAGCAGCTGCTCGGTGTCCCCCAGAGGCAGGGGAAGGGCAAGGAATGCCTTCTGCTCAGAGTGGGCTCCTTGAGCAGGGGCTGGCTGGTGGGGTTGGGTGGCCACAGTGCCCAGCAGGACAGCAGGGCTGGCTGCCAAAGGAGCAGGAATGCTCTTCAGTGCTGCACCAAAACACTGGGAAATCCAACCGCCCCGCTCTGCTCCCATCCAATGAATTAGGTACAAATAGCCCAATAAAAGCTAGACAGTTTTAAATCAGATAAATCCCTCTTTAGGCTCCAGTCCTCACAGCTGAAATGCCCCTCCCTGCTCTGGAGCTGTTTCAGGCTTTGTTTGGGTAATAAATTCCTCGGAGCCTGCCCGGGTTTCCCTTCAGCATCTGCTGAAGCTGGGGCTGTCCTACAAGCCAACCCTCCTCCAGGAGAGGCTTTTTGGGGGCTTCAGGCCCGGAGGTGACACACGCGAGTCACCACCTCCTGTAGCGAAACCTCCACGGCCACTCCAGTGTGGCCCATCACTGACTCTTCTGGAAGCAGAGAGGAAAAGTCTTCATTTGCTGAGAGGCCTGAGGGGTAATAAATTCTGGGAATTCCTCCCTCCAGCTGCTTCCACAGGGGGGACAATGCAATAGCCCAATTAATTATTCAATATTCAGGGTGTGGAGGGAAATGCTTCCTTGTTCACACCAAAGGCAGACACCTCCGTGCTCTGTGGGACACTCTCATTCCTGTCTCGTGACAAGGCTGACTTCAGGCACTGTCCCAACTTGATCAGCCCTCCAACCTCCAGGGGGACATTTTTACAGTGAAGTGATGTGTCCTGCTTCATGGAAGGGCCGGGGGACCTGAGCAGCTCTTTGCTGCAGTGCTGTGCTGAGCAGCAGCCTCAACCAAAATCATATGCTCAGAATTAAATGCCAGAATTGGGATCTGGGGGAGGATTGTAGTTGTACAAAGCTTGGTCTGTGCTCTGAGGTTCCCTGGAGCACCCAGAGATGCCCATGTGGGCACAGAGAACGCTGTAGGAATGTGATAGTATGTGAAGGATGAATTGAATGGAAAGTCATGTCAAGAAAAGACTGGGAATTTGAAGAAAATGCCTCCTGCACCAAGATGATATTTTACATGAACTCTAAATTCAAAATCTGGATAAAAAAACCTACCATGACTTCCTGAATCAGCCTTGTCAAAGTCAAATGAGCAGCACAGATGGTCTTGTTCCTTCAGTCCTTGGGAGGGAACTGAAAGCAAACACAGGTCACATCAGACTGAACACCCCTCATTTCCCAAGGGTGCAGATTCAGAGTATCATCACATACACACATACATCCCTGAAAACCAAAGTTCCCAAGACCTCAGCTGAGGAGAAGCTGGAACTAAAAGGCCCTCTAGTGATAACAGGTCTAAGCTGATGGTGTTTTGTAGCTCAGCTCCCAGGATGAGGTTCATTAGCAACATGAGAAGTCTTCTCTGGGGACAAGGATGGAAACACCAATTCTTTACCCCTGAATTGACACAGGGCAATGACATTAATCTCTTTTCCAGAGGTGACATGTTTTCCTTGAATAAATATGTTCATATGCTGTGCCAGGTTAGAGACACACTATTTTTAACTTTAGCAATAGTTTTATTCAACAATAAATACCTGCTGTCTGTGGCTGATGCTTCTGGAGAAGTTCAGCAATAATTAAATGTGTGTGTAAGTACTAAGCAAAGTTGACCAACACTTGAGAAGCTCATGAATTATTCTTAGGAAACAAATGTGCCATCAGCATCACACTCCCTGAGAGCACTGAGGATGGTCATTAGTGCTCATTACTGCTCAGGGCTAAATGTTGTCCTCACTTCTCTGCCCTGAGCTTTATGGACACCTAATTAAATATTGAATTGTGGTCAAGACTCCTCTTTGCTCCTAAAGCAGCAGAAAGTGCCTCTTTACAGAGCTCTGTGGAGCCTCCCCAGGGGCTGGGACTGAGCTTCCACTGTGCAGAGGAGCTGGATGCTTTGCAGGAATCCTTCACTGCAGGAGGGGAGACAGGATGCAAACCTGAAGCTTAGCACAGGTTTGCAACGTCCCAAATAATGTTTGGAAACAAACAAACTGAAAAATGGAATTACTTTTAAAATGATTTCATACTAAAATTGTAGAGTTGTCGCTGCCAAATCCACCATTCCAATGATAAATCCTCATCCACGTTCCAGCGGAGGGCTCAGGAAAAGTGCTGCCCAAAACACACAAACCCCCTGCCCACGGGTCACACCCGGTCTCAGGTTGTACAGAAGCAGTTGGGTCAAAAATAAAGCAGTTTTTAGCAGATTTGGACCTTAGAGAGGAGATTCTCTCTAAACAAGACAGGAGTACCTGTTTGGCAAAAACATGAGCCTAAATCTACCTAGAACAGAGTCCTGCTAAGTAGGAAGGCAGTAGAGGGAAGAAGATGATATGCAAAGGAGGAAAATCAGGTTTGCCCCATCTCAGCCTCCGTGAACTGCACAGCTCACTGAGCTGCCTCAGCAGGTGGCTGATTGAAAGAGAGGGACTGGAGCTAAATAAATGATTTTTTTGTCCAAATAACCTACACCAGGAACTGCAGACATTGAGGTCTTCTCAGACCTAGACCTTCATGTTCACCATCTCCTACTTACCCAAAGCTTTAGACAAAGGCAAAAGCAACTAGAACTGAAGTGTTTATATTTTATATAATTTCCAGCACTGGGAAAGATCTTTATGTCCTTCTGATGCTGAATTAAAAATAGAATAATGACACACTGCTTGGAGCACAGATCCTGTATTTGTCTCTGAAGCATCCCCCCAGCACACTAAAGAAATAGCATTTGTTACCTCCCAGAGCACAGTCACGTTCTCCAGAGACCCTGCAATGTCCTGGAGACCACCAGCAGGGAAATCAAAGCCACCATCCATGAAGAATTCACCATTTCCTGAAGAAATTCCAGAGCCTTTTACTCTCTAAACCAAATAGAAGTCAGGATCTGTCTCTGTCCCAGGGAAAATACCCTTCTTTTCCCAGGGCTGCCAAGGGGATGATTTTGTGGCACCCCTGACATAGAAAACACTCCCACCATCCTGTAATGGCCAAGGCTGTTCTCTAGCAGCACCTGAAGCTCCTTGAGCTCCCCAGGAAGGTGGGGAATTCAGAGGAAGGAGCACCTCTGCTGCAGAGACCTGTGCAGTGACACAAACCACCTGCCAATGTCTCCCCCCAGTGAAATGTTCAGGTGTCCCCCAGAAGCAGCAGCATTTCCCTCCGGGGTGAACTGCAGCCAATTCCCAACAACTCCCCTGCCTGGGAAACAGCTCCTGGGCTTGGCTTTGTCCCCACTCCGGTGGAAGTGCTGCCAAAAGAGGAACTGCTTCAAAGCTGCTCTTGCCGGTGGGCTCCACCTCCAGCGTCCTCCCCCCACCCCTCTGGTGTCTCCAAGGAGAGCCCAGACCTGCACAGGGGGGTGGCCTGAAGGGTGCAAGAGTGAGCCTGGAAAACACCAAAGACAGAAATCACCTTACAGCTGTAGTTTTTTTGTCTTTAACAGATGCCAGGCTCCTTCAAATATATCTTAAGCCTTTATAGTGTAAATGTGACCACCTTCATTTCCCTTAAATATGGAGCTGCACAGATTCACCACTAAGCAAATGAGGATTTTCATTGGCGTCTCTTTTCACAAACATGTTAAGATTTTTCATCTCCTCAGTATCTTATGAACAAGAGAGTGATTAAAATTACTAGAAGACAGATTCTGAATAGACTACTAATGTATTGTTTTCACAGTAAATCTCTCATAGCATAAAACCATAAACTCTTTGCTTTATTTTCCCCAAAATCTTTCTTACATTCCCTTTAGCCCACTTATTTGCATCTTTGTACTGAAGTGAGCACATTGCTCATTGCAATAACTGTATGCATTCTCTCTCATCAGTTATATTCAGTGTTTCGTCCCCCTTGCTACCTAGAAATGTACATTTCAAATTCAGTTTGTACTTGAATCCCAAGTTTAACCTGGAAAAAGCGAACTTTGCTAGCCTAGGGTATATCAGTCTATGACTGGGGATCCCACTGCTCCCCNGTAAATCTCTCATAGCATAAAACCATAAACTCTTTGCTTTATTTTCCCCAAAATCTTTCTTACATTCCCTTTAGCCCACTTATTTGCATCTTTGTACTGAAGTGAGCACATTGCTCATTGCAATAACTGTATGCATTCTCTCTCATCAGTTATATTCAGTGTTTCGTCCCCCTTGCTACCTAGAAATGTACATTTCAAATTCAGTTTGTACTTGAATCCCAAGTTTAACCTGGAAAAAGCGAACTTTGCTAGCCTAGGGTATATCAGTCTATGACTGGGGATCCCACTGCTCCCCAAAAGCCTCAGGACTCCTATGTCCTGCTGACTTCCTCCTGCTTTCTCTTAGTCTAACTTTGGACATGCAGTAGGATGTTATCATTACATTAAACTAAGGAGCATTTAAATGTTTCAAACGTAGCGTAACTCTAACTTTTTAAAAACATAAAATACAAAAGAAATCTTCCTGCCCAGTCTTTTCTTAAATCAACAGCACCTGAGGGGATGCCCGGGCTGTTCCAGCACAGAGCCACCCGTGTCCTCCCTCTGTACCACCAACAAACCACGAGAGGGGGCACGGGCTTTGAATCCTCACATGCCCACGCTGCGTTTTTTCCAGCGTGCCCTGAGCAAATTCCAGCAGTGCTCCAAGCAGGGTTGGCTCCTGCTCTGCTGCTGAGCTTCCCTGCTCATCCAGAAGGACACAATTAACTCCTGTCCTGGGGATTGGGTGGCAGATCCCCCAGCCAGGGCCGCACAACACTGGGTTTCTCCCTGTGCCAGGAGGAAAACTGCAGCAGCTCTCCCTGCACAGAACCCTTGGCTGGGCAAGGGTGGCACCACCACCTTGGCTGGCTCCAGCCAATATGGGATTTGAAAATATCTTGGCTTCAGGAGAGCTCACTGGGAAGTCAAAGAAGCCTTGGGAAAGTCTGCTGGGAGTATAAAAAGCCTGATAAACTCAGCCAGGTTTGCTGGCCTCTGCTGCTTCAGGTATCTCCCAAAGTGCCTACAGCTGACGAGATTTGTAGACTTCTGTGCACTCCTTCTGGGCCACAAGAACTTTCCTGTATAAAAAGTTCTGTTTATGTATAAAGTTTAAGTTTATGTATAAAAAGTATAAGTTTAATGTATAGTATAGTATTTTAGTACTTCTCATACTATTTATATTTACTATTTACTAATTTATAGTATAAGTGTAATGTATAAGTGTATGTATAAGAAGTTTTATGTATAAAAAGTTTTATGTATAAAAAGTTTTATGTATAAAAAGTTTTATGTATAAAGTGCCTTTGTTTCTCCTGACTGACCTCCACAACAACCACAATGTAATCTCCTAGTTGTAATATCTCTTCCCATATTTAGCATGAAACCAACCCCTGAGATGAATATTAACCCACTCTACCTTTATATCGCAGCTTTTTCAATAAATAATAGAAATAAATAAAGAAATACACGTATTTAGTAAATAAATAATTACATAAATAGATAAATAAATAGTTAAATAAATAAATAAATAAATAAGCTTTTTCAATAAACATTCTTGTTTGACCCCCCCCATGGGGGTCATGCCTGACCCAGGGGCTTCATCCCCCCGGGCTGGGAGCGCACCTGGAGCTCTGAGCACCCCTAGGACTGGATTTCTCTTGGGTTTCCCAGGCAGCAGTGCTGGCTGCAGTTCCCTACCATACAGGGAGAGCCCGTCCGGCGGGAGCACAAAGCAGGAATGTTGGATTTGTCACTGCTCAGGCACGGCTGGAAAATCCCCAGCGGGGAGTGTTTACGCTGCCGGTGTTGTTCCCTCTGTCTCCGGGCGATGGCCGTAAACCCTTCCCTCCTGCCCTGCTCGAAGGGAGCTCCAGCGAGGAGGGGACCTGTCACCCCATCACGGGTCACAGGCAGAGGGCAGAGCTCGGGTCCCAAATAAGATCCAACCTGTGCTCCAGAAAAACACAAGCAGCCCTTTGGCTGGAATTCTCTATATATAGCTTTGGAGAACTGGTGTCCTTTGCAGCCGTAAGGCAATTTTTAGAACAAAACATCGCATATCTACTTATATGTGGATGGTTTCCTATTATTTATTTTGTTCCAGCCATCCTCAGGGACAGATCCTGTAACCAGTTTAGCAGCAACAAAATCATTATTCACCAATTTGACAGCGGAAAAAGAATCACAGAGTTGACGACCTCCCTCGCTGTGCCCCCTGAGAACAGACCACAAATACACCCCAGCCAGGGAAGTGTTTTCCCAGTCTGGTTTCCAAATGTCCCGATTCCTTCCTGCACTTGCTGCAGAGGTCCCAGGCTGGGAGGTGCCAAGCAGGCTGGCACAGAGCAGAGTTACCTGGCTGAGCACTCCTGAGCTCCTGCAGACTCTCCTGCCCTCTGGAGCAGCTCCAGCAGCTCCTGTGAAGCCTCACCAGGTGCCTGCCCAGCCCCCAGCTCACTGCAGGAGGCTTCAGCAGCTCTGGATGAGTTTTGTCCTTGCAGCCAAGGCTGCTGAATGGTCCCAGGTGCCTCAGCAGCCACTGCTTCCTGCTCCTGACAAGGACTGGGGTCACTGCTGTGCCGGGTGGACTGAGGTTTGGTGCCAGGGAGCTCCAGCAGAGCAGAATTACTTTATTTGCAACACGATGAAGTCCCTGACTTGTGTGTTGGGGGTGTGAACACCAGACAAACCAAAGCTGACAGCCAGAGACAGATCTTCCTCCCGGTGGAGTAGAGCCGTGGTTCTCTTTCCCCAGGCAGTGTAAATTCACCAAGAATCCTCAGAATGGAGTGCAACAAATCACATGGACACTTTTCAGCTGCCTCCAGCTCTCATCCTCTGAGGATTCCCTGTGTTACCATCTGAGACCCACCCTTGCAGACCAGGAATGCCGCGACACTCCACGTCTCACGAATCTCGAGTGAAGATGATGTTCCAAGGGGAAGCAACCCCCTCTCCCTGCCCTCAGAGTCAGGGACACACCGTGCCAGCCACAGCCCCCTCATCCTGAGCCCTGCCTGGCCCTGCCTGCCCTGCCTGGCCCTGCCTGCCCTGTCTGCCCCNGCCTGGCCCTGCCTGGCCCTGCCTGCCCTGCCTGGCCCTGCCTGGCCCTGCCTGCCCTGCCTGCCCTGCCTGTCCCTGCCTGCCCTGCCTGCCCTGCCTGGCCCTGCCTGGCCCTGCCTGCCCTGCCTGGCCCTGCCTGGCCCTGCCTGGCCCCACTTCTCCTGCTGCTGCTGCAGCACAACGGGGAGGTTGCAGAGTGGAAGTTTTCTTTGAAAACGCCTCTTATTTGACTTCCCCTCGATTTTAGTTTTGTTTCAGCTCCACAGCAACAAATGGAATTCCTTAACCACAGCAAGGAGCAAAAGGGAGAGCCCAGCTGCAAATCCAGCAGCTGCAAAGCCCTCGAGAGCAGCCCAACCCTGAGGCTCACAGAGCATCTGGGCTGTGTCCAGGCTCCGGGGCTGTCACATTTCAAAGGCTCCCTCTGGAGCTCCACAGGCAATGGAAAGTATGTCCAGTTGCAAGGGAGGGGGGTCATGAAGAGATGAAGAGAGAGGGAATCGGCCGAGACACAGCTCCAGCTCCCTTTGCTGGCTCCAGCTTCAGAGCAGGGCTTGGGAAAACAGGAGGGGGAACCCAACAGGAGAATAAAATGTGCAAAACATCCGAGGAACAGGAAGGGCTTGATTCTACCCCTGAGGAAAATGGCCTTGTGGGGAACTGGGAGCCACAGGAACCAGACACGAAGCCCCTTCACAGAAAGTGGCCCAGGGGAGCTGGAGCTGGAGCTCTGGGAGCTGGGAAGCACCTGGAACCTTGTGGAGAAGGCACAGGCAGCAACGGCCAGGCCAAGTGTGCTCGTGTGAAGGAGGAGTTTGGAAGGCCAAGGTCCACATTCATGTCCCACCCTGCCAGGAGCCAGGGTTGGAGCATCCCTAAGCCTGTGTGGAAAGCACTGGGAGCTGCTGGTGCCTCTTCTGCACGGCATGGTTGGGCCCCCAGAGTCCCTGTGGCTCGTCCACACGGGGCAGACACAGGAGAAAACTTGCAGCTGCTCCTTCCCTGATGGGTGGGAAAGGTTTCTGCTGGGCCAGAGCTCTGCAAACCCTCCCCATCCGCACAGGAAAGGTCCATCTGCAGGAGGGTTTCCCTGTCACAAGAGGCAGAAGGGACAAGGCAGTTCATCTGTTCATAATTTCTTGTGTAAATGGCTGAAGTGTTCGCTGAGAAAACTTTATGGTCTATTAAGAGTGGATCTTGAACTCCTCCTGGGCCCTCAAAGCTGTGAGCCAGCTGCTGAGTCCTTCCCCTTGCCAGGAACTGCTGACAACCCACAAAACAAGCCCCAGTCAGCCTTGCTGTCTGTAACAGGACCCAAGCGGGAAGTGATGAAACCAAAGGGGCTTTTGTGCACTGAGAAGACAGAGAAGTGGGAGGCCACTGCTGTCAATCCCCACGTGCTGACTCAGAGAGGATGTAACTCCTCAAAAAACCCCTTTTTTCCATAGCACATCAAAGAGCTGGACAGCTGCCCCCCATCCTTCATCCATGAGCTGGGAGGGCTGGGACTGGAGGGCTGTGGTGGCGCTGGGGGCACAGGGAATGCCAAGGCCCTGGATCACAGCAGAACACTTTTGATGCACATCAGAAGGTGAGTGAGTGCTGCAGGCTGGAGGGAGGGCTTTGAAGAGCAGGAGGTTCAAGGAATGGCTCAAGAGGCTGGTGATGTTGAAAGGAAGTTGTCAGAGCCCACAGCTCTCCCAAACTCCCAGGAAACAAGATTTCTCTTTTGTTACTTCTTAAGACTCCAGATGGGGATGGAAGATCTGATTTGGTGTTTTCTTTGAGAATCTCCAAGTGTCCCTTCCACAGCGAAGCACCGAGCACAGCAATAGATTTATCATGTGCCAGATGATCCTTTTTGTGCAAGATGAGCACCTTGCCAAATCTTGGGAACACTTAGGACAAAGCCATAGATGGAAAAAGCAGCTGGAGGCTTCACAAAGCAGGAAAACAAGAGGAGCTGGAGCGAGGAAAGTGAGTTCCCACCAGAGCCCCAGGGCAGTGCCCCTGCAGGGGGAAGGAAGAGCCCTTTTGAAACCCTTTTAAAATGCAGGGGTTTTTAAATGCAGGGAGGAAGTTTTATAGCAAAGCTTTTGCTGCCAGCCAAGTGCAAGCAGAGGGGATCAGAGGGGTGTCTCCAAAAGACAAACCTCCAAGCCTCAGTCAGGGTGGGAATGAGACAGATCTCGAGTTGCACAGTTCATCTTCCTGAAGGAAAGGTGCTGCCAACACAGAGCCTGCAGCTCTCCTGGGGTTCTCACTGCACATCCCCTGGGGGAAGGTGCCCCCAGGGCAGCAGCAGCTGCTCAGGGCTCAGCTGGGGCTGCACAAACTGACACGAGGTCCTGGAAAACAAGAGTGACCTTGCACAGCACTGGGGGAAATGTGCTCAGGAGTGTGGGAAGGCCTGATAGTCCACACTGATCACACCTTCTCCTGCTGTCAGAGAAAGACTGGAACACTAAAAATATACCCAAGGATGAACACTTTCAAATAGGCAAACTTGCTATATTGACAGTTTACAGAAATATTACATGTCATTAAATACAGTGAAAAGTGAGCTCATTCTTCTCTCTTCTCCCCAGAGTTGAAGCTGTCCCCCCCTGCCTGGGACAGGGTGCTGGTCACAAAAAGCCATGAGGGCCTTACAAAACAGCTGCAGGAAGACAGGATGCCACCAGTGCCACCACTGCCAGGAAGTGCCAACCACAGCGGGATGAGTTTTGGCCCCTCAGTCTCTCAGAGCCACAAGCAGAATTCTGCTGCTGTTTGTACAGAGCCAGAGCAACCCGTGAGAGACACTCAGAGGTTACACAAGGTCCAGGAAATCCACTTCACTTTTGGAGCTTTCAAGCAGATGTGCAAAGACTTTCCTTGCACTGCTGTGAGGCAGGAATTGTGCAGGTGCTGCCACAGAGTGGGGGCAGCTCGAGCTGGCTGCCCCCCCTGCCTGCCCCCTCGAGCCTCACACCAGCAGTGCTGGGCACAGAAAGGAGCCAACTCCATCCTCAGCAACCTTTTATGACTCTACCACACTTTTTATTCCAAAGCACTTCAGTGCAGTCTCTTGTGACCAAAGAATAATCGACCCATCCTTTCCTAGGTCAGCACCACTCCTGTGCAGCTCAGGGAGCTCTGCCTTCCCACAGCCCACTCCCCACTGCCCCAGGAGCTCGCTCACTCCTGCATCTTTAGACACAGCAATAAGAAAGGGTCAGGCCGAGAAAGTTGAGTAAAAACAGTCTCTTCAGAGGGAATGAACGATTAAAGTGCACAAAAGTATTTAAAGCCACAGGCTGAACCACAGTCCTCGACGAAATGCACTTTAACACTGGTAATGCCTTCAATTCTTCCAGCTGCTGTAGGAAGAACAACTCCTCAGGGGGTGGGAGCCAGGTTGGCACTCAGCACACGTGCTAAAGGTGTCTGGTGTGTCCCTGCAGAGGCACCATCTCCGTGGTGGGGGGCTGGGGCTGCAGCAGGGACTGCTCCTCGGGGGCTGTGGCTCTCGGGGCCGGCCGGTCCCGGGTCGTGGGCTCTGCAGGAGGACACACAAGGACAGCCCTTCCTCAGCAGGGAGCTGCCAAAGGCACCCAGGCTGAGAGGGGGGCACGTTTAGGGGACACCCAACACACACCCCAGGTGAGGTTACAAGCACTGCCACCTCCCCAGTCCCAAAAAGCTGCCACGAGGAAGGTCAAGAGCAGGAGGTCGTGTTCCAAAGCACTGGGGCTGCTGCCCAAGCTCTGCCAGGCTGAGCAGGACATGGCCAGGCTGAGCAGGACATGACCAGGCTGAGCAGGACATGGCCAGGCTGAGCAGGACGTGGCCAGGCTGAGCAGGACGTGGCCAGGCTGAGCAGGACGTGGCCAGGCTGAGCAGAACGTGGCCAGGCTGAGCAGGACATGGCCAGGCTGAGCAGGACGTGGCCAAGGAAAGAACAGCTCCCTCTTTAACACAGAGTTGCTGCCCAGGTGCAACAAGGGAAGCAACCAATGATCTCAGGCAGAATTTGCCCGAGGTGGCAGTGTTAGTGCCCTGAGTTATGCCCTGCAACCCTGTGATTCAAACACATGCAGTATGAATCACATTTTGTGCTATAAAGAGCAGTGTTTCCTGCCCATTTCTATGGCATCTCCTTTACTCTCATTGTTTGTTCCCCAACCTGACCAGGTCCTGACTTAAACTCATCTTTATTTCCTCAGCTGCCAAGTGATGCTGTGGGAAGGCAATTTCATAAGTGAGTTGGCCAGTCTGAAATCTCTACTACTGAAGACATGAGAACTTGCCAAGAGTAGCTGCTGACCAGGAAGCTAAAAGGGCACTGAGGACCTTTCTTCATCATTTACCTTCTGGATTTATTTCTGAATCACTGCTGTTTCCAGGCTCTTCCTTCAGCACTCCCACATCCTTTGCCCAGTCTGTCCATTTAATTTCCTCTACTCTGGAGAGACAAAATGCAACAGACACTGATGCAAGTGCAGCACTGCAGCCCAGATCTGGGTCCTGCAGCACCCCAACCCAGCTCATCCTGCCAACACAATCCTAATGCTTTGGCTGGAGCAACAGCACCCACAGAGCTTTTATTCGAGTAGGTCTCCTGCAGTCTGAGCTCCAGGAAGGAAAATATCTTCTCACCCTATTGCCTGCTGGTCTGTGCTGTTGTTTTACAATGCTCCAGTTCCTCCAGCTCAGGGAATGTTTTTAATCCCAAGGTGACCATGCTGGCAGCTCCTTTAGCTCTCAGACGTCCAGCATGGCAATCCCCACACAGTTTGCATGAACCCAGGAGTGTGCTTGAGTCACCCTGCTGAGTCAGGGCTGACATTCCCTGTGGCCGTTCAGAATTCCCAGGTTGGGAGTCACGGGAAGCCATGGCTAGGCTGGAGTGCAAGGGGGGGAGTGTCTTACCTGAAGCACCACCTCTCGTCTTTCTTGTTGAGCCCCACTGACATGAAGCAGCCCGACCTCCTCTTCCCACCCTGGCGCCACAGCCAGGCCTTCTCTATCTCTAGAATAGCAATAGCCCTCTGGAAGAAGAAATCCATGTCAGAGAGAAATCAGGGCATATTCAGAGCCCAGCCCTTCTTTTCAATTAAATCCTCCCCAATCAGCAACTGGTTTGACTTAGAGAATCACGTTGGAACCCATTCCCGAAGTTCTCCTTCACTTAATGTGCCACTCAGTCACTTACTCCCTTCAAGTTCCTTGAGCACGTGGATCCCGCAAAGAGCGAGACATCTAAATACATCTAAAACTGATGTTGGGATGGACCCCCAGAGCAGCAAACTCATGTGAAAGGCTGAGGACAAAGACAGGCACTGCCACCTCTGATTTTCTGAGCCCGCAGCAGAACTTTGGGCCTCACCTGCAGCTTCCAGACGCTCTCGCTGTCCCCAGAGATGTCCGTGACGGTCTCGCTCATGAGGGCGATGAGCATGTTGAGCAGGAGGATGTAGGTGAGGACCACGAAGAGCAGCAGCAGGAGCATGACAAAGTACCTGAAGCGGGCGTGCTCCTGGAAGTCCAGGTCCCCCATGCCGATGGTGATCTTGAAGAGCTCCAGGGACACGCTGAGCAGCCCCCCGTACATGGCGTGGCTCTCCAGCTGAGCCACAGACCTGTTCTGGGCCACCACGGGGGCCTCACCCAGCAGGGTCACCAGAGCTGTGGGAGACACAGAGCTCAGACCCTCCTCTGCAGTGCCCCCTCCAGCCCAGCCTGCCCACGGGGCGCAGGGAGCGCTCACCTGCAGCGAAGCCGAAGAGGAAGATGATGTAAACCAAGAGGAAGCGCAGCAGGTCCCTCATGATGGTCTGAAACACAAACCAGGGGGGTGTGGGTCTTTACCTTGCAGGAATTCACCAGGAGGAGCCCCTGTTGTCACACATCATAACCAACCCCCAGGAACAACACTGACAGCAAGGTGGAAAGTGCTTTTGTCCGGTTCGAGAAACCACCAATGCTCGTTAAATTAATTCCTCAGTTAGGGAACATCCTTGGTGGCTTAATCCGACAGGACTGTAGGAACTGATTTATCACGGTGTTTGTATGAATTGGCTCTTTGAAACAAATAAACATCCTGTCAGCTCCCGGGTATGGCTGTTTCCAATTGTTCCAACACACACAGCCCTCTCTTCGCCATCTCCAGGGATCAGAATTCCCCCCGGCACCTCATTTCACCTCTGCTTTGTCTTTCCAGTTCCTGACTCCTCTATAGACCTGGAAACAGTTCTCAGGCCAAGCCCAGCTGTCCCAGGAACTCCCACTGGTTTTCACTGCTGGTTTTGAGCTGTTTTGTGACCAACAGGTGTCACCTGCTCTGTTCAGGGAGAACACACTAATGGTTTGCTGCAGTTCTCCTTGAAAGCACTGATCTCATCTCATCTCATCTCCTGCAATATCTGTACTTCCAGAGCCAGCACTTCAATTCCATGGTGCTGAGAGAAGGAAAGTCAGTTCCTCACACCCAAGAGCCCTTCAAGCAGAGGTCTCCCCCGGCTGCTGACCTTCTGTATCATGACACTGTAGATCCCAGTGCGCTGGAAGCCACGGGTGTAGTAGAGAGTGTTCACCCAGCCCAGGAGCAGGGAGAACACCATCACTGCCACGTAGTTTTCTGAGCTGGCACCATACAGGACTGCTGAGAGCAGCAGTGAGAAGGCCTGGATGAAGCTGGAGAGGAACAGAACGACACTGTGACTCACCTCAACAACGAGGCCCATTGCGGGTCAGTTCTGGTTTTCA
The DNA here is from genome assembly GCA_013399695.1 of Formicarius rufipectus. NCBI lineage: Eukaryota > Metazoa > Chordata > Aves > Passeriformes > Formicariidae > Formicarius > Formicarius rufipectus. The sequence goes on from VXAU01000632.1 coordinate 570,010, forward strand.
ATGAAAAGCAAATTTTAGGAGCTACAAGGAGCAGACAAATGGCAGATAATCAGAGTTTCTACAGAAGCATAGAGTGGTTTGGGTTGGAAGGGACCTTAAGGATCATCTAGTGCCAGACCTACAGATTGCTGTAGCTTTGTTATGAACTGGTTAATCTCAGTGTGGAAACTTTGAACTGCTTGATGTAACTCACAAAACCGATATTAAATGGGGAAAAAAGGTAATACTTAGAGCACATGCCCACCTCCAGGCACACCCGTGCCCACCTCCAGGCACACCCGTGCCCCAATGCACGTTCCTCCTCAGAAAACTCAGAAGTGCTTTTCCTTTCAACCAATTCCAAGCCACCCTGACAGTGTGACTGAGAACTGGAGCTCCTTTGAGGGTCTGACCTCCACAGACAGACCCTGCCCAGGAAAGCCCCTCACAATGAAGGGTTGGGACCAGAGGCAGGGGGGAGAAGCGAGCAGGGATGGGAAGAGACCGTGGCAGAGGATCAGTGTTTCCTGCTCCCCACCTCCCAGCAATGTTAGGGCAGCTCAGAGACACAGCAGAGAAGTGATTTCAGCCCAAGCGCCACCCTGCAGGACCCCAGGGACATACATGAGGATCTCAATGCAGCTGTCAGAACACATGGTCTTCAGGGACTGGCGCCTCCTCCTCAGGTACAGACTCTGGGGGAGGAAGATCAGTGGTGGTCATTCATCAGAACCACGGGAGACACTGAGCCCTGCCCAGCACAGCCTGCTCCTCAGGGGAAAGCTTTGCTCCACAAGCTCCTCTTCACACTTTCATCGTCAAGATCCCAAATTTCAGTTAGTCATCCTTCCCAGATGAAAAAAAGGCCTTATTTATAAAGGGCAGGGATAAACAAGGGTTGAATCGTGGCTCAGCCCAATGTCTTTGTTAATAGACTGCATTAAATGCCAGGGATGCATTTTAATTCCATAAATCAGAGAAGTCTTCCAGGGTTATTTGCTGTTGTAAAACTACAATTCCTCTTGCTCAGCCAACCTGGCTTGTGCCACCCTGTCACTGCTAAACCACACTGACACCACATGTCCCAAGGCAGGATTCCCTCCTGCCATCCAGCCCTGCACATCCCGAGGTCAGGAGAACTGCATCTGCTGCCTGCATGTCAGTGAGAGCTTCCTCTGTCTCCTCACCTGAGCAAAGATCAGATAAATGCCTCCCAAGAGGATAATGATGAGTCCAGAGACCCACAGGAACCCTCCAGCAGTGAACTCCACTGGAAAGGAAGGCTGCAAGACACAAACAAAGCCACCCAAAGCAGTGAGGACAGGCAGAGACAGTGATGCCAACCACCCACAGCCCTTGGGACTCTGCTCCATCCTCTCAGGCCTTCCCAGACCAAAGGCTGGACCCACCTTTACCCGTAAGGGCTGGTAATATGCAATGGCTGTAAAGATGATCATGAATGACAAGTATGAGACAAAACTGAAGTAGAATCTCTTGGAAGCAAAAGTTTCCCATTTTTGCTGGAGCAGTTTGTTCAGTGGCTCCAAAACCACCATCTTGTACCGGTTCTGGGGGAAAACAAACAACAGAAATGCACCTGTGGGTCAGTGAGAGGGAAAACTCAGCAGAGGATTGTCTTTTACAGTGCTGCAGCTCAGTGGCTCCAGCCGGGGAATCACTGAGGGTTTCTTCAGTGGCAAAGGGATCAACCATCCCATAAGAAACCACTTGTGCTTCATCAGTGTATTTGGACACACCCAGGATTAGGACAAACAAAGGATCAAAAATTTCTCTTGAATTATAGATGATCAGAGGCAATAACAATAATAACAATAAAACCTCCAAACAACCCCATTATGCATTTCTTTCCCAGAATCGTCATCACCCCAAACACCCCATTAACTCCAAGCGATTTGCAGAATCACACAGCCACGTGGCAGAGGGGCAGAAGAAGGGGCTGCTGAGGGACTTCCACGAAGCCCTCACCGGGGTGTCGCTGCTGTAGGCCAGGATCTCCAGCACAGAGTTCTCCTCGAAGCTGTCCAGGGAGGACAGGTCGTAGAGGGACACGTGGATGGGGCCGTAGGTCCACTCGGTGAACTTGCGCGACAGGTGCCGGTACGGGGGGTCCTTGAGCTCCCTCTGGATGATGTGCCTGAAGATCTGCAGGGGAACCAGGGGCACAGGAGAACAGGCACGTGGGGAAGGGGCAGGAGGACAGGGCTGTGCCCAAAACACCCTCCTCCACAGCACAGCTGGATTTGTGTGCCCTACACACCTGGATGGACCAAACACCAGGATCTGGTAAAAGCAGGCAGTGACCTGCGTCTTGGATGGGCCCTGCCAGGAGCTGAACCAGGTTTAGCCCGGTCCAGCTGCCCTGGCTGGGACAGAGGGCAGCAGCAGCCAGCTGAGGCTCTGCAGGACATTTGATGAGTGGCTTGGAGGTGACCTCCTTGGCCCCTGCCAGCAGCACTCCCACAGGTGGGGGGCACGATGCTCCTGCCTCAAACCCCTCTGCCCCTCTGAGGGTGCAGTTCCACCCCCTGGTCCCTCCCCACCCCAGGGATTCCCTCTGGCTGTCCTTACCTCCACCTTCCCTGTCTTGGCAGCGAGCTGCAGAGGATTTAATCCATCATAATTCACTATCTCCTCCAGCTTACACGCTGGGTCAAGCTTCACCCCTGCCTTCAGGAGCTCCACGTATGTTGTGCTCACAAACTTGGTGTTCTCCTCAGTGTCATCTGCAATCATCACCAGGGCGTGGAGGACCGTGTTGCCCTGTGTGTCCTGCTCCTGGAGCCTGGCTCTCTGGTGGGGATTGGTTAGCAGATAGTCCACCACATCAAGCTGGTTGGTACAAGCAGCCAAGGAGAGGGGAAGTTCACCTGAAGAGATCAGGGCACAGAATTTGGAGGGGAAGCAGAAAGGGGTGAAAAAGAAGGGGAAAAAAAAAGAAAGCAATTCTAGGAAAACATATTTAGCCTAGAGTTTTATCTCTGGAACACAGAACAAGTTCTTTCCCAGTATATCTATATTCAGAAAGGGTTTTGCAGAAAACAATTACTCTTTATTTCTGGGGTCAGCTGAGACACTTCCCCAGACCTCTAATTTGGCTAAACTAACCAAGTATTGGTCTCTGTCTGAAGCCTCTCAGATGGAATTAGATACACAAACCCAAAGACGATGGCAAATGCTCACTGAATGTGATGTGAAAGGGTTCTGCCATCCAGAACAGTCAAGAGTTTGATTCCAGAACGTTGAAGGTGGCAGCCCATGCAGAGAGGGGAAACCCACCTAGAATTCATGCACTGCACACGGCGTGGCAATTCAAAAAGGGAAGGAACATGTTCCACTTTGACTCACCAAAATAAAAGTAAACTCCTTCTTTCTTCTTCCTGAAGAACTCCCCGTGGGCTCTGGCATGGACATCAGCTCCATTCTCCACCAGCAGCCTCACCAGGGGCAGGCTCCTTCTCTCTATGGCAATGTGCAGAGCTGTCTGGCCTGAGGACACAGCAAAGCTGCCACTCAGTGTCCTCTGAGGGCACAGGACAGGCCAGGAGCAAAGGCAACTGCAGCCCCAGGGCAGGGCTGGGGGCAGCTCAGGGCTTGGAGCAGCATTCCTTGCAATGCCGCAGGCATTGGAGCAGAAGACAAGCCTCAAACCCGTCTGAAATTCAACACGAGACCAGGCAGTTTTCCCTGCCTGGCACTGAGATCCCAAGGAGTCAGGGGAGGATTAGGACAACCACACACGTTCATGCCATGCTGCACGGCTGCCGTTGAGAGCACAGCCCCAGCAGAACTCATTTAATAATGATATACCATTTCTTTCTTGTTTTTGGCAGTGCTTTTTGTGTTTTTCCAAGCAAATCCCCTCGTTTCCTGGCTTATTAAGCAGGTACTGTTTCTGCTTTGCAGACCAAGAACAAAGTTGGCAGCAGGGTGTAAATTCAAGGCTGAGGAGGATGCAGCACCAGGAACAGAGATGAAAGGTGAGCAGGCTCTCCCTGTGCCATAACTCTGGATCTGCAGTGCTGAACAAACTCCAGCTCTCCTCCTTTCCCCTGGACCTGCACATCCCACCTGCCTGCTGGGGAAACTGCTCTGCCCCACCCCAGGACAGAAACCTCACCTTGGTAGTAGCAGTCAGAGCACGACACATTGACGAGCGGCCTGGGGTTCTGTGTCTTTTGGTCTATCTCCAGCAGAAGGGGGATTGTGTCATTCCTTCCATTCTTTAAGTTCAGCAGGGCTTTCATTAAGCAGGTCTTCCCAGTCTTTGCATCTGGTAGAAAGAGAGTATTGAATGGGCTGGGTGTGTGCTTTGCTGTGGTGGTTTGATTTTGGGCTTTACACAGCTGCATTACTTGATTTGGAAATTCTCTCTCTGCAGGACCAAATACAATCGTTATTTTAAGGGCTTTTACCTGTATTTTTAGTCTGCAGTAGAGGCAAAACCCTTAGAATATATTTAATTAATGGCACTCTCCACCCTCGTGTGGACATTAGGAAATAAAAGAATGGAGAGAGGGCCGGAGAAAGCCAATAACCAGATTCCTCTGCTACCCCTGCTCATGGAACTCTGAGCAGGAATGTACCTGTGTACTCAGAATTGGTGAGGAATTTGGAGCTCCTCCTCAGGTACTCCAGGAGCCCCTCCAGGGCCTCGGGAGTGCCCCTGGTGACGGCGCTGAAGAGCCGGTCCCTGTCGAAGCGGTTTGGGTCCTTTGGGCTGCAGCAGAAGGGCAAAGGGTCAGGGGGTTCTGCAGAGCAGAGACTGTGCCATGAGCCCTCGTGGGACAGTGTAAGGAAGGAGGGAGGGAGGAAGGTTTGTCAGGGAAAAAAAAAAACAACAAAACAAACAAAAAAAACCCCAAAAAACCAAACCAAACAAACCAAGTATTTTATTTTTGAGTCAAGGGAAAAATAGAGACAGTTATTTCCCAGAATTCTCTTAAGTGGCTGCTCTTTCCATCAGTTGGAGCTCTTCCCAGATCCTGTCTGATGTGCAACCCTGGAAGGCATCCAGAGCTCAAAGAGAAGCCCAAGATAGCTGCAGGAGCAGAGTGAGGCCCATCACATGGTGGGAGCGCTCTGGGAGCTGCTTTACATCCCTGCCTGGCAAGAACAGCTCAGCTGGACAGAGCTCCACGCAAAGCTGCTCCGACACCCAACGTGGCTGTGAGCTCAGGGCTGCCCAAAACACACCCCAACACCCCCCAAACACGTCTGCACCTTCCAGCTGCAGAAGGAGAGGTCTTTCTGCTTGGAATTCCCTCCACCAGCAGCCTGGAATACTCCCACATTGCCACTTTTGGTCTAGAGCTGGTCGAGTGTCCAGCCCAGGGCCCAGCGCGGATCCCCCGGGGCAGCCCCGTCCGACCCCCAGCAGTTACTCACTTGCTGACGAGTCCTGGCCTGTAGTTGAGGTTGATCTTGACTTTGGGAGCGAATTCACTGCTCTCCTTCTGATAAGGTGTCTCCAAGGGCCGTGGCTCCCCTTTCTTCCCAGGTCCTGGCCTCTCCTCCTGTTTCCGAGGGGCCGGGTTGTTCTCCTGGGCACTGTCATCGGTTTCCAGCAGTCCCAAGAACCTGTTCCTCTGAGCTGGGCCTGGCTGCCCGTTGGTGAAGTTGTCCATTTCAAGGTCTTGCAGGTCAACAAACACGTTCCCTGCTGGGGCACTAAACCTTCGAGGGAGGGGACAATTGACAGGATTTGATCACAAGCCCAGAAGGTGTTTGGTGTGACAGAGGAAAACCTGTTCCCGGGGCCAGAGTCCTACAGCGAACTACAGGTCCCTTGAGAGGGAGATCCCCTGGAAGTGCACAGTAGGAGTATCTGAATAAAGGATCAGGGTCTTAAACAGGGTTCCACTGGAGGAAAAGTTCATGAAACACAGGCAACGTGCCTGCAGCACATCTGAACCCCCTTTGTGAGATGACCTCACCTGTTGGCAGCAGCACAGGCTCCTTACATAAAAGGCAAGGAAAGTGGCTCTTTAGGAGACCACAATCATTGTTCTTGTCCCAGTGCAGCCAACACAGGCTGGTCACCAACGGGCCAAGCAGACAAGGTTCACTGTAGGCCTCCTTTAGACCAGTGCCAAGTTTGTTCACACCCCCCGTAGGGGAGCATGACACTGTTTGTACAGGGGGAACACGTGCACAGGTTGTGGCCCCCTCATGTGTCCTCTGGCATTTCATGCTGGGCCAAAATGAGTGGGATCTCCTCAATATTTGGAGCTGTTGGCTCTCCACGAGAGCACAGGCAAACCCAGAACCCAGCCGGAGCCAAACCTGCTCACAGAGAGCATCAGTCCCAGCAGAGCACCCTTCTCTCATCTAACACACCCTGAACTCCTTTTTGACCCCTCCAGGACATCTCTTCACACAGCTGGCCACCTCTCAGAGCCCACCCAAGGCACACTCTCTGGACCAGTGTGACTCAGAGCCACGGTTTGTGAGGCAGCAATTCAACAAGCACAGTTACCAACCTGCAGCAGAGCTGCTGCCAGCTCCGTCCCCTTCCCAGGCACTCCCTGCACACAGTTAACAGCCTTTCTCCGAGGAGAAGTCTCCCTTGCTGGGACTACAGCCAGACTCCATAGCCTGTACCAGCAGAGAGGTAAATGGACACAGCATTAGCAATTTGGCTTAGATTAGGGTGTGAAAAAACACAGTTCTTAGGCAGAAAACGGCCTCAAAGCATCTTTCTGCAGCTCAGAGCCAGAAATCCAAGGGCTCATTTGAAGACACACCATCAGGATAATTCAGACATTCGGTTTAGTCTGCTCTGATGACAAACATTCCTCTGCACACACAGGAGAACACCCCTAATGCAGCTCCAGACTCACTTCCTTCCCCCAAACACACACTGCTACACTTGCTGATCCTTTAGAGGGCAATTTGTACCTCGGTAATAGTTTGCTTGTGCTTCTCTGTCTTCCTTTCCCCCAAATCACTTCCCAGCTGCAGTTTCCATCTCTCCACGGTGCTCGAGAGAGTTATTTATTGTGAGTCTTGTACAGACAGACCGTCTGGTTCAAAAGCAAGAGCAAAATGGTCCTATAAAAAGGACCCTCTGATACATCCACCCACTTGTGCATCCCTGGGAGACACAGGCAGCAGTCTCTGCATTCCAGCTCAGCTTCCACTTCTCCTCTCAAGAACTGTTATTTCTTTCTGAGACCTCCCCAAGCCGTTCTGAGAAGGGCAGCCCCTGCAGAGCTGTCAGAGCAGGAAGAGCACAGCACTTACCCCAAGTGGCTGCGAGCTCCACCCAAGAGCAGATCTGACAAGGAGTCCCAGCGGAGCCTTCAGAGGGTAAATAATCTCTCAGAAGCCAAGTCCAACACCAACAAGTGTTAACAAACATGAAAGCAGATCCAAAATTATTTACATCCATGGGTGAGAGTCCTCCTCTTCTGCAGAGAAGCCCATGTTCATATTAGCAGTCTGCTAAAGGCACAGTGCTGAACTTCTGGTTGGTGGTGGTCCATGAGAGAACCCAAGGAACAACCACAGATTCCTGTCATTTACTCAACTGTGGAGCCTTTTGCAAAGTGAAGGAGGGCTTGCACAGGAAATGACTAGATAGATTTCTCAGTAAAAGGGAGAGCCAATGAGTGCAGTGCTCTTATATGGGAAAGCTGGCTGGCTATTGCAAATTCAGAATGCTTAACCCCTGCCTGCACACACAGAGCCAGCTGCTCCAGGTTCCCACCGCGGCCCCCTCCCAGCTCGGCGGAGGTGGTGGGTTTGCCCCTGGTTCCCTGCTGAGGTTGGTCAGAGGCTGCCTCAGGGAGCCCCAGGACGAGCAAAAGTGCGTGGAAACAGCTGAGATCAACAGTTGTGGGCAGCCAGATCTCCTCACCCAGCTTCACACACCCCAGGGAGTCCGTGAGGCGACCAGAATGTGACCCTACAAAGTCAGCAGCTCACCACGAGCACAGGGAACTGCACGAAGCAGCCCCAGTTCACAACCACTCAGGACACCGGTCACTTAAACTGCCTCCACGGCCCGTTTCCTAACGGGCTGGCTCTCCAAAGAAGTGCCAGATCTTGGAGGGGCTTCTCCTGGGAGCACAGACTGGCCACCCCTCCAGCTGACTGCTCCTGGGACCACACACACCCCACAACTCCTCACTGACCGCTCCTAAAACAGACCCCCGGCAGGCAGAGCACATGAGCTCCCAGCACGTGTCTCAGTTCCCTCTGGCCCTCCCCGACCAGCCCCGAGGAGGCAGCAACTTCATCCCTCAGCCCTTCCTGCTGCCAGGGCTCCCTCCTGGCCTCTCGATGCTTCACAAAGCCCTTCCCGCGCTCCAGGGATGAACTGGGGAACCTTATTAACTAACAAAGTGGAGAAGAGCTCTTCCCACCCACCCCTTGACAGCAGGGGCACGTTCCAGGAGGAAGCCCACAAGTTTACTTAACCACTGGTCCCAAAGCCCTGAGAAGGGGTGTCACGTCCTGACCCGCTGAGCTCTGGATGTGGTTTTGTTCTTCCAAACCTGCCACGAGCCAAATGAGAGCCCAGAGCAATCCCACAGGACTGCAGGATGCTGTGATGTTTCCTGGAACGTGGTCATCACCCAGAGAAACATTCCCAGCTGGCCCTGACTGAGTCAGCTGCAGGCTGGGAGACGACCTGCCCAGAAACACCCCCAGCAAAGGCAGGGGGCCTTTTCCTCCTCGTGGTTTTGCATGAGATCACAAGCTTACTCCTCAGGTTCCTGAGTTTCAAAATGAAGCTGATCCAGGAACCAGGCAAAGATGCTTTTTCTTTCCAGGATGATTTCTTAATGACTCCTTAAGACCCACAGAACATCCTACGAAGAACAAACAGATAAATGCAAGACTAGATCTCGTCTCTCTCATCCCTTTCTCATTCCAGCCTCGCACTGATTTAGCTCAGTTTGCTTTAGTTGTGTTACGTCTGATTTACTGTGACATCAACAGAGTTCCAGGCCCAGGAGTTTAGCCCAGAATAATGGGATTAAATCCTCCTGGGCTTCTCCCTCAGCTTCCCTTGGAGACACCCCACCGCTCCGGCCAGGGAATGAAATCAGCCCCCAGAAGGGCATCGGAGCAGAGGCCTCGCTGCACATCTGCCTGGAACAGCTCACACGGAGCAGGGGGAACGTGCAGCTGGGTGGGAAAGGGATCGCTGCCGGCGGAGAGGAGAGCACAGCACAGAGCCGGGGAGCTCAGCAACACGTGTGTGCACACAGACACAGAACACACCTGTGTGTGCACACTGACACAGAACACACGTGTGTGCGCACACAGAACACACGTGTGTGTGCACACAGACACAGAACACGTGTGTGCACACAGACACAGAACACACGTGTGTGCGCACACTGACACAGAACACACGTGTGTGCACACTGACACAGAACACACCTGTGTGTGCACACAGACACAGAACACGTGTGTGCACACAGACACAGAACACACGTGTGTGCGCACACTGACACAGAACACACGTGTGTGCGCACACAGACACAGAACACACGTGTGTGCGCACACAGACACAGAACACACGTGTGTGTGCACACAGACACAGAACACACGTGTGTGCGCACACAGACACAGAACACACGTGTGTGCGCACACAGACACAGAACACACGTGTGTGTGCACACAGACACAGAACACACGTGTGTGCGCACACAGACACAGAACACACGTGTGTGCGCACACAGACACAGAACACACGTGTGTGTGCACACAGACACAGAACACACGTGTGTGTGCACACAGACACAGAACACACGTGTGTGCGCACACAGACACAGAACACACGTGTGTGCGCACACAGACACAGAACACACGTGTGTGTGCACACAGACACAGAACACACGTGTGTGTGCGCACAGACACAGAACACATGTGTGCGCACACAGAGCACATGTGTGTGCACACACAGACACAGAACACACATATGCGCACACAGACACAGAACACACATGTGTGCACACAGACACGGAACACACGTGTGTGCACATACAGACACAGAACACACACACACACACTGAAACAGGTGTTTCTTTTAAAGGTGTCCTTTCAACTTGGTAATTATCAGGTGTTTTTGCAAGGCCTGGCTGTCTTTTCCATGCAACTGGAATGTAAAACCCACACAAATAATGAACTTCAGTCTGTGTGTGTCTGTGCACACACCAGTGTGTGTGTTGTCTGTGTGTGTGCACATCCCAGGGTGTGTGTTGTGTGTGTTCTGTGTGTGTGCACATCCCAGGGTGTGTGTTCTGTGTGTGTGTGTGTTGTCTGTGTGTGTTCTGTGTGTGTGCACATCCCAGGGTGTGTGTTCTGTGTGTTCTGTGTGTGTGCACATCCCAGTGTGTGTGTTCTGTGTGTGTTCTGTGTGTGTGCGTTCTGTGTGTGTGCACATCCCAGGGTGTGTGTTGTGTGTGCTCTGTGTGTGTGCACATCCCAGGGTGTGTTCTGTGTGTGTGTGTGTGTTGTCTGTGTGTGTTCTGTGTGTGTGCACATCCCAGGGTGTGTGTTCTCTGTCTGTGTGCACATCCCAGTGTTGCTGAAGTTTGTCAGTGACCCAGATGGAATCCTGTACCCACAGAGGCACCAGCCAAGTGCCCAACCTGAAATATAAATATTCTTAAACCAAATCCCTTGTCAGAACTTGTCTGATATCCCAGGGACTCGGTTCGTCTGCAGCACAGGGTGACTGCCAGCGCTACTTCACCACATCTAAGGGCTCCAACCTCTACACTCCTCGGGCCTTTGAAGGACCTTCCCAGCTCTCTCATTCCTAAAATGGAAGTGTTTTCCCCCTCGCTGCATCCCTTTCCGTGGGATCACAGCCCGCAGGGATGTTCTGCAGCCACTGACCCAGCAGCGGAGAAGGGAAGGGTGTTGGGAGGGACCGGGCGTGGAGGGACGGGGACACCCGGTGGCCACCGAGAGAACGGGAATTGCTGCGGGCCCGGGACAACCCCGGGGGAAACGGCCCGCGACGGAGGAATTACAGGGTAATAAAAGAAAAAACACCCGCAAGCACAAACCTGAGAGAATTAGAGCAGTTCCCTTACCCTTTGTATCCAAGGAGTTAACAGCAGCTCGCCTAATGAAAGAACTTTCATCCCCGATGGGGGTGGTTTGGCTGATGCTGCACAGCCCCAAAACGGGGCAGGCAAAGAGCCTGGAACACGGCCCTTGGAAGGGGGGACAGGCTGCAGAAACACCGGGGGATTCATTGCCAAGGTTTGGCTGCCTTAACCCTCACCTGCCCTACAAGACTTGGGGCACAACACCAGATGTACCCAAACCCCAGTATAATTAGTTTGGTTTTTTTAAATGGATGTAAGTAACTTTTTTAAAGCACAGAAAACCTCTGAAATCTTGGCTGGGATTTTTTGCCATTTGTTTGGGGTTTTTCCTTGTTGTTTGTGTTTTATTGGTTTGGGGGCGGTGGTGTTTGTTCTGGGTTTTTTAAGAGAGAAATCTAGAAATTAACTGAAGCAATAAGGGAAAAAAAATCCAAAACAAAAGCCAGTCACAAAGCTCAGCTTGCAGCAGGATTAAAAGATATTGCCAGAATCCATTATCAATATGTGGGAGCATCAGGATTATTCCAATACCTGGCCATGTTCCTGTGTCACCTGCTCCAGGGGGGGTTGCACTGGATGATCTCCAGAGGTCCCATCCAACCCTAACAATTCTGTGATCCTGTGATATTGATTCTGGCTAAAACCTATTGAATTCTTATTTCAGTAAGGAATAGTTATCTCTAAGCAGATTTTTGGAGTTTAGCCACCACATTTTGGTCTTACCACCACACTGTAAGAAAAATAAAAGTATCATAACATGAATCATTGATACTGCCTGACCTCTTACTTTGTCTTTTGTTAATAACTTCAGTGTAAACAACGCACATTTTGCAAATTCGTGTTCACATTTCCTTGTAACTTCTATCAAATTCTTTTATTCACATGCTTATTAATGAAGAAATCCCTGGAGCCATCTCTTCACACCCATGACTGTGATCCCCCCCATCAGCCTCAGCCACAGAGCTCCTGCAGGGACACAGAATTCCAGCACTGATGTCCCTGTGTCCTCACCATGATGCTCTGGGTCCTTCCTGGTGAGCCAAACACAGTTTGGGACTCCCAGCCTGAGCCTCAGCCAGGGAAATCCTCCCCAGGGCTGGGCAAAGCAGAGCAGGTTCTGAGCTGTCACCAGACAGCACAGCTTCCTTTCCAGGGGGGTTGAGAAAGGACCTCTGAGAGCCAGAGAACATTAAAAGCAGCCAGTTTGACCAGGGAGCAGCAGGAAAAGATAAGGAATGTATCACTCAGTGCCAAATCTCCTCTGGCCTATGAGCTACTCAGGGACTGTGTAACAGGGAGCAAGGCTGTGGACACCCTGTGGGAATGACTCAGGGAATTGTTGGTGCTGGAGAGGACACCTGGAGGTCACCTTGTCCACCCCCCTTTCCAACCAGGGCCATCCTGAACTGGTTGCCCAGAACCATTTCCATGGTTCCTGTTCATGGCTTTTCAGTGTCTCACAGGAAGGTGCCTCTGGGCAACCTGCTCAGGTGGCTCAACTGCACAGAGCATAAAATCAAAGGCCAAAGAAAAACTGCAGGAAAACAAACTAAGGAAAGTGTCTCTTACACAAGAAGTGTTGACAGACCTTTCTATTCCTGCTAGCACAGCTGTGTGCAGCAGACAGGAAGGCAAACCCTGCTCCTGAAAAACCAAAACTCCTCTCACAGTTAAAACCACCAAACCCAGGTTGAACTGAGTTACAATCAGTTTTCTATGAAAACAGTAACTTCTTGGCCTCACTTTAAGTGCAACACTTACCACAGACACTCCGTGAGGTTACATTGACTCTCAGCCCAACACAATGGGGTGGGGAGGGAGGAAGTTGCCCAGGGCAGTGCCCAATTCAGGGCTCTCAGAGAACAGCAGCGCAGCAGCCCAGAACCAGCGCGGCCTCAGCAGAGGGGGCCAAACCTCCCCGTCCGAGCTGGGCAGCTGCCAGAATTCCACACGTGGAGACACTGATAGGAACCCTCCTTCCAGCCCGGGTGAGTTTCTGCAGAGGGGCACACAAATCATCACATCTACAGTTTAAGACAAACCCCCAGAGCTGAACTAAACTCCACCTGTTCAGGTGAGTCACCCTAACTCAGCCCCCCCCAAATAAAACCAATCTCCTTCCTGCCCCAAACCAAAACAACATGGAAACAACCCAGACTTTAATGGAACTCACTTTACTAAATGACTGTGTAATACAAGCTTCTACTTAAAATCAGGCATTTGTCAGTCATGTATTGCCATTTATATCTAAGTTTCTATGTAGCCAGGGAAGGGCCCCTTCCCTCCCACCATCACCAGTCCCCACACACCCCAGCCCCACCGCGGTGAAGCTGCCTTAGAACAGCCTGTCACTGCCAAGGTCATTTTTTCCACTCAAGTCAGTTAGTCACGTTTGCTCACAGAGCAGATGAAGCTCAAGCCACTTCCTGGCTGTATCAGGAAGCCCTTCCCACCCACCTCTCGGACCAGCTGAGACAACCTGCACCAAACCCACCCCTGCAGTGACCATCACACTCCTTTAGTCACTCTGTGGCTTTTTTGGCATCCTTAAAGACCTTATCCCAGCTAGAAACAGAGTGCCATTAAACTACAGGAAGAAGAAACAACATGGTATTAGCACTTAAGATTTTAATCCAGATCCATTTTTAACCACAAGGTTGGTCCTCATTATACATGCAGAGAGGCGTGAACTGCCATGGAAGGAGCCAAAGCATTTAATACACCAGTTTTACTTGCTCGAACTGAGACAGACTACAGGTTGTAATGTGCAACAGAAAACTTTATTAGCATTTCAACAGACAGGTGTTCAGCAGTTACTCAAGCTTGCATTAACTTAAGACATTAAAGAACTACAGTGCAAACACAAGCGCCACTGGCAATCCTGTTGTCAAGCAAGACGCACAACCACTTAATAGCCCCCCCTGAGGCGAAGCACGAGGTGGAGGGTGGATTCCTTCTGGATGTTGTAGTCAGACAGGGTGCGACCATCTTCAAGCTGCTTGCCAGCAAAGATCAGCCTCTGCTGATCAGGAGGAATTCCCTCCTTGTCCTGGATCTTGGCCTTCACATTCTCGATGGTGTCACTGGGCTCAACTTCAAGGGTGATGGTCTTGCCAGTCAGGGTCTTCACAAAGATCTGCATCCCACCCCTCAGACGCAGCACAAGATGCAGAGTTGACTCCTTCTGGATGTTGTAGTCAGAGAGGGTGCGACCATCTTCCAGCTGCTTGCCAGCAAAGATCAGCCTCTGCTGATCTGGGGGGATGCCCTCTTTGTCCTGGATCTTGGCCTTCACATTCTCGATGGTGTCACTGGGCTCAACCTCAAGGGTGATGGTCTTGCCAGTCAGGGTCTTCACGAAGATCTGCATCCCACCCCTGAGGCGCAGCACCAGGTGGAGGGTGGATTCCTTCTGGATGTTGTAGTCAGACAGGGTGCGACCATCTTCAAGCTGCTTGCCAGCAAAGATCAGCCTCTGCTGATCAGGAGGAATTCCCTCCTTGTCCTGGATCTTGGCCTTCACATTCTCGATGGTGTCACTGGGCTCAACTTCAAGGGTGATGGTCTTGCCAGTCAGGGTCTTCACAAAGATCTGCATCCCACCCCTCAGACGCAGCACAAGATGCAGAGTTGACTCCTTCTGGATGTTGTAGTCAGAGAGGGTGCGACCATCTTCCAGCTGCTTGCCAGCAAAGATCAGCCTCTGCTGATCGGGAGGAATTCCCTCCTTGTCTTGGATCTTGGCCTTCACATTCTCGATGGTATCACTGGGCTCAACCTCAAGGGTGATGGTCTTGCCAGTCAGGGTCTTCACAAAGATCTGCATGTTGACCTGCAAGACACACAGGCACTTCAGCTATAGTTACTTAAGCAAAGCCATTAATAAATCCTAAATAAAGGGATTACCGTTGCTGTTCCCCCCTAAGTAAACACCAATTAACAGTTTTCATTTCTTTAGTTCATAACTTTCACAACCATTCTCCAGCTTCACTGATCCTGTTTCCGAGGCGCACTTTGCGGTGCTTCTGTAAAAGACTCCTCACGGTTCCTCCCACCAGAGCGCCCCTTCCCTCCCCCCTCACTGCAGCACTGCGGCCTCCCAGACTCCCTCAACAAACCCCTCCAGGCCTCCCTGCCCTGCCAGACCCGCTCAACAAACCCCCCCACGAGGCCCTCCTGCACTCCCTGCCCTGCCAGATCCCCTCACACAAACCCCCTCCAAGGCCCCCATGCGCTTCCTGCCCCTCAGGGTC
>VXAU01000633.1:9209-69473 GCA_013399695.1 Formicarius rufipectus
CCCCATCTCCCTTTTTTCCCCCATCTCCCTTTTTCCCCCTTCTCCCTTTTTATTTTCCTCTCCCTTTTTATTTTCCTCTCCCTTTTCTCTAAGAATAGGAACCTAATTTGTTGTATAATTCCTAAAACCCTCGAATCCTGCTCGGTTTGCAGAGTGGCGTGGGGCTGCTGAGCGTGGCTATCCTAAGGAGCCCGTACATCGCAGCTCAGTCCTCTGGAGCTGACCCAGGTGCTGAATCCCTCTCAGGCCCCTCTCTCACTACTCCNCCTCTCAGGCGCCTCTCTCACTACTCCTTTATTCCTCGCAAATCCAGGGAATCCTCGGCGTGCTGGGGCTGAGCCCTGCACAGCTGCTGTGATGGCACACTGAGTTGCCCATGCACTCAACAGAGTGATTGATGGCCCAGGTTCTCACCCAGTAAAGCGCAGTTTTGTTACATAATTACAAGAATTATGTGCAGCTCTAAATCTCTTCCCTGGCTAGGAATTGAAGGGTTGTTCCGACTGAGTTATGAAAGAAATTAGAAACTAATTTGTGGAAACAACATCTGTTGTGTTCAGGCGAAGGAAAGCTCTTGGAAGAAAAGCAGAGGATTTATCCCCCCCCCCCCCCCCCTCTTTGCAACCATTTGTAAGACAAAAGGAGAAACTCCCAAGTATTGCAGTTTGTGGTTTCTGTGCAACACATGTTTATGTACACAACTCCATTTGCTGCAAAACAAGGGATTTTTCAGTTTTAAAAGACACACAGGATTATCACAGCATGGCAAAGGTGCAATGAGTGGGGTGCAGAGAGCTGGAATCTGTTTCCAGATGTTTGGCACATGGTCTGTTGAGCTTGTGAGGTCTTTGTCATTAATGTCACAGATTCGAGATGCGGTTACTCAGTAATTAACACTGCCAGAGACTAGAACAAAAATTAGAAAGACTGCCTGAGTTGTGGAATATTGCCTCCCTCTCCCACCTTCCAAGCAGCCCTGATGTTTTCTGAAGTGGAGAGTAACCCAGCACTGTACACAGAAGAAAATATTTTACCACCTGGATTAGATAACATTTACTTAGTTTTGGCCGGGTTGAATACAGTGTAAATATAATTCCCTCACTGCCTTTTCACATTAAAGAAAAAAAAAAAAGAAAACAAAAATCTTATTACTTATTTTGCATTTTCCACAGAGAAAGAGCATGGAAATTTAGCACAACCTGCACATTTTCATTCATTATGTTCTTTCCAAAGACAACATTACCAGTGAAAAACGTTGAATGTGTAGTGTCCTGGTGTCAGCACCTATTGCAGCAGTTCCAGGGAGTTCCACAGGTTCTGTGTGTGCATTTTTGTTTAGGTAAAGAAGGTATCAAGAATTTTGGAGGTCAGTTATCGGTCCTGACTGATATGAAGCAAGGCAGGCTTGTAGCAACTACAAGTGACATTCATATTTGCAATGGAAATGCACCCTCTGAGAGGGTGCAAAAAGGCATCATTAGGATTTGAGGAATGTTGGATGAGAGAGGCAAAGAAGAGGGAAGAGTCAAAAGTGGCAGCAGTGTTATCAACCCAAGTGATTAAAAAAAAAGTAATAGTAAAGAAAATTCTAGTGGCTGTGGAAGCAAGAGAAATATTCTGGTTTACTAGGGAAAATAAATTTGGGGTTGGCTTTGGGAAAGTAAAATTGGTGATAAAGCAACAAAACAAGATACTGAATGAAGGAAGAAACTATTACATGATCCAGTCAAGGCGCTGAAGGACCAAAAGTATAGGTGGAATAAGAGCGAGGGATCAGGGGTGTGGTTGGGACTCAGAAGTGCTACTTTGGCACAAATACTTGTTTATTTTTATGTCTCTGGAGTCACCTTTGCTGCTTAATTTTTTTATAGCCTATCACCTGGTCCGTTTACTTGAACATGGCTTTGCTTCTGCAGTTGCTCATGTCTACTGGTCTATGTCCACCCTTAAGTACAGGAACAACTATCATTTTCATGGAAGGCTTGTGAGGGGGATCAGGTGCTGTTATCACTAGTGGCAAATGACCTAAATTACAGCTTTAAAAGTGCAAGTTCTTTAGAAAGCAGGAACAGCAACTCTTGAAAGGAATATTAGCCCTGCAATTGCCAGCCTGGTACAAATTTCTGTGTTAAAAATGAAGAAGTGAAGTTGAGAGAAGCTGAGGAGCTGTTGTACTCTGAGGCTTCTTATCTCACCAACCTGCAGAGCAGTCTTCTCTGGGGAAACAATGGAAGCTACTCTAGGTATTACTTGATTAAATAAAGGACAAAATATTTTCACCAGCTACCATGATGCCTTATTTCCTTTTCCTCTGGTCAACAGCTGCCTTCAGAAGTTTTACCATGAGAGGTTTGCCTCTTGCAGTTCTTCTCCAGGCCACTCCTTCCTTCTTAGACTGATGTTCAGGTAAGTGCAGTCAGCTTGAAAGAGCTGGGCACAGTTCAACAGTCACTTAGAGAAAAATCACTTTGGCAGCAAGATAAATTGCTACCTACCTGCAGAGGGAATGTCTCAAGTGTTCAGTTCAAGGGGACAGCAAATTATTCCTTTAATACTCTAATGTATTCAAGATGAGTTTGGGGGTTTTGGTTGGTTGGTTGGTTTGGGCTTTTGTTGTTGTTGGGATTTTTTGTTTGTGTTTTGTTTTGGTTTTGTGTTTTGTTTGTTTGTTTTTTGTTTGGGTTTTTGTTTGTTTGTGTTTGTTTGTTTTATTTCACAATCTCTAGAGGGGATAAAAAAAAGTATTTAAAGGTTTGAGGGGCCAGCCTACAGTGTCTGTCCATGTTTGTCCATGCCTTTGCTGTGTGTATGTGGTGTTGGGGCTAGGAAGTCAGAAGTGCCACCACCATAAGGTTGAAAGTCTCTCTCTTTTTTCTTTTTTTTTCTTTTTTTGTTTTTTAGAAGAAAACAACTTCCTGAAAGTTTCCTCTGCCAGCACTTTCCCCATTACTGCTGTTTTGTGCAAGGCTTACCATGTGTGAGCCTTGGGAGAGAGAGGCTGCCCTTCTGGATGCCCCTCTGGATGCCCAGCCTGGCACTGCTGGCTGTGGCCACTCTTGGCTTTTGCTTTTTAACCTGTGGCAAATGTCCTCTAATGCCCTGAAAAAAACGAACTGTGTGCCAGATCTTTCAAGTGTAAGAGAAATTTTTAGGTTTCTTTTCCTCAAATAATTGAGGTAGAGCTGTGGGCAGCAGAACCAGTGCAGCTGGATTTGCTGGAGGTCAGTCAGGCGGTGAGAGGCAGAGCAGCCCTGGCAAAATGAAGCTGGAAATTCAGGAGAATATATTTCCTTGCAGCACTGTCAATAACAACATAAAGACACTCCTCTGTTTTGCTAATCTAGATTATATTTGGTGACTGGTGTGGTGCTAACAAAATCCAAGCCCTAGTAGAAGCCTTGAGTTTTTGACTGAACAGAATATAATCTTTGTTTAAAATTATTAGAGTTGTGCTGCAATATAAGTGCAACATTTATAAAATTTATGAGCATCTCTCTACTGTTCTGTGCCTGTGGTTAATTGTCCAGGTGTGCAACTTCTAATGTCAAGCAGTGACCTGTTAATGTTTTATTTCCAGGTGGACAGTGAAAATTGTAGGAACCTTCTGTGCTTGACTCTCCATCACTGTTCTAGTTGTCTCTGGTGTTTCTTTCTCACATCTTGATTAGCTACAGAAAGGATATGAGTATAGTATTTCCCAGAGTTTTATGAACTAAAGAACTAAGAGAATAAGGAATAAAGTTCCAGGATACTTCTAACATACGTAAATTTACAATTCCTGTGAAGAATCCAATCTGAAATATATTATCCACATTGAGTTGTGTGTTAATCTTGTGGAATTTCCCTGATATTTAAGTGAACAAACACACCAGTAAGAACCTTGTTTTACCCACAGTGATTGTGCAGAATGCAGGTGGAGGGGGGGAACCAGACCCTGCATCCTGGTCTAACATCCTGCTACAATTTTTGTTCTTCCCACTCTTACACAACATATTACTGTAAGATCCTAGAGCTGGGTGCAGTAAATATTAACACTGCAGTAAAACGAAGACATACCTGCCATTAACTTTTATTGAATAGCTGCAAAGACTGAGCATCTAAACACTGCAATATTCTTTACTGCAGAGCTGTCAGATTCTGAGATGGAAATATATGGAAAAACTGGAGTTTTTGCACAGTTCAAAAAATGCAAACAGTTAAAATTACAGGCCAGACTATCTATGCTTAAAAAACCCAACCCTCTGTGTTAAGAATTCAGTTTGAATTCTGCTTGCTAGCAAGAGAAGAGTGATCAGATCAGCAGCCAGGGGTGTGTAAGGAGCCAAGGGGGCAGGATCTTGCTAATCCTCCCTCCTCATCCCTTCAGTATCCACACCGACACCTTTCTTAATGGTCCTGTTCCTTCCTTCTTATTTGCAAACAGATTTTATGGCCCCTTGGCATTTCAGAGAGGAACATCTGCAGCCTCAAGTGCCTGCTGTATTTTAGAACATTTAGCAATTTGGAAAACAGGCATTCTCAGAGGTGCTCATAAAACAGTTTTATTCATTGAGATAATCTACCCTGCAATTTCAGACCAAAACACAGTAGCAGGAGAAACCCTGTCACTTCTTCTCATGAAGGGTGACATGTGATCAGTAGGTTTCCTTTAAGGAGCCAGTGAGAGTTTGATTTGTTCCTGGAAGGACTTAAAGAGGGAATATCTTTGACTTAGAAGAAGGAGGGGGGGAAATCTTTCAAAAGATTGAGTGTGAAGAAAAGAGCTTGAACTTTCTTTCAGTGGGACTGTCGTTGTTCACCCAGAACAGGAGGGTTTGCCCTCTCACAGCCCCACTGAGGCTCTTTGGGAGCAGGCAGGATTTAAAGTTATCCTTCTCTCCTTGATGGGAACATGCAAACCCTTGTAATTTGTTTGAGCTGAGCCTGTCCAGAGAGCTTTAGCATTTCCAGTTCTTCCTCTTCTGCATAAAAATGTTTTGATCCACAAGTCTCACAAGGATTTTTTTTTCTTTACTGTTTTTCACAAGGAATTAAAAAACAAACCAACCAACCAACAACAAAAAAACCACAACAAAAGTTCAGAAACAACAGTGAAAATGAGATTCAATTCTCTTTAATACAAAATGTTGACATTTGCCACTTTTTTCTCTTGCAATACTTTGGGATTTTACAAGGAAATATATCCAACCTCACCATTTTGATAAAACCCTTTGTTTTTCTTTAATTTTAAACCGTGTTTTTTGCCAAATAAGTTTGGTGGCAATGTTCTGCCACATTTGTGGAAGTTTTATGCCTGCCAGAAGTCCAGCTGGCTCTGGATTTCAGCCAGGAACAGGCTCTCTGAGGGCACCACTATTCCTTGTTTGTGCATCCTTGGCTACCACATGCGATTCCCAGACAGGAGAAGGAAATCATGTCTTATCTAATTCCTGGCCTTGCTTTAAAAGCTGCCCACACCTTTGACAGCATTAGAGGAAAGTCTAAGATGCAATTTTAAAGTCTGCAGTTGCCATACAGTTTAAAAGTGATTTCTGACACCTATTCCCTTGAGAATATACATATGTTCTGCTGTTGCTGAAACCCTCGGGGCCCAGAAAATGAGTTTTAAAAGTCCTGTTATCTTTGATCTGCATTCTGTGTTTCTCAGTTTCAGTGCTGCCTGCCTTCAGAGGCTGTCTGCAGTTGTAACAGAGTTGTAAATTTAATACAAAGATGCTTGCATACAGTACAGTGTCCAAAAATGATATAGCTAAGAATACAAACCATTTAAAATGGGTATGTGGCTGAATATTACTAAGAAATGAACCAAGTTACTTAATTCTTTTAGATTGTTTTTATATGCCCTGTATATAAAGGGCTAAATAGAGATAAAAAAAGAGATATCTGAATTCTCTAGGTGTTGGTTAGATGAAATAGGTCAAGTATTGGTTGTACTGCAAGTTTATACTGGAGTTCACATGGATAATTAGGAAAATGAGTTGTGAATTTGTTACTTATATATTCATCAATGCATAGGAATGTTGAATAAAAATTTTTATGGCACCCATTCGCAGCTCATATAAACTTCCTTCATCTTACCCTTTGCTGTAATGGTTCTACTTAGATGGAAGCTGTTTGCTGCCTCTTTATGTTGCCCTGATGGTTATGACTTTTTTTCACCAAGGTACTAGCTTGGCTTTCTGTTCTGTTACTACCTATCTGTATGTTTAAACTTCAAGTTTCAAACATTAAACTTCAAGTTTCTTGGCTAGATTAAGGGCTCAGTCCTGCAAATTACTTATCTGGATAAGTTTTTATTTAACATAATAGGTTCTCACTTCTCTGGAGAAGGAGCTGCTCGTCTGGGTTTCCTGTGAGCTTAAAATATATTTGAGGATTAGAGTGCTGAATCATTTTCTAATTTAACAGCCAGGAAAACCTTCAGATGTCTGAGAAACAGACCTTCCAGGGCTTTTTGGTGGTGATAATGTTCAGAAGTGGCCATGGTCTCTTGTGAGACAGCACTGAGTTGAAGGGCAAAGGGAGCCTGGAAACTGCTGAAGCAGCGAGAGCGAATCCTCCAGGGCAACCAGAGGAGGGTCTGAGGGAACTGGTGGCAGCACAATCTGCTCTTGTTCAGAGAGGCTGGGGGGAATTGTCTCAGCTTGGTGGTGTGCTCCCTCCTCCTTTCAGCTTCTTGGAGTAACTGAAGTGTGTAGAGGGATTTTCTTCATTTTCTTTCCAGATTTCTGTGTCTGTAATCTGATTAAAGCAGCACCTGCATTTTGCATGTGACAATAGCTTATTATTCACAAAGGGTGATGGAATTTTTACCTAACTATAGTGTAAAAGATTCTTTTCTGCCTATTTTTTACCATCAGTGCTCTGCTGGAAAATTTTATTTTCTTAGAAGAAGTATTGGAATGTGTTACAACTTGGTTATTCTGGTGCAATGATGGAGTATCCCAATCAAAACTGCTGTGTCACTGTACTGGTCAGTCTGGACATGAAATGGAAAGATTTGTGCCCCAAATTTGCCAAATCCAGGGTACAATCTCAGGGGAGAAATGTCTTAGGTCAGATTTATTTGTAGAAAGATGTAGTGGAGAAATGGTTTGTCCTTCTCTTCTGTGGCAAATAAATCTTGCCTGCTAAAATCAAAACACAGGAGGGACAAGCTGTGCAGGCAGCATCTCAGATGTTGCAGAATCTCAGTGTGAGCAGAGCATCGATATGGAATTGGAGCTGGAAGTAGATAAATGAAACAAAATGTTATGCTTGGCACTGTCCATACTGGGAACCTGTGCTTGACTTGAACTTTTCTTAGGTTATTATGACTTAGTGACTGCTGGGTTTGTTTCCCTTGGGAGCTGATATGTCTGTCTCCAGGAGAGACAGTTTATTAGTACTATTACATGTTATTTGACTTCAACAGTAATTTCTAAAGCAACTCAAAGTGCTTTAGAAATATTCATTAAACTTTGAAGCTCCCAGCTACGAAAATGGTTCTCACTGGTATATTGGAATCACTGAAATGCATTTCGTACTTGGGGTTTAATAGCTCACATAGTACAAATAAAAAATCCAAATGAATAATAGAAGATAAAATAATAAGCAATAATAAGTTTTTGATGGCTTTTATCACATTATGTGAGAAAATCTAATGGTTTTGGAAGGGTAGGTGAACATTTAAGCAATACCTCATTTGCTCAAGTATTATTACAAGTCTGAGTCCATCCAGATTAGTGTAGAAACTGATACGCAGGTAACTATTTTTTCTATATGTTAGACACACAGTCTTCAGCAGAGAAGAGTCAATTTATTTGTCTTCTTTTCTGTTCTCCCCAACCCTGTTTTGTAAGAGAATTCAGCTTTACAATTATAGTAGTAGTTAAGGACAAATGGATCTTGATTTTTACCTCCAGTTTTAGCAGATTGTGAAATGAAATGCTGAGCTCATGTGTAATTCTCTGAAATGTAAGTTCTCTGATGCTCCTCACAGTGATGTAAATAATGCTTGTCTGGCCTGTGTATTGGCTGCTTTTTTCTCTTTGTTTAAACTCTCATGTCTGTAGGTAAAGTTAAGGCTCAAATTTGATTTCATAGAGTCACAGAAAGGTTTGGGTTGGAAGGGACTAGTCCAGGTTGCCCAGAGGAGTTGTGCTGGCCCATCCCTGGAAGTGTTCAAGGCCAGGTTGGGTAGAACTCTGATCAAAGAGTCAAGTGACTCATCACTCTCACTGTAAAGAATTTCTTCATCTTGTCTGATCTAAACTTCCTCTCTTCCAGTCCGAATTCATTCCCCCTTGTCCTGTCCCTACATGCTCTTGTAAGGAGTCCCTTTCCAGATGTTTTGTGGGCTCTCTTCAGGCTGCAATTAGGTCACCCCAAAGCCTTCTTTTTTTTCCAGGCTGAGCAACCCCAATTCTCCCAGCTTTTTCTCATAGGAGAGGTGAATTTCTTATGTAAATGCTATTTGCCCTCTTACTGATATAAAATGTAAATATATCATCAATATATTGGTGACAATTGGAAGAAACTGTTTTTTCTAAGTGGTAATTTTCTCTCTCCAGCAGAAAGGAAGGAGAAATATTTTAAACACCCTTGTTTCTTAGAAAGGAGCTCAACACAAATATCTTTGTGAACAGGAACAACAAGATATAGGTCTGGTATTTTTTTGTGTGCATTCAAAAAGAAAAAAAAATCTACGTAGTGTAATAGAATTATTCTTGACTTAAGGTCAGGATTAGTTTTTTTCATCTTGTTTACATCTGCAGTGTGATATGAAACATGGTATCAGCTGATTGATTTGCAACAACATTTGACTTTTTCCTTTCCTGAGAAGGAATATATGGATTGTGTTAAAAGGTGCTAGAGTATTTTTTAAAGGTGGACTGAGGAAAGGTCCCTTTGCAGATGCAGGCATGTACCCAGTGGTGGAAATGTAGGCCAGGCCAACAGTGCAGCTGGAGATGCAAAAAGGATGGCAAATTCCATGTAAGTTTTCAAAAGATCTTGAGAACTTGACTTCTTTCAGCTAGGAAACTAAAAGTTGCAAAATACTCTTCATAAAGGCAAATACTACAGTAATTTCCTTAAGGATGGAGGAGAATTATTTTTACAGTATTTCCTGGAAATTTATAAATACAAAAAAAGTGTTTGTTTTGAAACATCAAACTTGGGAGCTTCACACTGAGAACAGTTTGCAATGTTATTACAAAACAGAGGTGGAAATGGAAAATAGAAATGCAATAGAAGTTGTATTTCTTTTAGACTAGTTGTATTAGAGTTTCTATGTTTAGGTCTAATGATAACTATAATAATGATAACTCTATTGCTGATTTTTATTAAATAGAGCACACAGATTTGAGTTAAGGGTCCATTTCTTAGCTCTAGGTTCTTCCCCTATAGGAAGCATTCCTTCTTTCTGTTCTTGGCTAGTGAAGAGTGGAGAGAGAAGGGACATTGATAATAACTGACATGCCAAAGGTTTTACAGCAGGACAGTAATTATATAAAACATATTCTGAATTATGATACTGATTTCTGTCTACATTAGACCAACAATCTTTGCCAAATGTGCCTGCATTTTCCAACCAGGAAGACACTGCACTAAATCCTCCAGTTGCTGTAATTCTGATTTCCTTTCTGAGATCATTATTCCAAATGAGGCACAATTCCAGGGGCAGTTCTTACTGTAGAAGCCCCTGGGGTAACCTGGGCTGCTCTTCTGCTGCACAGCTTTGCTCCAAATCAACCAGCCAATTTCCAGGAGGCAAGAAGACAATCAGCCCAGCACCTGGAGCCAGCTCGTGCCTCGTTCCACTGTAAATTCAAAGGATGGTTCTTTTATCAGAAGGGCATCCTGGTTAGAGTAGCCAGGACCAGTTTGTCACTGGGTGGGTGTCTATTCTAAACCCTCTGTGTGATTCTTCTCATGATCAACTCACCATGGCCCATTGGCAGCAGCTGCCCAGGGCACACCCCACCCCTCAGGGCACAGGGGAGTGTTTAGGAACTTCTGGGAGATAAGGAAGTTTTCCTGCCTTCACACCAATGACTCAGGTGTGAGAACTCTCCTCCAGGGAGCCACCAGCACCTTCACACCCAACTGAGGGGTCATGTCTGCCCATGAGCCGTCAGGGATGCCAAAAATATGCCAGGATTGACCTCACAGAGTAAATCACCCACTGTGAAACTCCTCACCCAGGGGGAGGGACTGGGCGTTCCTATCTGAGCCCAAGCAGAGATAAGCTTGGGGTTTGGGGACTGGGAGCTCTCTTCAGATCCAGAGGAGGACCAGAGCTTCGACTGGACTGGGACTGCCACAGGACTGCAACCATCATTTTCACCAGCAGGTTTCTTCTTTTCTTCTTACTCTGAACTCAGGGGGCCACGTGGTGCTCAGCACAGGGGTTGGTGAGTTCCATTCTGCTTGTACCCTGCTGAGCTGGGCTGTACATCTGGTTTTGTGGCACAAACAAATTTTCCTTCTGTCTCAGTGTATTTTGTAATCTTTTCTTAAATTGTTCTTCTGACTTGCAATCCCATTCTGAGTTGGATTTGTTTCTCCTGCTGGTTTAACTCTAAACCAGCACAAAGGGTTATTGGTTTGAGTTCAGAATGGAACCAAGCATAGCAATTCCTCCCCCTCCAAAGAGGCAATTTCTCTTTCTTTATTCATGCTCCCACTTGTTCCTGCACTTGGTTTCTGAGTGTGCCAGTGTGCATGTTAACCAGAGCTGTATGTGCTCCTGCCTGAAGAGAGGGAATGGAAAGGGAGGCTTTTAGGTTATTGCTTTATAAATGTGGTGGTGGTGTGTAATTTACCCTGATGGCTTCTGAAATTCTCTTCAGTGCCAGCATTAAAAGCTGTTATAATTTGCAATTACGTCCATTGTGTATTTTTCCTAGAAAATACTAATGTTTAAAATACTCTTTAATGAGAACTTAATGTGTGAGCAGCAAGAAAGTGTGTGATGAAAATACGGTGTCAGATGGTGTTTTTTGTAATTTTGGCAAAATAATTTCTGTGAGAAGAACAAAGTTGTCAGTGTTTCCCCTTGGTAGGTGAGAACCTCTAGACCTCTACTGGAATGAGAGTTTAACAAACAGTAAGGAGGTACTGCAGCTGATGGGAAGAATGAGAGTGGGGGAAAGTATAAATAATAACTAAGTTTGGCCCCAGAATAATTATGTTTGTATAGTTGAGGTAGAATCCTCTTGGCATTTTGAATGGTTTTGAGTGTTTGAAACTTAGGAATATCCAGAGGCAACCAGATGGTTCAAATCTGTGTGGCTGGATTTAGGAAATGCAGCTATAAGTAAAGTAAAATAACAGTAAAACCTTTGACTTCCTGGAGCCAGTCTGGCCAGGACAGACTGAGAAACCTCTGGATAGCTATTTCTCACACCAAAAAACTTAAATAAATGATGTAATAATTTAATTAATGCATAGTAATGAAGCTGGTATTTCTAAAGAAAAATTGACACTGTATTTCTGATACTAAAAGATGTGTAGGTAAAAATCCAGAATTTAAATTTATGCATACACGTGTGTGTCTATATATGTGTGTGTGTGTTTGAGTTTCTACTTCATTTTGTATCAAAAAAGTACAGGATCTTGTACCCAATATTACACTGACATAATGATGTCACTCTCAGAATTGTCTCTCCCTCAGATTCTTCCCTCCGGAGTGGGAGAGGCAGAAAGTCCTGGCTGTGTGCTCAGGGTGGAAGGGTGGGGTTTGTTCTCTGCAGTTGGTAAGACTTAGGTGGAAATATACTCTACTTATCTATATAATAACTGAAAAGAGCCTTTAGGGGAAGTGCAGAAATAATACCCCCATCCTGTGGGTGCACAGCTGATGGTGCAGCCAGAGCTTTGAGGGACCTCCTGAGGCTCTGGTTTCCTCTTAGAGTGAGGAGGACACCCTGAGCAGCCTGATTTAAGTTTGCCTGTTTTGAGCAGGACATTGGTCCAGGTGGCAACCAGAGGTCCTTCCAACATAAATTAGTTGAGGAGTCTCCAGATTTCTTAGGCTTTCCCTTGCTGACAGCTGAAGGAGGTTTACAGCAGTAGACAGGTCTCAGCACCTGGGTTCTTAAACACTCTGAATTTGATACTGAGAGATTTGCCTTAGTTTATGCCTTGGATTAGCAGATTTTAAAGTACTCTGCAAATGAAGCTTACCCAGAGGGAGACTCTGAAACATAGTAAATGTTTGTGAAATGTCTGGAAGCCCTCTAAGGAAATATATTATTTCTACATTTCTCCTAAAGACTGGTTCCATTTATTGTATGGATATATACAGTGGTTTTGTACTTTCAGTAGTTTATGAATACACAGTAATGAAAAATGTGTGTGTTTCAAGGACAGAAAAACCCAAAGTGGCTCACACATGAGTTGTTAAACAAAATATTACCCTTAACTTGTCCTATAAAAGTGAAGATGGTGCTGAGCATGAGTGTGTGTGTTCTAATGGTTGTTGCATCATATGTTCTGAGGCTGGACTGGGCGGACACTTTGGGGATGACCATTCTAATTCAAGCACTTGTGAATGTTGGAGTAGAGCAAAATGAAGATAGAAATGAGTGAATGGGTAAGGAGATGGGCATGGTTAGTACTTATAATCTAAAATTGTGAATGATAATAAATTTTATGAACATCAGTGTGGGGGGTTGTGATATTGTTTATTATAGATTTAATAGAAATGGCAGATTTCCTATAACCTCAGCCCTTTGCAACTGCAATGTAAGGCAGCATTGTGAAATTCACCCTATCTAATTTAGGCAGAAGAAGCATCTATGTTTATTTCTGGATGGATCACTCCTAGTCCCTTTGCATTCCCTGGATGCAAAGTCGTCCTGCTCAGGCAGCAACTCCTTTGTGTCCCTTTTGGATGCCAAGACTTTACAAAGTGCACCAGAGATGTTGGGTCTCCTGAAGAGATCTGTGCTGAAGCAAGTGCAGCAGAAGCTGGGGTGCTTTGGTCCCGTGCAGACATTCACATCAGTTCACATGAATCCCAGGATGAGTCATAGTCTTGTGATGGTAGAAATTAGAAACTTGCTTCAGAGCTCCTGATTCGTTCCCAGGCTGTGTCCGAAGGAGACACGGCCTCCTGCTCTCCGGGCTGTGGAGGACACAGGGCTGAGGAGCTGGGGCTTGGCTGTGTTACATTTTAGCTTAGTGATGCATTTCAATAACTCCAGCTCTGGCCAGGCTATCTGTATCTAATGACTGATGTGGATTAATTAGGAGACTGGAGGTCTGTATGTCCAGAAAGAATAGTGGTTTCATACTCTCTGTTTCAAAGAAATGAGATTTTAATCAGGAGGTTGCCTCCTTTATGCCTGTTTGTGGCCCAGGCAGATGGTGCACTAATCATCCTTATAAATACAGTGTATTGAGTATAAATAATGTAAAAAACCCCCAACTTAGAGAAGATAATTCATTATTTCTGCAGTCACACTGCAAGACTCATTTCCTCCTGTCACCATGTCATTCTGTCTGGCAGACAGAGTGGTTGAAAGAGCTGCTCTGTCTTGATCTGACAAGCTGGATTTGGGCTTTACAAATAGGTTTCCATTCTTGCTCTAAGTAGGCATATATATTATATATGTTCTGCCACTGTTTACATTTAAATTAAGAGCCATCTTTTTTGATTATTTCCCCCCTTGTGCCCCAACAATAACACTGCAACTTCTTTTAAAAAAGGAGATCTGTATTTCACCAGAATGAGACTGTGTTTCACCACAGAATAGCTTACAGCAGAAGGCTGAACAAGACCCTTTGATTTGTTTCCAGGGATAGGAGAGGCATTTCAGTAATTTTTGTTTACATTTGAGATCCCAAAATGCATTAGATATTTTAATTCCTCCAAACAGTGTGTTTATAAATTTTTAACAGATATGCAGTGCAAATCCAAACAACATATTCTGGATTTTGGAAGATTAATCTCCTGAGTGTCTGACAGATCTACCAATGCAACATTAGGGGTCTAAGGAATAAGAGGAAGCCCAGATAAACCTTGTAGGTACACTGGGTAACTGAGGAACACATTTCAGTCTGGGAACAAATTCTTGTATGGCCTTCTCATGTGATGACTCATTTGGTCTATGAACGAGAGCAAGATAAACCATCTCTGTCCAAAAAAACCCCCGAAAATTCCATGCAACACCTTGTCCTCACCCTGGTCAATCCCATGGGCTAGCATGGGAGATGAGAGGGGAGAGAAAAGCCCAAGGCAGAACTGAAACTAAATTCCTTTTGTAACAGCTAGAATATGCTCTGAAACATGGGGGTTTTTATATATATATAAATGTTCTTAACATGCAGCTGTAAGTGTTAGCTTGTTGGGGAAATGAAGATACTTCCAACCTTCTGCTGGTCTCAGGGATGGGGCTGAACAAGGAAAGACAATTTTCAAGCAACTACCCAGCCCACCGTTCTCTCTACCCTTCCACCCCACTTAAAGTGTTTCTTTCAACATCTCAGTTAAAGCATAAGTTTTTTTAAATACACCAAATATCCTGAGTATTTGCATAAATGATACCACAGGAATGTTTCAGGCCCCACACTTGGTGAGGTCTGAGGTCCAGGGTCTGTGTGCAGGATGGAAGGGTAAGGACTTGGCACACAAGTCGTGGTGCTTGTGCTGTAAGTCACCAATCCACTGAAGCTGACATTTGCCTCCAGATGGCCACATGAATGAGCAGCCCTGGCCATAGGGTATGTGGAGGGATGTAGATGTTTCTGAGGCCATTTATGTTTTTTGTCCTCTGCAATATCCTGTAGAAGCAAATTCAGACATTTAGAGGCATGCTCTTCTTCTTGCTGCTAGGACTGGAAATGCTTCAGCATCCCCTTAAAAGCAGGTGGAAGGTGTGTAACTCCAGTCTCTCATTCTTAGGACTCACAAGGGTTTGCTGCTTTCCAGGTGGGAAGGATGCGGTGGTTCTTCTGTTGAGTATGTTCCTCAAGCAATTGGTGCTTTCCAAATCTTCCTGCTGGATTTGGATATTGAGTGGCTGTCTGTTTATGTGAATTGGACAGCATCCAGTACTTGGCATGCTCTGACAATGAAAATTAAAAATTGAAGTGAGGGTCAGTGATTGTTGTTCAGAGTTATGAAGGGACTGAATGGAAGCCTGGATGCTTCCTTCCTTACAAAACCTTCAGACTATTTTAATGTATTTGGGTTTGTATTGTACTTGTTTATTAGATCCTTTGTGTTTATTTCCTAAGGGGTAATTTAGTTAATGCATATCAGTGATGGAAATGCATAAACCCAAACCACAAATCTGTAGTGTTACCAGATCTCTGCAGTTAATTAGAGGAGGGAATGGATGTGGGGCACAGGAGAAGGTGACTGGGTGCCTCAGGCTCAGCCTGCCACTGATTCTGAAAGTAGCACTCAATTGGACAGTAAAGTACCCCAAGCCTACTTCCAGTGATAAGGTGTTAATAATGTCAATCTATGTAAGCTGAAAAAAAAAGCTAATTTAAAAAGCACAGAGTCCCTGTTGATTCCCTTAGCAGGCTGCAGGTTTTCGGTAATACATCATTGGATCAGCACCACTTCACTTTCAAGGTGCTGAAACTCAATTTTTTTTTTGCAGTGGTGTGAAGTCAAGTAGACTGCAAAGCTCTGCAGCCCCCTGGCATCAAAAATAACACCACAAACAGCCTTAGTGGAAGAAGTGAGGTGGTAACGTGGCATGTGCATGATGGTTCAGTCTAAATTTAAATTCCTTTAACCACAAAATTTCATCTGCTGCTTCTTGGGTCTCCTTTTTCTCCTCCTACCCAAATGCAGTTCTACCACCTGGTTTACAAGAGCCAGAAAAACTTCCAGAAAGATAGAGGTGGAAACAGGGGGGTTTTTATGCTCTCTCTGAGAGTGATACACATTTCCTAGTGCCAACAAGCAGAGATTCCAGCTACATTCCTGGCAGTCGGTGTGCGTGGCACAGCCCAAGGGCTCCAGGACTGGGAGGGAAATGGCCAAACTGATGGTTGTATTTCAGTTTTCCTGCTTCTTCTGTGGGAAAAACAAACCTTACCCCCCTCAAAGTGTGTTGAAGCTAAATTAAAATGTGCAAGGTGGGTTATATTTATTGATGGAAACTGTCAATAACAGGAGAAATGCAGTGAACACTGGTGAGAAAGCTGTGTTTTAAGGTGGAACAGTGGAACTTAGTAAGTCCAAATATTTAAAAAATAATGCCTCCCTGAGCTTGAATCAGTGAATATTTCCCAATATTTTGGTAGGGTTTTTTTAGTCACAATGTGGCACCCTGGTATCTTTTCACCAAGGACCCTACAGAGTGGCTGAGGTGAAATGAGATCAAACATCAGTCCTTTTGGGCACTGCAGGAAAAAGCAATGGCTTCATACAAATGTTGTCCCTCCTATTAGAAATGGGCCAAATGTCCCACTTCAAATGAAAACTTTCTGGAAATAAATTTAAAGCCAATATCCCAGATATGTCTCTGTTATTTTTTGAATGTCTGCTAAACTCCAAAGTGCAGTCTGTGTTACTGGATGCTAAAATCTCCTAGAAAGCTTTTTCCTTCAGGTTTTTGGTTAAGCTTATCTAGATGGGTATCTCTGATATATTCAAAGGGGCAGAACCTGATTAACTGACCACTTTTACCTGGTTTATGACTGTGTTTTTCCACAACCAGGCAAGGGAATTTGGAAGGGGAGGAGGAGTAGGGCTATTAGCACTGGACCCTTGAGGAGGCAGCTGGATTTGGGATGGCTGCTGTGGTCCAGGGTAGCAGCAAAGACTTTGGATAATGAGGGAATTGGGAAACCCCTATTTCCAGCTTCACTATCACCCTCTCACCCTCAGCCTTCCCCCTGCACCCCACTAGCTCAACGGGTCAGAGCATATTGCTGGCAACACCAAAGTTGTGGGTTTGATCCCTGTGTGGGCCATTCACTGAAGAGCTGGACTGGATGACCCTTGTGGGTCCCTTCCAGCTCAGAATATTTTGTGAAATCACTAAACCACAGCTTACATTTGCTCTGGGGTTGCTCTGTCACATTGCTGGGAAACTTCTGAAGCACTGTGACCTTTTTAGTTTCTTCAGGGCTGTTTAAGACCAGCCAGCCCTAATGCAAGGGGGAAAACCCCACACAGTGTCTCACTAATGAGAAAACTCTTAACCTGCCTTTCAAGCATTGAGTGGCTGCTGTTCCGTGATCTTCCATCTCCTTGGGAATCCTCAGAGGGAGGAAGTCACACAGTGTGAGCTCAAATTCCATCTTTAAGTTGTTTGACACACACTTAAAATTAATGCCTGCAAGTGGAGATCTTAGAGCAGCAACAGGACAGGTGCTCTGGAAAACTTCTTTCTGATGCTCTGCAGCAACTTCATGAGCACCAGAATGTTCCTAACAAAACCCAGTTGCTAAAATCATTAAGCTACTTTGCTTAAAGATGAAATAAGAAAGGGATGATATATTTATTATCTGATTATACTCCATAAAATTTTTGTATAGTGATACCACAGTTTAAAAACCCTAATTAAAGACTGTCAGTGAAACATCAGGTCTCTTGATAATAATTCTAAATTCTGTCAGTCACAAAAAAAATAAACAAAAAAAACCCAAAAAAAACCAACAGGCATTTGTTACAATTCTTTTTTACCCCAGTATTGAATTCATAGGCAGGATTCAGAAGAGTGTTATTTTGAGGAGGAATGGTTGTGCTCATAGTTAACACACAGTTAAAAAGGAGAAACAGGTTACAGGACTTCGACCTGGACAGACATTTGAGATGGAAAAGCCTAAACTTTCAATAATGAGCTCCCCCAAAAAATTCAGAAAGACTTTAAATTCAAAATGCTAAATTTAAAGATCTATTTGATCTGGAATAGGAAGGTGGGTGGAGATGGAGGTTGAATTAAAATTAAAAAAAAGCAAAGTTTCAAAGTAAACCAGAAAATTTCTTTGAAGAGCTTCTGCTCCATCTGCAGTGTCCTTGAGGTCATACTCCTGTGTCCCAGTTGGTTTCAGGCCAGTGAAAATCAGAGTCTGCTGCTTTCTGCATTGCTGGGGAGTGGCTTCTGCTCCGTGAGGTGGGGTTTGCAGCCCTCGAGGGAAGGAGTGGTCTCCTTCCTCATGTCCTGTCCTTTCTGGAGAAATTGTTCAGACATCGGAACTGGGCATGGATAAGTTGGATGCTGACCCGGGTGCCCTGTGAGATGGAGCTGGGGTTGGTCTGCAGCAGCTTCCCTGGGAGCAGAGAGGTCCTTGCTGAAGAACTTGGTTGCCAACAGGAGGAGCAAGAAAGAGCTGCACCTCTGGGTTTCTCTGGCCACGCAGACAGTGGGGTTACCTGGAATGTCTTGGCCACCACTCTGAAGGATCATTCAGTGTGGTGTTTGGAGTATCCTTTATTGTTTTAAAGCAGCTGGCAAAAATACATCCTTCTCATCCTCATAGAATAAAGAGAAATTGTTAATAAGCCCTACTAATATGGAAGTCTAGTGGCAGTTAGAAGCAGTCCCATTGTCTCAAGTCCAGGAGGATGCTGGCAGGCTCTTGGGGTGCATTTCACCAACCCCAGCTTGGGAAGCTCTGGAGAGCTGGAACAAATCCTTGTCATGTGAAGGCCAGGTGAGGCTTGGCAGAGGCTGTCACAGGTACCTGGCAGACAGGCAGACCTCCCATGGTGAGCCTGGCACTTCCCCTGGTGACACACTGTGACACTGGCAGTGACTGCATGTCGTGCTCTGCCCTCAAATGAGGGGACGTGCCCACTGTTGTCGAAGCGCCTCTTTGATTTCACCATCCCTGCTCTGCCAGGATGGACCCGGGGGAGCTCCACTGCACTCACATGGAAGGAGCTGTGCTTAACTACCCGTGCCTAATTGCACACCACTCAGCAGCAGGATCCTTTCATGAGCAAACACCACGAAAAACACTTTGGAGACACAACGTGGAGGGGTAGAAACCCCGGAGACCTCCAAAGCCGCCTCATCACACGGGGACATTCCGTGACGCCCCTTTGCTGTTTCCTCACAGCACCTGCACGGCTGTAGGAATCAATTCTCAATTTATGGCATGGAAGGGTTCCTGCTGAAAATGGGCAGAGGAAAAGAACCAGCCAGAAAACAATGCTTTAAACTGATGTGTTTAATTTTGCCTTGTCACTGTGTCCTCTTCCCAGAAACCCCCTGTGAGCTGGGGAGCGGGGGGAAGTTGCAACACCTTGATACATGAAATCCCTCTCCTATTGAATGTAAATCCCACTAACTCCTATTGGCCTAGAGCCAGACAACCCCCTTGTCCCTCACTGGAGGGTTCAAACTCCCTCCAAAGTCTATAAAACCCCTTGGCTTTGGATAAGCTCACTCTGTTTGTCCCTCTCCCACCTGGGTGGTCTCTGTGTCCTTTCTCGGGGGAACTCAGGGACCACGTGGCTGGGGGGAGGTGGTGTGGGGGTGGGCAAGGAGCACACTTTTCTCCTAGGCTGATGGACTGAAACCCTAGGCCAAGAGGATAATTCATGCCAAAGTAGACCTCAGTCCTACAGACACAGCATCTAACGGGGCTTTAAAGAATCTCTACCAGATTCACACGGCCACTGGTGCACAGAGTGGGAAGGCAGAGGGGCTGACGGACACAGGGGAAGCACCTGTGGCTGCTGAGGGGCAGAGGTTTGATTCAGGAAGACTCTGTGAATGAGGGGAAGCAAAACAAAGGCAGCTGCTCCCGTGGAGGATGGAGGCCTGGAGTGTTTTAATGAATGGAATGCCCCGAAATCTTTAGGAGGAGAAAGGTTTGAAGCCGAGCCATATGCAGAAGGTCACCCAGGGCAAGGGACAAAAAGAGGTCAGTGCCTTCAGCACGTAACACAACAGTTAAATTGGTTGAACTAAGCTGGCACCTTCCTCTGGAGGGTGGATACTGGAAGCAAACCAATTAGGCAGTGTGACAGTGGGAGACTGCTGCTCAGCCTGCTTGTTTTGGGGCAGGTGGAATGATCTAAGGGATTTAAAGGAGGAAAAGGCTGAACTGAGACCTGGGGTAGCTGTACCTTTTTGTTTGTGTTTTTGTTTGCTTGTTTCTTGGTTGGTTTGGTTGTTTTTTTGAGTTGGTTTGGTTTGGTAGAATTATTTGCTCCACTTTCATTCCAGCAATAGGCTACTGAGAGAACATTTATTTGTCCATAAGTCACAACTTTGCTGTCTGCAGCTGGATTTAATTCACAAATCTAGCAAACCTGTCAGGCATTGTATGTATGGTGGCTGATGTTTAGAGTAGTGTATTAATAGGATTCATAAAGGGAAGGGGAATGGAATCCACGAATGCATTGCTGCTGTTTGGGAAGTGATGTCTGAGTCCTTCATTTAGAGTAACAGGGGAAATGGGAAGAGGGATGAGGAGCACTGCCCTTGCTGTGACTGTGGGTGAAATGAGCTGTTCTTTGGCTGTCTCCTGGTTCTGCTGCACTCAGGGCTGCTCTGCTCTGGCCCAGGCTCTTCTGCTCAGACATAAAAGAACGAGAAGGCTTTTGTCATACTCACTTATGTTCTGCTTTGATTGTGGAGAAGCAACTTAGAGTCTTGGTTTTACAGAAATGCCGTATCAAAATAACACAACTGTGATGTAGTATTTGAAATTTGAGGTGAAATTTAAGGTGAAATTAAATTGTATCCACATAAAATGGCAATAATAATACTTTTGTCTTCTGCTTTTTGAGTCAATATTGAACTTCACAGTCTTTTACTTACTACTTAAATAACAGAAAACTATAATAGCCAAGCAAGTATAGCAATAATATTTGAAGGAGATGACTTAACAGACAATGTATTTGAATATGAATTGTTTTGCTATTACATTTTGGAGCTAGCCCCAGAGAGCTACCGATGGAACTGGGTAAGGTCATGACTGACTTGATGGTGTAGTTATAAATTCCTGCTGAACATTAAGCACATTGTTATTCTTCTCATCTCTGTTTGGTCATTAAGGAAAGGGACGAACATCACATGGTGTCAGAAGTGTGGATTGAGAGTGAATTTAGGAAGGCTTCCAAAAAGGTCACAGAAAATAAAGGTGAGGAGAAGAAAAGCAAAAGGGAATTGTAGCAGTTCAAAGCTTTCTTACACAGGTTTTATAACTAAATTTCTTGTGTCTGCTTTTTTAGAAGAGTCACAAAAGGTTATTGCATATCTTGTGTACAAGAAGAACATATTTGTGCCCTTGACCCTGAGACTGCACTGGAGTTTGGGATTCTTTGAGACACATTAAACATATAGTCAATCAGTTATCTATTGACAGGAGGAGTGGTAAGTGCAAGTTATAAGGGCTAAACTCTGAGATGTAACAAACAGTGTGCTCTGGTTGGCAAATACTAGTGGAAAAATAGGTTCTAATACTACAAAATTCACTGTCCTTATAGTACATTATAGTATAAAGTTCACTCTCTTGTCTTAGCCTTCTCAGCTATCTTTCCTATGCCAGATTTTAACTTTGCACGTATTTTTTTGAGTAGTTCATGCTTTCTTCTCATACCTAATGCTTCTTTCCCATCTTGTCTCAGCTTCTTCACCCAGACTTTGTGGCAGGATGGTTTCAGAGGTGTCTTCTAGTCCTGGCCCTTCATCCATCTTGCCATCCTCTCCCTATCCTACAGTTCCCAGTCCTGTTCAATTTGCCAGCACTGTCACTGTCTTCTGCCAACCACAACACTCCCAGTTTCCCTTTTCCAGTTCCCATCAGTTTTCAGTCCCAGTCCCACTGTTGCTTTGTCCACTTTGAATCATAAATGGTCTACTCTCCTTCTAAGCATATCAGATGCTGTGGTATCGCTGCATTTACATTTGATGTCTTCCTGAGCTCTGTTGCCCTGGCACCAGCTGGAGGCTCCCTGGGAGACCAAGGAAAAGAGATTTGTGGCAGGGGTGTGTGAACTTGGCCTGAGCATTCTCGCACTGCATCAACACGGCAGTGACCTGCTCCTGTGAAACGATGGCCCCAGCACCCCAAGGTTTGCAAAGAAACAGTGATCCCAACTTAACTGAGACCATAAGAAAAAGTACTTGACAAAATTAGAGGCAGACTTGGGCAGAAACAAGGTTAATTTTCCCCACCAGAATCCTTCAAGTTCTATTCTTAAAGGGAGGAGACAACGTGACTTCTTCTGTTCTGAAGAAGGTTGTTTCCCTTCTGTAAATATGTGAGTGCTGCTTTATTTTACTAGGAATTACCTCTCCCACTTAACTGGTTAGTAAATAACTTCTTGCTTCCATGAGGTCAAATCTTCCTTCCATCTCTCAGTAAAGATTTCTTTTCTTTTAATAAACCTAACATTTTATATCTGTCTCTGTGCTAAAAGCCTTTGTGATAAGTGTCTAAACTCTATAGTTGTATGTAACTCTTGCTGAGTCTTGACTTGTCCAAGACAGCTGTGTGACAACAAATGTGATGTCCACCTTCTCCTTTATAGGCAACCTGCAACCTCTTCCCAAACTTGTGAGAAATTCATGGGGCACTTTGAAGTACTAAATGACAGCTTCAATTCATCACTTTTCAAAGTCAGCCGGTGAAACAGGTTCTTTCCAATTATTCTGTGCTCTAAAGTGAGGAGAAGTTAAATGATGGCATTATGATTTGTAAATTGACAGTTTTACTTCATCAGCTCTTATTGAAATCGAGTGAGGTTGTGGTTGATTCATGTTCAGGAGTAACTCACAGCTGCTCATTCTGCTGTTGGTTTTCTTGTCACTCATGATCTGGTTAATTACTAATATCTTCCCATTTTAAGAACCACTCAGCATGGTGAAGCTGCAGGCAACTTGCTTCAGGAAATAATGCATTAAAGCTGTTCTGCCACGACTAGGATGCAGGCTGCTTGCTTTAATGCAGGATGTGAGGGATTTATTTCGTTGGTTTTTTTCTAAGTAGTGACCTTTTCTACCAGGGCATGTGCTAAATGGCAGCCAGCTATGCATCAGAAAACAATTATGCCTGGCAATGCAACTGTTCATATGTTCACAAGGTCTTTGAGGTCTTTAGTTTTCCCTGGCATTTAATCTGAACTGTGCTCTGGAAAGGAACCAACTTTTTAAAAAGAGGCATACGAATATTTTTGGAACTCAGACCTGAAAATAATGTTGTTGAAGATCCATTTGTATAGCATGCAATGTCTGTAGAGATGGCTATATCGCCATTGATCAGCTATATTGTTAGATATTTGAGGAATTTTTTGGTGCCATTTATTTCCAGTTTCAGAACTGATTGAATATAATTTTGTAAATTCTCTGAAGAAAACATTTTGCAAAGGCTGGTGTAGAAACAGGCACTAAACCTCTGCTAAAAAATCAACAGAAACTGGACTCTTATTTCTCTACCTTTTCCCCCACTCACAGACAGTGGACTGAACTGCTGGGGTTTTTTTTCTTTTTCTTGATTTTTTGTTTGTTTGGTTTTTTGTTTTGATTTTGGGGTTTCTGTTTGTTTGTTTGGGTTTTGTTTTGTTTCGTTTACATGATTATACAAGAAATGTGTGCTCAGAGTGAATCTAATTATTATATGGTTCTCTGGTGCTGTTGATCCAAGATCAGCCCTCCAAAAAAATGAACTCCATTTATTGTGTACATGGAAAGATGAAACTACTGGTGGCAAATTCACTTACTGTTTGTTATATGCTGGAAAAGAACAGAAGTTTGGTGGTGGTGTCATAAAATCAATCTAGGACAAGATAGTGTGAAGGTCAGTGTCCTAGAGACACCTCTTAGCAAGCTTGCCCCTGCTTCTTTCTCAGATGCTCTTTGTTGGTGCCTCCTAAGCAGGTGCTTATGTTCATTCTCGAATCAATTCTTGAAATAGTCATTTTTTTTCCACTTTAGCAAATTCCTTTTGACATCACAGGACCCATATCTAAGCATTTAGTACAGAAAAAGGACTGCACTGGCACATGCTGGCTGCTGCTGCTGCACCAAGGCTGTATTTTACCCACACATGTGTGAGGGGCTGTCTCTCCTTGGTGCTGAGCAGCTGCTGATTGCCGAGCCCTGAAATCTATTTTTATGACTTCTTCTTTCCAGTGCCAAGGCTCCTCATCTCAGAGTGGAGGTTTCCTTTAGAGATTCAGGAGGGCTTCTTAGGGAATCTGCTTCCTGATGATGAGTGAGATTTTTCAGAGGGTTGTTGCTTTGTTTTTCAGGGAA
Source organism: Formicarius rufipectus (assembly GCA_013399695.1). Classification (NCBI taxonomy): domain Eukaryota; kingdom Metazoa; phylum Chordata; class Aves; order Passeriformes; family Formicariidae; genus Formicarius; species Formicarius rufipectus. The sequence goes on from VXAU01000633.1 coordinate 33,380, forward strand.
GAAAAAAGGCAGTAGGGTATTTAGAGGGGCTTTTCTGGTTTTCTCCCAGGAGCAGAGTGTTAGTTAGAAACACTAAATATTTAATTCTAAGGAGAAAAGACCACTGTGATTTTATGTTGCTGTGCCACTCCACAGAATTGACTAATGTGTTGTAGTGTAATCCCAGAAATGTTTTGACGTGGATTCCTTAGAGTTCCAATTTATAAGAAAAGTCAAAGCTGTATCTCAGCAGGAATTTCTAGGTCTTTGCATGACTGAGATCACTTTTATTTCCTCTTTTCATTTTCATTGGGGTTTGGGTTTATTGTTACCTTAGCAGGGTCAGAAATCCCATTGTTGTGAAATCCTTGTGTTTACAGGTGAGCACTTGGAGGAAGAAATGTTTTTTTAATTTTTTCCATGGGTATGTTTTCTTTCCAGAGGTGCCTCGGTTTTGTATACCCCGGATTTTAAGCATTTAATTGTTCTATTTTTGTGATATTTGAGTTAAAAAGAATCAAACGGCTCGTATGCTTGCCTGTGGATTCCTGCTTTAACTATTCTGTTTGAACAGGGATATTCAGTACTTTGCCACTGAGATTGTTGCTGCATAACAGCACAAATTTAACAGCTGCTAAAAGTAGTTTGGCGTGTGAGCTGTTTTGCTTTGGGTCCTATTATTTTTAAAAAAACCATGTCATTTGTAGTCCCTAGCAATATTTCTTCTTCTTTGTGACTTAGAATGTTAAAAAATAATGTTGTTTTTTTTAAAGTCAGTATTGGACCTGGTTTGGAACCCATTTTTAACTGGAAGCAGATGAAACAACTAATAAAACCTTTATAAAAAGGGGACACCATCTCTCCCTCCCCTCCATTCAATTTTCTGAATACTTTTTCCCAGTCTCATCCCTTGTTGAGCACTCCACTTAAAGCTGAAAGGAAGGAGCCTTGGGAAAATGAGGAATCCACAGATGCAAAAGCATCCACTGATAAAACATCTTAATGATGCATTTTCCCTTCAGCTCTGAATAACACCAGCTGCTTTCACTGCTTTTCCTTTCAAGTGGGGCATTTCTACAGTTAAAATAGGAATATCTATATGTTTTCTGTAATATCTATATTCATTCTGCAGTATATTGAAGTACACCTACATCCTGTTGCATAAGGTGGGTTAATAGAGTACAGTTTTGGTAGCTCTAGTCAGTAAAACCTGAAAAAAAGCATGAAGGAGGAATAAAAGATTAACTCTTTAAATTTATTAGTCTGCATAAAGGCTATGCATGCTCCAGTCAATTGAAACCAGGCCAAAATGGCTTTCTCATGATTTTAAAAAACAGATATATCCTTATTTATTTTCTCCCCCTTTCTTCTTTTCTTTTTTTCATCGTGTAAAAGATCAATCAAAGCAATACTTCAGCGTAGAAACCAGATTTTTATTCTTTTAATTAATTCTTTGCAGGAAATTATTCCTATATCTTGAAGTTGTCACATTTATCTTCTTCCTTCGTACCTGTGACCTCTCTGCAAGCGGACATTGTTGCAGAAGCAGGCACAGTGTTGGAAATGTTCTTAGCACTGCTGAGAAGGGAGTGTGAGGGCTGGCTGAGAACTTCTGTTTGCACGGGAATGTCCAGGGATCAGGAGGGGGCGACACGTGGTAACACACCGTGCTCCTGATTCTCAGAGTGTCAAACACACAAAACTGTCCCTCTCTTCAGAAAATCCTCAGCAGAATTTTAAAGAGCTGCTCTGTTCTGCACGAAGCAGAACGAGTTCCCTCATTTCCTTTCTTTCTGTTTCACTTTCTACAAGCAGAAGACATTTGGGGTCCTGTAATTGGAAAACTTGAGCTCCAAACCTGTGCCTTCGGGCTGGATTTAGGCGCTGGTGGAAGCAGCCTCCCACTGTTTCCAGCTGTTCCCGAGCTGAGCCCTTGCAAAAGAAGCATTTTGGATTCAAGGTGATTGTGCCAGAGCTCAGGTAATTTGTTAACTTTCCAAAGATCCCACACATCATTTATACACATATCTATGTGCATATAAAAATGTGCACCTTGATTTTGAATTTGGAGGATGAGTGTGCTTGACTGCCCAACACTTCCATCAGTGAAGTAAAAGGTGTTTTTCCCAGGTCTGTGCTGTGTGCCCTGTAACTCCTGCTGTTGGGATTAACAGTTTTTCATTCTAAACAAACTGTGGCCATTCCTATGTGATGGTGGAGATGAACTTCATGAGCAGTCACCCATTTAGTTTGTCTCCTAGTGGCAGTTGTTGGGGGGAAATGATCAAGGTTTATCAAATACACTTTTTTTCTCTCTACCAGAATTACTAGGAAGTCTGTTTTATTTATGGGCAGGTAGGTAGCTGGCTAAAAGCATACAGCCTCTTTGGGCTGATTTTAGTTCCACACCAGCAGCCTGGCTTTCCCAGGAAATGCCAGCTGAGCACAGGAAGATACTCAGCTCAGCAGAACAAATTGCATTCCACCACAGTGAATCCTGTGGAAAGGCCTTTGCAGTTCCCTCTGTGTAACCCCTGGCAATGAGCAGTCCTTCAAGACCTTGCCCTTTTGTGCTTCCCAAATCATACAAGCCCAGCAGCCAGCTGCTTCTTGGAGTCCCCTGCTTCCCTGTGACCTGACATTTGCTTTCCTCTGATGTGCAGGAGCTGGCCTTTTTTGTTTTGTTTTGTTTTTTTCTTCCCAGGTTTTTCTAAATTAGAAAATTGCATTTAATGTGAGGCTGGGGAAGCAGCAAAGCCAACTGTGTCATAGAAGGCTTGTTCCAGATGTGTGTACCTGGAATTTGTGTGTCAGGACTCAGCAGTACAACACAGGGGGTCAAATGTGTCCAGAATGTGACTTTCTGTAGGAAACTTCCTTTAAAGGGAAATTTGGGGGGGAACCATCTATTTTCAGAGACGGAGTGCTAGGGCTGGTGTGGGTCTTGTAAACAGGGCATCACATCAACTACCTGCAGGAAAATGTAATGCTCTGATCTCTTCTGTGCTCTCATGTAACTTTAGTCAGAATCCAACAAATTTAACAGAGCGATTTTATCAACATGAATGTTAAGTAGAGCCTTACTTTACACCTGCAGTCCCGTGCTTTAAGCCAGCTATTAAAGTGCTTTTTTTTCCTGTATGTCTATTGAATTCATAGCTTCATGTTAGCAACGACTTTCAAGGAGTGCTGGCAATATGAAGAAACATCCTTGTCAAGGTTTGGATGAGGGTGAGTGTGAAATTTCAGATGTCTTAGAGTACAGGGCTTAAACACAGTGAGACTCGGCTCCACAACCGTAGAACAGTTCAGTATCCCCTAAACTGTGTCTTACTATCTGTGTTTGGGTTATTGGGCTTGTTGGAAATGAGGCATTGGAACCCTGTTATTGGAACAGTTCAGGTTGTCTTTCTGTCCTTAATGTGGTTTTAGAAATATCAATGTTGGTAGCTTACAGCAGAGATTGACAACCTTTCCTGTTTCCTAAGCTTACATTGCTTGAAGACTACTGTGATTTCACGTGCACTGAAATGACATTACACATCCAGTGTGGACTCCAGTGAAGTAAGATAATTAGAGGATGGAACCCCCAATTAAAATCTACAGTTGGTGTGGTTAAGGGACAAGACAGATTGAAACCAAAACAACCAACCCACAAAAATGAGTGTGGTAATTGGCATAACTCCTCATTGAGCATAAAATCTTTATTTTAACAGCAGATGCTGTCACTTGCAATGAGCTGTAATGGCTTTTTTAATTCTATTGGCATAAAGTAGGTAGGGAACTAATTTGAAAAGGTATAGATTGATATACACTTAATTAGAATCACTAAAACAACACATTAGCACATGCATTGTTCACTGTGACAGACCCATATAATCCTCCTTCTGAAAACATTTAAAGTACAATGGTACAACTGTGTTGCCTAAACTTTGGTTCTGAGGGAATTAACCTTTGGAACTGTAGTTCAAAGTGAATGCCTTTTACTGCAGGGGATCCTGCGGCCTCGAGTCTTCCTCTTCAGCCAAATAGGTAAAACATGACTGTGCAAAGCAAAGATTTAGCATCAAATTATCAGAGGAGGGCCTGTCCAAACTATTTCAGGCATACAGACAGTTTATTGCCAGTATGTTTGGGTGACTGGTAACAATTTTAAGCATGGACAGCCGAATTTCTCTGCTAGGAGGTATGAGAAGATGAAAACGGTTTTCTCTATTTCTAAACACACAGTCCCAGAAAAGTCAAGTAGTCTGATCAAACAGCACATGTAGCAGGCAGTAATAGCACGCTTGTGGTATCCCCTACGGAGGGAAAACTCTCACTTGGCCTGATCAGATTTGTAATTTGGAGCTGTGTCTGTTTGCAGCTTTGTTAGCAAAGCCAGGGGAAAAGCATTCCTGGTCTTCCCGAAAGTGAAAGTACATACAGGGACTATCTCAGTTACTCTTTGGGACAAAATAATCAAAAGTACATTTTAAATGATCTGTGACTTATGATCAGGAATCTAAAGAATCTTATGGCATCCATTCTCCTGTAAGCATCTCCTGAGGTAGCACCTAATGAAGTGTGTCAGTATCTGAAAGTATATAATGCACATAAAATTCATACAAGCGATATTATTTTTTATATTTATGTATATGTGGCTATATAAAGATAACTGATGGAAATGATGGACTAGTGGCTTATGCACATAGTGAAATAAGGGAAAATCATCCTGTTTCCTGGCTCACAGTTGGACTGTGGTGCTTCACTGCTCCCTGAGGGATTTCTGCAAGTGGGACTTCTCATGTGTCACTCCCCCGAGGACCCTGTGGTGCCTGATGAGAAGAGATGCTTCAGCTTCTCCTGGTGCTTGGATGTTGCCTTTGTTTTCTGTTCATCAGGACATCAACATCTGCAATCAAGTGGTGAGTGGAATTCTGTTAAAAATAGATTATTAGTGGAAGAGGTGTTAGAGGCTTTCACACTACAACATTTACAAAACACAGCAAAATAGGAACAGTGCTCTGGTTTTATATTTGGCTGGATCGAAACGTGCTGAAGACAGTGGACATTGTTGGAAGCATCAAGATTTTTGTTCAGGCACATACCCCCCTGCCACCTTCCCCCTTCAAAACCCAACCCCAAACAAAACAAACAAACCCCTGCCTACCTAAGAGTTGGTGGAAAGGCAGCAAAAGAAGCATGAACAAATACAGTGGAGAAACAATCTGCTATTTCTCTCCATAGCCAAGCGATGTGCTAAGTTTCCTGTGCAATCAAAATGAATATGAAATTCAACCAATGTGAACAGGAGCTTTTGTTTTACCCTCACAATTAATAGTAAAAAAGTGCTCCCCAAACAGTTTGTTTTTACATGATTGTAAAGAGCCAAGCAGTTGAAGAATAAAATGAATACATATGTTATTAATAGAGCTGAAATAGGAAAATGCCTGGGCAAACAAGAAAAAGAAATTTGATCAGCTAATGTCATGAAGCCTTCTTCATGTCACTGAGATTCAGCAGCACATTCAGGTGTGTGTTTTAATAGCTCTAAAATTGTCTACCACTTAACACTGTATCTCAGAGAGTGGGAGAAGAGAGGGAGAGAGTAAGACTTCATAGCCTGGGAGATGTCTAGCTGTTTCTTTATTGTAACATCAAAAATAACGAATGAAAACTAGGAATGAAGTGAGCAACCACAGAAACACCTGCTAAGTGCTCTTTCCTTTCTCTGATTTTACTGTTTGATGATTTTGAAGGCCATGCTGCTCTGCCACTCAGTGTATCTTTCCATGTCTCAAGGGGTATCCTTTTCCCATCAAACTGCCAACTCAACCAAGCCACCAGGTTCCAAAGCTAAAAGCTCCTTGGGAAATGAGTGAAAAAATTATGTTGCTGTATTTTAGCCTGCTCAAAATAAATAGCTTCTAATACTTTATTTTTTAAGTGAAATTAAAAGTGGGGATTAAATCAAAATGCATCTACCACTTTTCAGACACCTGGATACATTAAAAAATGCTCCTAAAATAAGTGCAGTTGGCTCACATTCAATTTTATTTCTTTTTCCTAATTTCTGGTGGCTTACTTGTGTTGAATTCTTTTGGTCATGCTGGGTTGGATAAACAAGTCTTCCATCAATTCCCTTCTTTTTTTTTCTTTTTTTTTTTCCAAACACAGTGGAAACAAAATATTTCTCACATTAATTCTGTCCATTTTTGGAATATGTAATGCCAGGGTGTTTGGGAAAATGTTATGCATGTTATGCAGTAGAAATCTGCAGTGAAATAAAGCATATGGAGCCCAAGAGCAGCTTGTTCTAACCTTGCAGTGGTTGCAGCATGCTTAAACTGAAATATTCAGCCCTGGAAAATATTTTATTAAATATAATCTGAACGTGTCAGGGCAATTTGAAGTGACAGCAGTATTTAGAGCTTTAAATAACCCCAGTGTTACTGTAAGTGATTACCATCAGGATAAAAATTGAAGTGTAATTTGTTTGATACTCCCTCTGGCTTTCCTTTATATCTCTTTCTACTTCTCCCCTTTGTAAATATATTGACTTTTATAGCCATGTTAACTTCCATGGCTTCAAAGTTGTCTTTGTTTGCTCTGCAGTAATTGCAGCGTCTCCTTGGCTGCTGACAAGATTTAGGCTCTGAGATAACTCTGTCACCTGGAGTTGTGGTTTTTCAGGAATGGTTTTCTTCCTGCCTCTCTCAGGCTTTCACTCAGAGATGTGATGCTGTTCTGGTAGATTACTGCTCATTTCCCAAATAAATGATTAGACAATATTTTCATCAACATTGGCAGAATGCAGCTAATGAGACCCAAGTTTTATAGAGTCATAAAAAGTCTCCTTTCAGTGGAGTCTTGCTGAAAACAAGGTTGATTTTAGCTGTTTCCTCTTCCTATGGCACTTGTTCTGTTCCCTTTAAAGATTCTCCACTAAAAACCCTTAACAGAGAGAGCACACAGTGTTGTAAGGTCTGTCTTGACCATGAGAAATTGTCACTACAGGTACTAAAACAACTGCAGCGGTTTCCAATTTTGGTATTCAGCTGTCTCTACTTTGGAGTGTAGCACTGAGTTTCGTAGTGAGTTCTCTGTCCTCTCCATCTTCACTGATTAATTTTGCAGAATTTTATGTTCTCTCCTTTGCAAGTTAAAATAATGCCTCAGATTCCCCTAATAGTACAGCATATGCTTTGAACAAGGCTGTGACCATCATTTTTACTGCATCCTGATGAAAGGAGGCTGCAGCAGGTGCAGGGACAGTCACCATCCTTGCAGAAACAAAAGGCATTTTCTCTCCCCATTTTGGAGGCAGAGGAGATAAAGGAGAGAGGAGGAAGATTTTGAGGGCTCTGTAACTCTGTTACACCAATCAATGTGGGTAGGAGAGGTTATTTGGAACACTTTAATTTTACAAAGAGCAAGAGCCTGTGATGCCTTGTGATGCACAAGTGTATTAAACTGTGTTCCCAAGGTGTGAAACCTCCTGGGGCAGGAAAGCTTCACTTCTAAGGCTGAGCCCCAAAACTTTTACCCCTACTCGTGATGCCTTAAATATGAGATGCATCATGCAACTTAGCTGACAGCAGGTTGTTTCCCTTCCAATCCCAACGGGACAATTGTGTATATGCTGCTTTCCATGTAGCCTTGGTTAGAAGTGGTGGGCTTTTAGCAGAGCCCAGTGTTGCAAGAGGATGCCTTCCAAAAAGCCTTCAGTCAAAGATAATGACCATTTATCTGCCAGAATCCTGAGATGCAGCTAAACACACGTTTGGCTGTTTGGCAGGGCACTGATGACACCTTTGTTTTGCATTCAGGACTGGAGGGAGTGGATGCAATCTCAGGAGAAATGAATAGCTTCTCACTGAAGTCCTTGCGTGACAAGCCTTCCCCCGGGTAGGAGTGCTGCTGAGCACTCTGCTGAGGGCTCGAGTCAGGAAACCACGGCTGGAACAAGAAGAAATGGCAGAAAATGCAGCTAAAACACTGTAATTTTTGTAAACTGTAACATCTTTACCTCAAAACAAAATGTTCTGCCAGAAACAGTAACATATTTGTTACCATGTATGGCTATTTTAAAGCTCTGTTACTTTTCCGATGTTAAAAAACCCCAAACAAAACCAACCCAGGGCCCAGACCAGTAAGATAACACTTTTCCCAGGCTCTATAGTTTTTAAAATATTTAAGAATGGAATAAGGATTAATAATTAATACCATCTGTTTTGGGTAGAAGGCATTTGTGCTTGACCTTCTTTGGAAAGCTCTAATATTGCAGTAGCATTTCATTGTGGTTGCATATTATATCTTCCTGTAAAGTGCAGGGAACACCGTGTGGTACCAACGCAAGAAAACCCTGCAGCACCTCCAGTCTCTGGGTTCCTCTTCCCTACACTCCCCGGGCAGCAATAATGTTAAATCACTCATTTGCATCTCTGGGTGGGACACACCCCCGGGGCAATTAATACGTGTCAAAGTGCCAATAGTTTGTCATAGCACTGGGCTCCGGGAGTGGTCACCCCGGAGAGGAACGCTGAGGAAGGAGTAATCACCATTTTTATCTTCATCCTCCTCGAAGGCTCTGCAAAAATCTGTTCCCCTCTTCAGCCCGTCGTGAAGGACTGGTGTAAACTGGCAGCCAAACTGCTGCGTGGGGAAGGAGGGCAGAGAAAGCAGAGGGAGCTGCTCAAGGGAGAGGCCGCCACGCTTTTGTTAAATACGATTTTTCTATTTTCATTTGTAGCTGATGCCAAAATAGCATGGGAAGGCTGCTCCAAGACAGAACTTCATCTTTAAGCAGCAAAGGTGTTTATTGTGTGCAACGTTGGAGAGCCCCCGATTTGCATAGGACAAAGAAGCTCTCAAGTACCAGTGGAAAATTGGGGAGGGGTTATACAGTTTTTCTTGAGAGATTCCAACATTTCCACATACGTGTTCATCGAGTTTTGACATCTAATTATAATACTCAAGGTAGGCGAGGTTTGGGTGGATCCTGGGGTGAAATCATCTTTCGGGGAGATTCTTGGTGATCATTCCCGTTTCTTCAGCCTCAAGGGGGTTGTTTTCCCTCTTCTTCCTCTGCTGAACTTTTCAACCCTCTTTGTTTCGCTGCCTGCATATTGGGGGCTTAGGACCCCCCCCTGACTCACGGCCCCTTTATCTCTCCTGATCCCCAGTCTTCATTCCTGTTATCTCTCCTGGAATGGAATAGGAAGTCCACCTCTACTATGTAGTCCACATCTTTCTTAGTTAATCTTTGGGAATCTGGTTCTCCCCCTCATTGTGTTTTAACATAAACCTCACATTCCTCAGGGCAAGGGACTGAGTCCCCTTCTAAGTTAACTTTTTAAATCCTTGCTCTGTTTCATAACTAATCGGTGGTTTGCCACGCTCCCTGTCATCCTGTAGTTTCCAGACTATAAAGCCTATAGACTTAAGGAATTTCACTCATAGAAACAGTGGAAAAAAAAGAGCAATAAAAAAGCTGCCTGGTAGAATTCCCAACGTGCCATAAAGTAAATACTTTTGCCTAACAAAAAGAAAAAAAAAAAGGCTCTAGATTTTCACGCAGCTGTGATTACCAATAGTGCATTGATACTCTGAGGGTCACAAATGGATGCACTTTCAAATACATGGTATAATTGTTGAATACATCCCCCTTGGGATTGGGGGTACAACAACTTCAGAATGGTAGTAGAATATGAAACAAGATCATTTTTACATCTTACGAAGTGAAGCAGAGGAATTCTGCCTAGAGATTGGCTACGATTTTCTGTTGCTGTCTTAAAATAGAAAATCCTTCATTAGATTTTCATCCAAGAAAAAACTACAGGGAGCTGGGGTGATGTTACGTATGTGTCAAAATACATATATTTTATCTGCAGTGGATGCCAGTTTCTCCATGGCCTTGTGATAAAAGTATCTGTTCTTCTAATAAAATCATCAGGTGATGAAAGTGGACATCTGGGTGGCATGCTGAAGGTCAGGGTGTGCAGCTCTAGATCACCTCTCACAGGAACAGAAAAGAAGGAAAGGCTGAGATTGCTTTGCATTTGTTAACAGTCTTAAATGCCTTTTTAAACCCATCATTAAATACAACCCTTCACAACGTGGAGTCAAAATATTAATTAAATTCACACAAGTGTAAAAATCCCCGTGTGTTTTTAAGAGTATTGATAGGCACCCAACTGGACCATGATACTTTATTCTTCAGACAGGCAGTCAGAGATACATAAGTGAATAAATGATTATTTATTCTAGTTGTTCAGAAATGTGCACATCCTCACTGATGTTTTAACTCCAGGGCAGTGTCTTAACTCCAGTGAGTGCATTGTTAGTAAACCAGGACAGACAGGGACTGGTCCTGTACATGGACAGGCTCAGGCAGAAACTCATTGAGAGAGGTTAAGGGAAGAAGAGAAGGTTGTCTTTATTGTCTGCTCTGAACTTCTGTCCCTCAACTTCTGTAACTATCATAGCCAAACCCCTGTCTGTAGAGTTAAGGACCATCTTCCAGGGATCCTTGTTTGTTACAGAAACCAGGGAAGATGCCACTGAAGAGTTCCCATCTCCAAGATGGGTTACACCTGCAGCCATCACAAACCTGGGCATTAGGCCAGCCTCTTGGGTGATATGCTGTGCTATTCTAACCTCATGATAATTAAACTTGGGACACATTTTGCTCGTTGTAGCAATGCATTTGGTTTGGTTCTTTGGGGATTTTTCTTTTGTTAGTTTGGTTTGGATTTTTTTTTGTGGGTTTTCTGTTTCAGGAGGGGGTGGGGTTAGTCATTCTTGCTGTTAAAATAGGTGGAGTTGGTGCCTACCTCAAAAAAGTAGGTGGTGGTAGTAATGTTGCCTGTTTGTGTATTCAATGCTACTTTTCATTTTCAGCTTATCAGATGGATATTATCAGGTCAAAACTATTTTCTGAAGGATGGATTTGTGGTAAACTAAATGTTCTCCTTTCTCTTTTGCACCCAGTGTGACATAGAGTAAGAATATTAATATAAGATGTAATGAGACCATAAATTGTCTTTTCTCTTCTTAAGAATGGTGTTGAAATACTGAGCAATAATAGAGGAGATACTTATTTTGTGAGAGAGAATGAATATCCTAAGCAGATGCTCAAGCCAAAAAATAAAATAAAACAATAAAAAGCAATCAGAAATGGGATATAAAACTGTCTCATGCAGGTGCTTTCCGAGGAGAAAACAATTTTGATAACATCATGAATTACAGAAATAGTAACAGGTGAGTCTAACACCCTGTGCTTATCTAGCAATAGCTTGGCAAGATTAAGAGAACACATGAAATTCTTCTTAGCTGATATAGAGGAGTTCAACTGCTTGTTTGATCCAGCTGTTCATCACCTGCCCTGAAAGCTTTAATTATGTTTCAGGGATTAATGAGTCTGATATCCTGTGGAGGCTCAGTTTTGGGGTTGTTGTGTTGTGGGGTTTTTTTGCTAAGCTCGTTCAATTGCTGCTCAGTTCTCTTAGCCAAACTTAGGGGTTTGGGGTTTGATTGTGATAAAAGCCCTAAAAGAAGATTAATTTTTTTTTACTCCTGTAAATTCAATTTATGCTAACATGGAAAAGAGGCAATTGTCACTGCAATATAAAGATTAAAAGCAGTAGTGGTGTATAGTTCTTGGTGAAACTCTACAGTAACTACTGCTAACAAATGGCCACTGAAAAAAATCCAGCTTTTCTGTGAAACAGGCCACAGTTGGGGTCCTTTATGCACCTTCTTTTCCCACACAGCTTCCCTTAGTACATGAAGAGTCTAATGTTTGCCATGGTAGAGACCTCGACAAGATGCCAGTGCTCCCTTCAGGGTTTGCCTTTGTCCAGGTCATGGTACAGACTCATTGGGAAGCATTATTCAGTGTATCTTAATCATTTTAGTTTTGGGAATCATATCTCACTTTCCCAGACCCTAATGGGGTAGGATTATGTAATAGCAGTCTAGTTATTGCTATTATGAGGTGCATACCAGCTTCAAGAAAAAGAAAAAAGGTATGTGCTGCATCTGAAAGGTCACACAACAAAAAAGAGCATGAAGGTCAACCCAGTGAGGTGACCATCCCATGAATGCTTAGAAGGACATTTGTAGAAATGCCAGTCACTGGTCTCTGGAAGCTCAGGGTCAGCAGAGTTACCTTTTTCATAGGATCCAGCAGCCACAGACCCTGGAAGCTTTTCAGCTGGGCAAACCAACTCATCTCTAGACATGGACATGGACTCCCTTTGAGCTGGTCAGAAACCAGCACTGGCAATCTTGGGATGATGAGGTTAAGGGAGAGGAAACAATAATCTTTGGGGTTTGCATATTTAAAATAACAGTTCTCATTTATGAGAGTGAGTGTTCAGCCATCAGTTAGACAAGCAGTGATTTCACATGGGTGAGGCTGGGGCTGGTCCAAAGGAGCGATGTGAGCACTGCTGTGCTTTGCAGGAATTCAGTGCCTGTGTGTGCCTCGGGTGCTGTTGGTGAGATTTATCCAAAGCTTCTTCCAGCACTCCTTTAAAGTCCCCTGGAATTACAGTGTTACAGAGGTGAATAGTCAATATGACCTTCTGAATGATGATGAGAAGTAAAAAAGCTTGGCTTAGTCTTATTAGGAGAAGTCAAATGATTCGGAAAGTGACTGTAAGCTAATCAGCCCTGGGGATTAGTGTAAGGTTTTGGTGATTAACATGATGTGCAGGTTTGGGTTTTTTTGTTTGGCTTTTATTTTTCTTTCAGGTTTTCTCAACCCATTCCATTATTATAGCAAAAATAGAAAATAAAATGTACTATTTGACCTAGTCATTCACTTGAGCCTAATCTTCTCATTTTTAGCTGGATTCACATCATCACATTAGAACATCTCAGTCACCAATGTATGAAAGATATTTTCATTTACTTTCCTCTTAGCTATGTTCATAAGCCACATGAAAGTCAAACTGTTGTACAGTGTGAATGAATGAATGAATGAATGAATGAATGAATGAATGAATGAATGAATGAATGAATGAATGAATGAATGAAGCAATGAATGAATGAATGAATGAATGAATGAATGAATGAATGAATGAATGAATGAATGAATGAATGAAGCAACTGGGTGTGGACTGAAATGGGAGTGAAAATGTCTTTGTCAAGGGAACAAATTACAGAATGTTTCACTTTGTTTCTATGTGACTTCAATTCCTTAGTCACTTAGTATGCTTAGCACAAACTTTCCATTACAGGAAATAGGGAAAAATACATCATGATCCTCACTCGGACTCTACCCAGAACACAGACTATGTGAACTTTAAATCCTAAGAGGAGACGCTATGTATTGAAGACTTTCAGGAGATATTTAGTCCTGCCATACCCACTCAGGAAAGGTACCTTGCTCTGTTCGAAAATTGTCAGATGCTTGTTCTGCCTGATACCTGATAGACAACTTGTCCAGTTCTATTTACAGGACCAAAACCTTAGAAGACTGCTGGGAGTGCTATAGGATAAACCCAGTGGTCATAAATCAGGGTAACATGGACATTGAAATAAGGTAGGAAGGCCTTGAGCCAAGGAGGTTTGCAAGCTTGACCAGCCAGGACACCCAACAAAGAAAGGTGGAAACATCATGGTGAGAAAGAGGAGAAAACGAGCCCTGAAGAGGCTGAAGGGTGGACAGACCACCCAAAACTGTGCCAGGATAAGATCCTGGAAGGCTGCCCCCAAACCCCACCCAAATTCCACCTCCTATGAATATGATAATTAGCTATCACAACTTCATGAATATGCATGTTAAGATGTTGGAATCTTGAATGTCACCTGGATAAATCCCCTGGTTTCTCGCTGACACTTTGGAGCAGTTCGTGCCGTGGAGCTGCCTCGCTGCCCAACGTTGGCAACAAACACCTTTGCTGCTCAAAGCCCAAATTGTCTCTGGGCAGTTCATTTATCTCATGCTTCTTGGCATCACTTGAGGATTTGCTGGATCCAGGTGAACTCCCAGGGCTGGGCTGAAACAGGAACTCACTGTACCCCTATTTAGGGCTGTGCACTGTATGTGTATTTAGATCCCCAAGACATCCAGTCACATCACAATGCTCTTTTTTTCTAGTCTTGAGGATAAAGTTCACCATTCCCTTCACTGGAGATGAAACTTGAGTTTACACTTTGACTCTGGTCACTGTAGTACCATTTGTCTGAGTCACAAAATAAAATTTAAAGACACTTATGTAAAAGAAAATGAATTAAAAAAACCCAAACAGCAAACCTCAGCAAAAAAAGACAGGGCTCCATGTTTTTGCTGTAGTCCAGCTGCGATGCATAACAACCCAAAAATGTCCTGAAATAATAAAGTTGAGAAGAGAATGGATTTCCCCTCAGCTTTTTTAAGTAGGCTGCAAAGGCCGTTTGCAGCTCCATGCAGACATTGCTTATATAGTTTGGGCATATTTTTCCCACAGCTCAAATAATTCCTTTTTTGGTTTGTTTTGGTTTTCTTTGGGATTTTTTTGTTCTTTTAGTTTTGGTAGTTTTGTTTTTTTTAAGGTTTTTGGGTTTTATTTTTTTGTTTTGTTTTGGTTGGTTGGTTGTTTTTTTTCAGGGAGGTGCTTGTTTTGTTTTGTTCTGGTTTTTTTGCTTTTCATTTGTTTCTACAGGTTTTTTTAATATAAAAATTCAGACTGAAATTTTGAACCGTATGATACCACCCTCAAGTATGATATAAGTGTGATTGATTTCTCATGGCTCATTTTAGACTAGGAACATCTTTCCTCTCAAAATGCATTTTTATTCTGCTTGTTTCAGGTTTTGCATCAGTAATTTGGTGTAGCTGCTGCTCAGTTCTCGGTCATTTAAACCAGTGGGTGATTCAAGAAATGTGAACACACTCAGCACCTTTGCACTTCAAGTTCCCAAATGCCCATCTTTTTTCAGTCCTGCTATAGTTTTATTTATCATAATATAGGATGTCCAAAATTGTTAATGAATTCATCTTTACAACACCCTTGAAAAGAACATAAGAATATGTTTGATAGAACAAATAACAGCCTGGATTTGAAAGGCTCAGGGTATTGGCTGTACAAAGCAGCCTCTCTGGGAACTGATCCACTCAGAATCTGTGAGTTTGTTTCCCCACTAACACCCTTAACTTACATTTACATAATGAGATTTATAGAGTAGTCTCTCAAATTTGTTAGCTCTGAAGTCTGAAAAATCAGGGAGTGTCTGACAAACCATAGGTCAAAAAATCACCCTCTTTGAGGCAGAAGAGTCTTCATAGTGTTTAATTTCCCAAAAGAAAAATTCCTCTGTCAGCAACTTGTTGGCAACGGGTGTTGTGCTGCCAAGAATTCATTGTTCAGGGGAACAGGAATTCCTCTGTGGAATGTTTCAGCTATCCCAAAGGACCCCAGCCAATTCTGATGGCAGCTGTTTCACCATTCCAGGCCTTTTTCCTTCATCTCTCTGTTTTTATTCAACTGTTTTTCCAGCTTCCAATTGCCTTTATAAACTGACTTGTACAATTCCTAACACCATCAGAACCTATTGCCAAGCTCCTTCTGTGATTTTGTACACTGAGTACAGAAATGTTGCTTTCATTATAGGTGTTCCCCAGAGGGGGAATGGAGCCCTTTTTTGGTTTTCTCTCTTTTTTTTCCATTCAGTCAGTGAGTAAAGAAAGGACACAGCCAAGGAAAGAGCATTAATTTAAACACAGATTCATAACAACAGGAATTGGAGGCAACAAGAGTGGTATCCTGAAGACAACAGAGCATGATGAGGCTGAGCTCAGATACCATCTGTACTCAAGCTCCTCAATTTATTTTCTTGATTTCATTAGCAGGTTTCAAAAATCACCATGAAAGACATGGAATGCAGGGAAGACTGAACACAGAGAGAAAACCAGGGTCACTGAAGAAGACAGAAATCAAAATGCCTGTCTTGGACTGGAGTAAGGTTCAACTTCTCATGTATTTCGTTAGTATGTGTGTTTTAAAAACCAATATAACAAATCCACAGTAATTCTGTCAGTGTAAATTGTATTTCTGTTGATCTGGAATTAGCATTATTAATGAGTCTTGAACTCTGTGATAAACAATTGAGATCTCAACATTTCAAACCAATTCCTCTGAATTCTCTCTTGGGGATGCCCCAGGGCATTAGTAAAGGGCCAGAAGTTTAGAATTTGAGGTCTTGATATGAGAGTCAGATCAGGCTGAGATGAGCCTGGGATCCTGGTGGAGTTTCTGAGCACTATCCATGACAAGCTTTCTTTAGGAATTTCACTTCAGAACATCACAGAAGAAAACCCAGAGCACAGTTGTGTCACTTCCCACTGCTGAAAGAGTGGTTGAGTGTGAGATGTGCTCTATGCTCATCCCTGCTGCCTCAGTCACCAGAAAGAATTCCTGTGGGGCTGGGCTTACTCTCTGCTATGTGAGACTTGAGAAACATCACACAGCTGACACAGGTAATTTTTAATATTTTACATTTTAGACTTTATCAGACGATGCCACATTTTCCTTACAGGCTCAGTACACGCCATGATAAGAGAGAAGAACAAGACAAAGCAACAAAGGAATTCCAACATTAAACATACACAGCTGGTGCACTGGCCTGGTTTTGAGTGTATTTGATGACTAAACATTCCTGTTCTGTCTTTTGAATGCTAATTGGGTTTGCTGCAGGTTGTATGACATGCATTTCTCCAGGAAACATCAGTTACAGCACAATAAGCAGCAGTGAGTCGTGTGGTGTAATTATGCCTCTGTGCCTTCCTTAACAAGCTGGATCTCGATTGAATTTTAAGTTCTGTGGTGCTGAAGGAAAGTCTGTAATCCTTTCTT
Source organism: Formicarius rufipectus (assembly GCA_013399695.1). Classification (NCBI taxonomy): domain Eukaryota; kingdom Metazoa; phylum Chordata; class Aves; order Passeriformes; family Formicariidae; genus Formicarius; species Formicarius rufipectus. The sequence goes on from VXAU01000633.1 coordinate 50,185, forward strand.
CTAGGGAAGAAGGAAGAGAAGACATTGAGCATCCTACATAAACAAAAGTACCTTAAACATGTGATAGCAGAAGCCCTCTGTAGATTTTGATACTTATTCCAGTAAATCCTGCTTTGACCTGTGCTTCTGGGTATTAATACAACACAGACTTTATGCTGGTATTGCAGCATTGCATGGTATCAACTCTGAGTGTTAAATTAAAATCTGACAGTTGATTAGGGGACTGAGAATTCCTTAGCTCCCTGAAAAGAAATATGCAAGCACTTTCATGGGGTTGTTTTTCTTTATTATTGTTATTTGAGGGATTTTCTTGTGGAAGATCTCAAAATTGCTGTTTCCCCTCACTATTGCTTTTTTTCTTTCCCCCTTTCTAATCTACATCTTCAGAAATCGCACATTAAGAAGCTTCAAAAAGGCAGTCACCTGAAGATGGAATATTTTTCAATAAGTCATTCAAAAGTTAAAGAGGTGTTTGCTTTTCTCAGACACGTTTATTGTTTGCCTCGGAGGCCAATAGAATTATTGATTTCTGCAGAGAAAAAGAAACCTCTTTGAAGATTTGGTCTGACCTTCTGCATAATGTAAGTCAAATAAATTCACTCTGTGAATTGAGCAATCATCCTTTCTATTGGACTCAGTTACTTGTGGTAAAACTTTAGCTTAGCCTTTACAAACACACCCATTCATTGTTGTGAAGAACAAAATAGAAAAGTATCCACTGGCCAGGTACTTCCTAACTTTGATAAACCACTCTACCAACTTAATTATGGATAATGTTTGAGAAGTTTCATCAAACAGTATTGTGAAACTGGGCATTTTTAGGGTCTTGCCTTGCTGGTGGGGGGGGGGGAGGGGGTCTCCTCTGGTTTTAAAGCACCAGTGCTCCCTTTGGTAGGAAAAGAACATAAAGACACAGTTGTTTAACCTGAATTTATCTAGACCCTGAAAGGTCCTCCTCAGGAAGGCTCTCAGTCCATCACAGTCTGGCCAGCACACAGCTGGACCTGCATGAAGAACACCAGCAGCATGAGCCCTTGTCCTAAACTCGACTGACTTCCCTCTGCTCCTCTCTCTTGAGTCCTCAGCCACATGGAAAGACGTGCCAGCCAACAACTGCAGCTCTGAAGAGGAATATTGTGGGGGCCACCTGAAACTGGAAAGCTTTCCTGGTGTTTGAAATGCCCAGATTTTGTGCTGGAATATTCATGTTTGGTCGGTTGTTGTTTCCTGAATTTGAAGGAAACCTTATTTTGGAATAGTAAATATTTTCATTTCCATAGCTGATTATTTTGAAGGAAGTACTTGGGTGAGTGCCAGACCCTCACCCTGGGTTTACAGTCCTATAGCTACCCAAGCTTTCGGTGGCTTCTGAAACCCACTGACAGCCTGAGGAACATCAGCCTTGCTGGGAGGGTATGAGCTGCCCTTTGTGATGTGGGTGGCAGGTGGGGTGTCTCCACCCCATGTGAAAGCTGAAAGCTGGGAGAGAATAACCAAATTATCAGAGAATGACAAACAGTTGTGTTGAAGAAACAGCCTCCTCACTGGTAACTCAGTGCAGGGCTCCTCGTGGCTTGTGCTGGGAGCAGATCAACTTCAGAGTCTCAACCAAAGGATTCTGAGTAACACCAGAGGCCAAGAAATAGCCCAAACCGAGGGTGGCTGTAACACGTCCTGTGGAAGAGTTAAGGTAATGTGAATGACACTTTTTTAATTCTTCTACCTTTTGTTGCTGTGTGAATGTCCATGTTGTCTGCTTAGAACAAGGAGTCTGAGTGAGGGCAGCCCTCTGCCCAAAACCCCCAAACCTGCTAGGAGTGGGAGTTGTCTTTCTCCACACAACCTTACCCTGTGCTTTCTGAATCCTAAGGTGGTTCTAAGCTAGTTAAGAACCTGCAGTCCAAGATGCAAACTGTGACACAGGAAAGGTCAGGCCCTTGAATGTAGGAATGGATTGTATGCAGTGCAGGCTGTTTTTTGTGGGGATTAAAAATTGCTTTTCTGTGGAGCCAAAGAGGCTGAGAGCCTGTCAGCAATGTGTTAGGTGGTGTGTGAAATGCATCATTGGATGTGGATGGGAGCAGGTACTGACTTGTTCATCTCCTTGTTTTAATTCTGGGGTTTTTTTGAGATTATATTGATAGTGAATAGACTTGTTAGCCAGAGGTTAAAGAGGATCAGACTTAACATGAAAGTGTGACCTTGGAGTAAGAGGCAGAGGTGGTTTTCATCCTAAGTGAAATTAGTACATACAAAGGTGCCCAAACTAACATAAAGGAAAAAGGAAAGACACAGTTTCATGTCATAAAACCCTTGATTTTTTATTTTTTTTTCATATACATTTCACTTGTAAATGCCCCTGCTTTTTCTCTGCTAAAGTTTACTTTGGATTCCTGATGATGTATTTTTTTGTACAAAATTAATGTTGGTTGATCTTCAAAAGTCTTGGATTCAAGAGTGTGTACTGCTCCATTTGCATGTGTTCAGGATGGAATTTTCCAGAGGCATTGGGCCACCACTGCTGTCATTGCTTTTATTACTCGGGATAGGAAACTTCTACAGGTTTTCCAGTGAATTTGGACAGGGCTTTGATTCGAAATTTTACTTTGATTCTCTATGGGCTGATGGTGGAAAATTTGCTTTGCAAGATCTGAAGCTTTTATCTTGAAGGAAAATTTTCAATGTTAATGGCATCTGTTTATCTGTAAAATCATCCTCCCAGTGCTTATGTGTTGTAACAACTCCATGTAGGAGAGGTCACATCCTAATGGAAGCTCTGGGGGGGGATCAATAACTGCATCAATCCAAATCACTTTACATGATGGCAAAAAGAGCTGGCACAAGAGTAATTTGTTGTGAAGGACAGCTGTCTCTAAAATGGACTCATTTTAAAGCAGGCAGGGATGAAAATTGTAGTTAATCTCTTTTCTTTTAAAGTGTCTTTGCAGTTTAAAATTGTCCATTTTCATGAACCTAAGATGCAGAATCTTCACAAGGACTCCAGTTGTTAACACATGTTCAGTTGGAAAGATAACCTTGTGTGTTCCCATATGCAGCTCATGTGCACTCCTTGGGGGACTTTTCCAGGGAAGTCACTGGGACCTTAAACATGATCACAGCAGGGTTGGTTACTTCAGAGAAACCCTTTACAGCAAGAAGCTGAAGGAGGCACTGACCATCTGGAAGACACTCAGTTTTTGGACATGGAAAATTTAGACTGTATCAAACTTGTCCATTTAGTAATGGACAATATGGATGTGGAACTCCCCACCACTGAGGTTAGGCAGTGGCCTGGTGGTTGGACTTCAGGAAATCTTCCTGCTGGGGTTGTCCTTCTGCAAAACAATCCCCAAAAGGCGAGTTGGAGATTAAAGAGAGATGAGCCTTTCAGTAGTTTTGTGCTGAGTTTTGGTATGGGGTGGAAGCCTAATGAGCATCCTGTTTGGAAGAACAGGACTTTCTTGCCAGAACACTGCAGACAGTAAAGCCCCCGGAGCAGGAGCCTGGAAGGATGTGGATTCTCAGAGTTCAGAGTGTGCAGGATGCTGAGTGATGTGGTCAGGTTGTGGAGTTAGCTGTGCTCTGGCCATGCTGTTGGGCTGGAGCTCCCCATACATCTATGCCCCCTAAACAAAACCCTCCTGGCTTTCTGGGGCAAGTAGGGAGGGTACAGGGGGTATCAGATGGGTGTGTGCCCCATGTTTAGGTGTGGCAACGTGGGTTGGCACGGTGTGAGGGTAACTGCCTGGCACAGGTTTCTCCATGATGGGTGCCAAGATTTTAATGATGTTGAAGAAATCCTCTCTCATTGATGTCGCTGAGGCAACATCAGAAAGCACAAGGAAAAGCTGTAGGGAACAACCACTCTCTGTGCACTTGCAAATAGAGACAGGTTACTAGCTTCTGATAAATCAGCACAACAAACAAATTGCTGTGGCAATTGGTTTTCCTCTCATTCAGGCAAAATTAGAGTGGAAGTCCCCATGATAATGAGCATGACATGCACATTAATATAAAATGAATTAATTATGATCAGTATTACTACAGCAGATTCCAAATGAATTAATAATGACAGGGTAGTCAAAACAAAGTGGGACCACACTTAGTGAAAGGCAGAGCATGTTGTCAATGACACCATTAACTGGGCTAGAGAGCGTCTTGTTGCAGTCTGGAGTACTTACTTTTTCCTTCTGTGTTTGGTTATCAGTTGAAACAGTTGGTAAAAATTATTTATTGGCCAAGGGAATGGTTTTCCTTTTACACAGAATAAACCAATTCTGATTGTTTTTATTGACCTCTCAAAAATAATCTTCAGTGAAAGCTCGGTGAATTGTTCAAGCTGAAGAAACAAGGTATTCTGCTTGGGCAGTTTTAATCAAAGTTTTGTTTTTCTGCTAAAGGAGAGGAATAGATGGGAATGTGTATTTTTTTTTTTTTTTGTCCTGAATTTCTCACCACAAAAAAATTTTCAGGTGGTCAAAAACTGGGAACCTGCATAATGCCAGAGCTCATTTTGCATTTTCTGTCTTGACTTCCTTGTTTTAACAGTGAACTCAATGTAAGCAGAAAGAAATATGTTTAGTGAATGAGTTATATAGCTGGAATTTTAATAACCCTTAAGATATTTTACTTTTCTCCTCACCAGATAGTAGCTTGTACTGTGTCCTGCACCTTTTCCCCATACTATAAAATGAATTCTAATTCTCTGGAGAGAAAATAACATTAGCACAACATGTAGGAGCTGGGAATTCAGGAGAGTATAAACTGAAATAACAACTAGCAGGTTTAGCTCACCATTCTAACTAGTCTGATTACCAGACACAGCTGCAGAAGATTTCAGAAGCCTCTTTGTTTTCTGACCCACAGCCACAGATTTTATAACTAATCCAAAAAACTATCTCACTTCCATTTATATTTCCTCTTCTGATCGTAATAGTATGGAGTGGAAATAGTTTTTTCTATCTCAAACTGTTGCCAACTATTCCTTATTTTTCTTAGAACTCGGTTGCATCAAGTTTTATATGTGAAGATGTAACAGTTTAAAATTTATTTAGCAGAAAAATCCAAATAAGGAGTTCTTCATGACAGTGCTTCAGTTTCTTCTGAGTGAAATGTTTAAAATTTTGCTCAGGACCAAGTCCAGTTTTAAAACTTTGCCTTTTTCCTTTTTTTGCTAAATGACAATAGAAGACAAGTTTTCAATCCACCTGAAGAACATTTAATTTTTCTGAGCTATTACTCAAGGAAGTTCATATTTTTAATTTCAAAACATTGAATAGAATAAAATCAAATCTCCTGGCTCCCACCTGTTGTTTAAGTGAGAAGAAAGGCATTCTTCACCTGTTTGCTGCATTCAGCACCACTGAAGTAACCATTCTTCCTCTATTATGAGACATGACAAATAGGAGCATCTCCCCTCCATTTGTCTTTTTTACAACATTCATTACTCTGTGAAGTTCTCGTGTGTCCTCCCTTATTTGTCTCATCTATAAACATCTCAATCTTAGCAGCTCCTTTCTTGAGGGGGAAGTCTTCTCATGCCTCTAATCGTTTTTGTCATCCATCAGTGAACCCTTTGTACCCAAAAAGGAATGTAATAGAGAGCAGGTAACAAAATCTAACGATTCCAAGGAAAATGTCCATCAGAACAACTTAGTACGGCAGCACCAAAAACATCTTTTTCTACCCTCTTTTACATTGACATCAAAGAGGTTCTTTCTGGACTTACAGAAGCAACACAGTGAAGTGACATATACATGCTCATTAGAAATATTGCTGGTTAATGATCACATTCCCTGCATCCCAAATATCCCAGTTTAGGGAAATGCTTTTCTCTGACCACAGTTGTGATTATGAACCCTTTTTCCTTTTGGAAAGCTTTATCAGTAGCTAAGTATAAAAACATGACAGGATAGGCATTCTGCAGCACTCTGTCACTGGGAGGATTAGTTTTCCTGCAGGGTCCAAAAATCAGAATGAGACTGTGCTGTTCTGATGGAAAATAGTGCTCAAAATTTGCCCATATTTCCCAGTACAGCTGAAGGTAATTCTTTTTAATTTAATTTTTTTCCCTGTGAGAACACCTGGTTTCTGTAGCCTTTGTTTCTCTAGTGACAGCAAACTAAGATCATAGCTGGGCAACTATTATCTGTGATACCAGATAACAGAATGATTGTTCTCTGCTGAAGGCAAATTATTACAGTGGAATTATTCTCATGGAAGATGCTAAAATCCTCTTTTTGTTCTACATCCTGTTTTCACCACCACTCTCCACACAGTTCTAATTCTGAACACGGGGTGTGCTCTTAGTTCCTGTTGCCTGGATGGTGTTTTGTCATCTTGAGTTTCTGCTTAAAAATTCAACAAACTGGAAAAAAAATGAGGTTTACCAAGGAGACTGGAAATTATCAAGTCAATGGGTGTGATTTGTAATTAAACAAATAATAGTATGAATTGTGCATGTATGCATATGGCAAAGTTAAGGTTATTTGTGCTGCAGCTCTCAGTGCCTCACATCCCCAGTTAGGCCTTTGTTATGTTGGAGCACAGCCGTTTGGAGTCTCTACCAAATTATAGGCATGTCAAAATAATGTTATAGGCTTTTTGCAATTTAGTTACAGACTTTTCTATTAGAGGTGATTTCTTTGGCTCAATTTTGTCTCCTCCTAAAGAAAAAACCATCAAAATCATTGTGTAGATGTATTACCAATCAAAATATATTTAAGGCAATTTGCAAAATAATTCACAAAAACATCATTTACATGTGAAGTGCAGCAGAAGCATTTTAAAATGTTGCAAGAGAGCCTTTTTTCTTCTTGCCATGCCTTGTAAGATTCGGGTCCTCCCGACTTCACCTTTCAGATTTCTTGGGGGGCAGCAGCTGCTCTTGGGCAGAGATGTCCATCCTGTGGGATCCGGGGCAGTGCCTCTGGTTTGCAGCCTCTGCCCCTGGCACAGAGAACAGGGTGAGGGTTAAATGGATCATTTGGGCAGCAGCATCAGCAGTGCCATCTCAGCAACAGGGAAAGCATCCCAGCTAAAGAGATTGACTGGGAATGAGCTTCCAGTACAAGACAATCATTCTGCAGCCAGTTTCCTCATTTTTTTCCAGGGAAAAATAAGAAAGGTGGCTTAAGTTTCCATTGGGGATTATAGTGTTGAAGGTAACAGGGAAGAAAAGGTCCAGCCCATAGCTGGGGCCATCATCTGGCATGTTTGGCCTGGGAATGGTCCAGGAGATAATGAAGGGTCTGAGCTGCACGTGTAGGGCCTGGATGTGTGTGGTTTCCCCTGGAAAGCGCTTCCAAATAGTTCAAAATCAGTGTGCAGGATCCAACTTCATCTTCCTGCCTTGGTTTTTGATTTGTTCTCCAGGTGGGATCTTGCATAGAGCCAAAGAGGCAGTTTCATGCCTGGGTTTACATTCAAGGGAATGCAACGTTTTGTTGTCAGGAAGAGGTGCATAAATCTTTGTCAGGAAGGGTAAGAGTCTGCAAAGAGGGAAGAGACAAGTCCTGCCTTGCTCTGCTTGGCTGTTAGGGTTGGGAAACGGGTTGACATGGACAGTTTTTGGGGTTTGCTGCTGGCTGGAACTGAAGGAAACCTGGAAAGTGCACCTGCTAAGCTGTGACCTGTAACAGCATCATGAGAAGTACCAACGTGTTAAATAGGATGGTCTAAGGTGTCCTGAAGATGGTTGGGGTGTCTCTGCTACTGACCTGAGGCAGGACTGGCGTTGCTGTCCTGGCTTTCGAAGCTGGTGTAGCTGCCCTGCTCACAGCAAGTGTTGGCCTGCAGAACTGCGCTTCCTATTCCACCATTCCCATCCCTCAGTGCTCTCCGACACCCAGGCTCCTTTGCTTTCAGCTGTCCCCTCAAAATGGTGAGCAAACTGAAGAGCCGAGCAGCTGTGAAGTTCCCCTCTGGTTCTGTTGTCCCAACTGCACTTTGAAAAAGAAGTGCAAATGTTCAGCTTTGTTGTTGTAAAGTGGCAATTTCCGATAGAGCCCGCAGAATAATTACATTTGGGATAGAAACCAGTGGGATCCAAATAGGTCCTCCTGACTGTAAAACTGCTTGTGTGAGACTTTTTCATTCTCTGCTGAGTTTGTGCACTGGAGCTAATTAACATTTGAAAAAGTAATGAAATGAAAATTCAGTCTTCATGAACGCTGTAGTAAACTCAAGTCATTTAACTCCTGTAAATAATCCTCATTCTCGACCAAATCATCTCCCTGTGACTCAGGTGGATAAGGATCGCTTTGGCCAAAGGAGGTTTGTTAAGGGGCCCTAAACGTGCATTAAAAGACCTTGTCTGTATGTACCTTAATACTGAAGGGCAGATTAAGGGAGTTTGTGCCGAGAGCCCTAAAACTCTTCCACTTGCAGTTCAGAGTTGACTTTAGAGCAAGTTTTGCCTGGTTCCCTGTATCAGGGGAGTCTCCAGAGGGGACTCTGGAGCCAGAGTGGGCTGGAGAGTAGGCACATTCCTGAACTGCCTGGAGGACTGAAACAACACGTGCTTTGTCAAGGCAAGGACTTCAAAACCCATCCAGCTGCTCTTGCCCACATTACCAATGCAAAACCAGCCAGCTGAGCAGGTCTTGAGCGGGCAGAGAAGAAAAGCAGCGCTGGGAGTAGGGGGGCAGCGTCTTAGGGGATTAACTCTGAAAGAAATAAAGTGTTGGCCATGCAACAGAAGTAAAGCTGTTAAGCTCTTTGGCACAACAGCGAAGCCCCTGTCCCCTGTGTGGCACCAATGACTGGACAGGATGAGGAATGAGGATGCCCTGATGTGGCACTTTGGCTGTAAATTCAGCTGAGATGAAGGTAGACAATGTCTTCACCTTGTTTTATTGCAGCTCGGATTGACAGCTTGCCTCGGATGCACTTTGTGGGGAGGAAGATAGCCTGTGTTGGAGTAGGGGGACTTTAAATCACTTTGGTTTATAAATATTGGATCTTCTTTCCATGTTTTGGTTTTCCAGTGGCAAACAGCTCTTGCTGTCTCCACTGCAGTGAACGTGTCAACTGTATCAGCAAATGAAATGATGGAAGTTTGAGTGGATAACCACAACTCTATTAATCATTAATAATTTGCCTCTATCTGATTACTTAAGTGTCAGTTCTTTTAAAAAAGGAGCCTCATTATCCTGTTGCTGCTGTGAATCAGACATCCAGAATCAAGTTTCATTTCAGGTTATTTCGTTTACTCTCAGTAATATTAGATTTATTCCACCAATATATTGTAAACACACCTCAACCTGTACTCTGAGGTGACTGGTCCACGGGCTCTTGCTGACTGAGTTCTGTTTGAATCGCCTCTAATGTGGGTCCTCGTTTGAGGAAGATGAATATAAAGAAGAAATATATTGATTTAAATACAAAGACCTATGTTTGAAGCCAGTTAAAGGCATTATTAATAATAATAAAGGCCTCTCTGTTCTATACAACAAGCAAATTCATCCCTTTGAAAATACATCCTAAAGAGTGAGAAGAGCTGTTTCAAGAACCTCTTTCTCCAGAAAATGTCACGAGCGTCCCGGATCCCATTTATTTGTGCAGTGAATTAATTTAGTGAAATTGAATTCTCAGTGATGGTGAAGCTCAGTGTTAGGATGACCTGCATTCCTTCCTTTCTTTCTTCCCTCTAAAAAATTCCCTGTTTGTATTTTCCCTTTAAACATGTACGGATTTGAAAAGGAAAATTTAAGAAATCCTCTTATATAATTGCATGTCTAAACAGGTTAAATTCAAGGCAAAAGAACACAAGCAGTGATTAGGATCTTAAATGTAATTCCATTTTATTTTGATGTTTTATGAACATTTGAGTTTCTTGTATGCAACCAATGTAGGTATAAAGGTGTAATGTGAGTTTAGGAAAGACAAAATATTCTAGCTTAGGCTAAACTTACTTATTCATTGATGCTTTTGTTGGTTATGTTTTGTAGTTGTACATATGCAGTATAAACACTTAATATTTTCTTCCAGTAGACTTTCATCAATTATTTCAGGATCTCTCTGTATTTTTCTCCATACCACTCCTTTTCTTTTTTTTTTTTTTTTATTTTAATTGACTCATGATAATGAACGAATGTAATTATCATTGCAGTGCCTTCTAACTAAATGTCCTGGCCTAACAGAGAAGAGAGCAATGTAAAAACCAGTAACCTCAAAGGCACCTTTGATTGTGGCACTCAGAAGTGCAAGACAAGTTTGCCTACCCAAACCATCATATGCGAGGAAGAAAGCAGTGTCAAGTGTTTAAGCACTGCTGAAATAATTACTTAATTACCAAAATAGCCTTAATAAAAATTGCAGCTTGTGCATTAGACTCCTTTTGACAAAAGACATTCTAGAGGATTTGGGGATATTTGTTGTTTAAATTCTACCCTCCAGTCTTTCTGAACTCAAGCTTGGTATCACTCTTGAGTGTTTGTACCCTGATCAGATTAGGAATCATTTTCTGTGCATAGCCTGGTGTTATAGAAACTCATTATCTCGGAATTAATAATCTTAATTATTTGTCTTTATTGTTTATGGCTGGAGGCTACCTTTATTGAGGAAATCGGACCCTTATTAAACAAAGTGTTCAAGGATTTTCTTCTCTTATGCTGGCAGTGCCAAACGTCATCTCAGTGAGAATAAAACTCTCCATGTGGAGCACATTCCTTTTGGCATTTTGCTGAGCCTGCCTACAGGAATCTCATGGGATTAAAGTTTGGCTGTTTCAGGTGACTTTCTAGGAAAATACAGCAGGGCTGCCTTTAAAACTATGAATTCTGACAAAGTCCAGGGTGATGAGAGAGCATCACTGACAGTTTCAGGGACTAGTGAAAACTCAGATTCCAAGCGTCACCTTCTTTACATAAACCACAGAGGACTTGACCTGCAAATGCACCTGCAAATGTCTTGAAGTACCTGTCATGAACAGAGCATGGGCTGCAGTTTGCATTGTCACCATTAGTTTCCTTTCAGAACTGGGCTTTTTGTAGTGCTTTATATCTATATATGGCCTTGTAAGTTCTCAAACAAGAGAGACTTAGGGCCCAGCCCTTCTGAAGCACTTCTAACCCAAACCAAAACAATGTCCTAGTAGGTTTAGCTGGCTAAACGCCATTTTTGAGGTTGGTTTAGGGTTTGCCTGCTCTGCAGCTGTTGCCATTGCTGCCCACTACAGAGGACTCTGTAATTTAAACAGGATTTAAGCTCTGTATTAAACAGGACTGCATTGCAGTGGTGAAACCCAAATGCTGTGGAGTTTCCTGAAAGCAACTGGGAGAGTTTACCACCCTTGGGGAGTTCCTGCAGAGCTCACCACTTGCAGGTCATCGTTTCCAGCCAGGCTTGGCTGGTTTAAAGGTGCAGTTTTGTCACTGGCCTGAGTTTTGCTCTTTGCTTTCTAACCCTGCCACAAAAGGAATCAGAAGTGGTTGCTCTTATTGCCTCTTTTTAAGAGGTGGGTGCAGTCATTTCGGACTTGCTGTGAAGCGCTCATAGTGCAAACACAGATTATAAGCATGAACTTCCCTTAGCAGGTATAAATTCACATGCCAGCCAGTAAGGTCCTGGCTGGCCAGCTGTCAGAGCAATCATGGAACGGCCAGTAAACTGGTTGATGGTGAGCAAGGAGTAAGCACACAGCAGTTTTTCATTTTGCATTTTCTTGTTAATTACTTTTCTGCTAGAAGCACTTTGAGTGGTAGTTAGTTAGTTACACATGTGGCTACATTGGATTCTCTGGCTTCCTTGTTGAACACCAGACTAATTAGGAACACTGAGCTCTCACCTGTAATTTCTAATCTGGCAAGAGAACCAAAGAAATGTAAGAAGTAGTGGGAGTGCAGAGCTCTGTGACGCGGCCCGAGGCAGCTCTTCTCTTCAGAAAGGTCACTGTCATGGAGAGCCTGAGCTATTACAGGTCCCTCAACTTGACATTCCAGCATCAGTAACAGTAATGAGTTTCTTAGTCTGCACTCGAGAGAGGCTGAAATTAACCCCCTATCATCTTCAAATTTGACCTCAATCACAGCAATTAATTACCAGGCACTGAAAGGACCCCAACAAAGGAGACGAGTGAAGGACACCAAAGGGAACAAAAGATGCTTTTGCTTTACATTTCAGCACGTTCCTTTTTTTTTTTTTCTTTTCTTTCCCAGTGCTGTTTGGAAATAATATTTTTGGTGAAATCCTGAAAACACACTGTTAAGACCAAATCTTTCATTTAGTGCAGGCTTAAGACACGGACACTGGTTTGTAACTGAGTAACTCAATTATGTGCTTTTTTTAAAGTGAATTTTATTCCTTTTTGTGCAAAGTGTCTGTACTGTAGAGCCTAGAAAGTACCTACTGAAAGACACACACACACATTTGAAGGCAATCAACAGGGCCATCATCTTTGCGCTTATACTTTGCCAAACTACACCCATTTAACAAACAAAAAAAAAGTTCCCGAATAAAACTTGCTTAACTAGAAGGCTAATTCACTTTCTGGCTTCTAATTTTGTGTGTTTTGACAATGGAGGTAAGTATGAGAGAAGTTGATTAAAACATAGGCAAGAAATAGGAATTGAGTACAAAATAATTGGGAGGTACCACACTTATTTATTTGATTGATTGAAGAAAACATGTCCTCAGGAAAAAAAGGACTATTTGGAATTTTATTTTTTTTTTGGAGGACACACAGTTTATATTAGAAATTTAACATTCAGTGGAGCTATCTGTGTGTATTGGAAGTGCTGTATTGATGAAAGGGATGTTGTTCTTCATGAAGAATGTTATCTGCCTCTATAAATATATAGGACACCCACTGAGCTTAGAGAAATGAAAACAAAGCCATTGAGATTCTTTGGTGCTAAGTTATATGCATGCCTTAATGGTGCTTTCTAAACCATGACAACCTCAAAGAAATGCAATAAACCCCCAAATATTTCATTCTTTTGCTGGGATTTACATTTCATGTGTTATCTAGAATTGTGTATCAAATAAAAAGAACCTTGATTACCAGGAGCAGAAAATGCAGTATTTTTTCAGCCAATGTGAATGTTGTAGAGCAGCCAGAGATGACAAATCAAGACATTTGTGCAAAAACAAAACCAACCAAATGAAAGAAAAACAACCACAAAAAAACCCTCCACACTGAAGTGGAATTGCTTTTGGTTCTGGAATTCTAGCTGGTAAATGGAAAACTCCTGACATTTTTGTACTGGGTATTTTAAAGTGTTGCAATTAATACACGTTTTTCCTTCCAAGTGAAATCACATTATATATGTATCGCTGCTCTTCTGGTTCATTGTCTGCTCTGTGATATAACAGTGACTTTAAGCCCCATCTATGCCCTGAGCCTTAGAGATGACAGCAATTTTATTCTCAGAGTCTTGTAGCTGTGCTCCTTCATGGCATCCCAGTAAAGCAGCATTACTGATACTGTTCTTGCTGTACAGGTGATCTCTCAGACAAATCTCCTTTCCTCTTCTTTTTCAGAAATAGAGGCTGTTTCTTTAACACATTAAAAGTGTGACAGTCATAAAATAAACTGGTGAAAGGATTAGCTCTTGGAATTGCACCCTGCTGGGAGAAAACAAAGCTATAAATATTTGTTCATAGGTTTGTGGTAGAGCTTTTGCTTGCACAGAATTAATTGTTATGTCTTTGTTTAGATTTCCCAGTTCTTTTAATGATCTGTGTTAGTGTCTTGTGTGGTTGACTACCCCAGAAAATTAGGAGTCCATTAGTGTATAGATTAAGTTATGTAGATTTGAAATGTTGGATGGGCAAGGGAAATTCACATCAGAGAATAGAACTTATTTTCAGAATGCAGCTAAATGAACTGCAGGCAGGAAGCTTAAAAGCAAAGTTTCTTTTCCTTTTTTTCAGGTGATTCAAATTTGGTGCTGACTGTGGTGAAAAGTATCGTTTTTAAACCCTTTTCTGACTGTGACGCTCAGTGTCATCTTAATTCATGAAGTCTCTAGGGAATTTTCAGAGAAAAAATATTTTTCATGTTAATATTTTCATTTAAGCAAAAGTGTTTAGACTAATGGGAAGAAAGTATTTTTATATTTAGCTGATAAATATCTGTCCCACCTTACAGCTGACACTTCTATCCTGATCATGTCCAAGAACAGTGTCACATTTCTGATGAATGTATTTCCAACAGAGTAGAGGGGGAAATGATAGTAGAGAGTCCTGCAGGACTGATTCTGATTTCCCGTTATTTTGTCACCATACATTTTAAGTTAATGAACGTGCAGGGATTGGAACAAAAATACAGCTGAAGCCAAAGTACCTCCAGTTCCTGGGAAGTCCTTCCTCCATTTCTTATAATGGGCTTTGAAGAGCAGCCTTTTGTACAAAAAAGACTCACTGCAATGTAAAGAAGAGCCACTTGCTCTCTAATCTATGCTTTGCTCTCTTCTTGTGTTTTAAATATACCTTCTAATTGACTGGAGAATGCCTTTAACAAACAGACTAGAGATGCGCAGCCACAGGCATGGAAAGTTTGTCTCACTGCAGCAGGACAAGAAGGAATGCAGGAGTTCCTGAAGGAGCTTGCTGGGCATCTCTCACTAAATGAAACAGAAGCGTTGTGAGGATCACCTGAGAGTCAAGTGCTGCTCACCATGATGGGCTTCAGTACTTGCTGGAGTTCCGTGGCCATCAGGGAACAAGGAACTGCTGCCACCTTTCTCTGCATGGCACTGAAGCAACAGTAAGGCCTAAAAGAGTGAACTGACTTAGGAAAGGTCCCTTGCTCTGTTAGAAAATTGATAGATGCTTGTTCTGCCTGATGCCTGATGGACAACTTGTTCTCTTCTATTTACTGGACCAAAACCTTAGAAGACTGCTGGGAGTGCTATAGGATAAACCCAGTGGTCATAAATCAGGGTCACGTGGACATTGGAATAAGGTAGGAAGGCCTTGAGCCAAGGATGTTTACAAGCTCGACCAGCCAGGACACCTCACACAGAAAGGTGGAGAGGGCACGGTGAGAAAGAGGAGAAAACGAGCCCTGAAGAGGCTGAAGGGTGGACAGACCACCCAAAACTGTGCCAGGAGAAGATCCTGGAAGGCTCTGCCCCAAGGCCTGCCCAAACTCCACCTCCTATGAATATGATAATTAGATCTCACAATCAATGAATATGCACCTTAAGTCGATGGTGCCTCGCTGCCCAATGTTGGCAAAAACACCTTTGTTGCTTAAAGCCCAAATTGTCTCTGGGCAGCTCATTTATTTCCTGCTTTTTGGCATCAGCACATATGGATTTAGCTCAGGATCTAGTGGTGCAATTTGACAAAAAGGGATCTTCCTAATGAAGCTTTGGCTCGTCAAAGCTTCCAACCAGTTGTTGATGAACTCTTAAGTCAGTCTCAGTTCATTAGCAACCCTTTTATTTTTTGACGTGACAGTTTTGAGAATGGCTGCATTTACACATTTTTGTGTCTGTAATTGCTTCCATCTGATCATCTCAACACCCAAATCCTACTTAAGCTCAATCAGGACTCTGAAGCTGCTACTGCTCTGCAGAGGTCCTTGACAAGTCCTCATGGCTGTGATAGCCTGGCAACGAGCTGAGTGTGTGCAGTTGTGGTTGTTCTCTGAGAAACTACTTGTCCTTCTTATAAGTAGCCAGGATCAGTTTGTAACTGGGTGGGTGTCTATTCTAAACCCTCTATGTCATTCTTCTCAGGAACTGCCCACCATGGACCATTGGCAGCAGCTGCCCAGGGCACACCCCACCCCTCAGAGTACAAGCTGGGAGTTCGGGAACTTCTGTGGGATAAGGAAGTTTTCCTGTCTTCACACCAATGAGTCAGGTGTGAGAACTCTCCTCCGGGGAGCCACCAGCACCTTCACACCCATCTGAGGGGTCATGTCTGCTCAGGGGCCATCAGGGATGCCAAAAATATGCCAGGATTGACCTCACAGAGTAAATCACCCACTGTGAAACTTCCCACCCTGGCGGAGGGACTGGGTGTTCCCCTCTGAGCCCAAGCAGAGATAACTTTGGGGTTTGGGGACTGGGACCACTCATCAGATCCAGAGGAGGAGCAGGGCTGAGACTGCCACCATCATTTTCACCAGCAGGTTTTTGCCTTTCTTCTCTTTTTGAACTCAGGGGGCCCACGTGGTGCTCAGCACAGAGGTTGGTGAGCTCCATTCTGCTCATGCCCCGCTGTGCTGGGCTGCGCATCTGGTTTGGTGGGTCAAATGGATTTTCCTTCTGTATCAGAGTGTTTTGCAATCTTTTCTTAAATTGTTCTTCTGACTTGCCATCCCATTCTGAGTTGGATTCATTTCTCCTGCTGGTTTATCTCTAAACCAGCACACTACTGCAGCAGGAGGAGAGAGGAGCTTTGCTGTGCCTGATCCTGGAATGCAAACTAGAGGCAAAGGTCTTGGGCCCAGATTCCCAGATTTCCCTTTTCCCCAGATCTTCAGTTCTTTTCAGCAACGTGCCACAGCTTTACTGAGAGGAGCGTAGATAGCTCTTCCAACTTCGTGCATTGCCTGACAGTAAATACATGGAGGTGTTGTTTTAATCAACTTCAGACCAGGAAAGACATTGGTTCTCAGTCTTGTAACATCTGGATAACTGCTTTTTGTTGTGAGGGATTATTCAAGTGATGATTTCATTTTTTTTGAGGTTGTGACCCAAAAATGGCTTAATTTGGGCTTCTCTTGTAGGCCTCTCTTTGTGTTTAGGATGTAGATGAGGGCAGGATTTCAGGAACATCCCTGCACTTCCTTAGGGTCTCCTTAACGATCCAGAAGCTGGAAAGGAACACCTTTTTAAATTGCATAGACCCTTCACATCTGGCATAGAGAATAAGTGCTGCTACCAAGCTTCAGGCTGTTCTGCACCTGGATGTCAGATGTTCAGGCACCAACACTGCAGGTACCAAAAGTTCTTGGTGGGGACAGATTGCCACTGTTACTTGTGGGATTAGAAATAATGCGATATAATATGATGATGGTGTGAAATAATGTGATAATCTGAAGGTCTTTGAAGAACTTTTTGAGAACCTACCATTTATCTATCCAATAAGTGCTTTTATTTTTGGCAAGGGAAAAAGAATGTTGACATATATCAGACAACGTGAGTAAGAATATGGCTTTTAGTGGTGAACGGTCAGGTTTTGCATTCCTGATATGGTCATGAGGCCACAGAGCAAATGCATGTTGGTGTGGACAGGGAAACCAACATCCATTTTAAGATGTGGGCTTTGTGCCTGCACAAAGAGATGTCGAGCAATCAGTGGCACTGATAAAATGGCACCAAAGAGTATCATGTGGCGGGGAGGTTTCCTCAGAACTCAAGTGGCTAAGAAACTCAAAATAGAAATGCATCAAAAATGTTTTAAACTATAAATCACAAGAAACCCAGCTGTATTTTTTTTAATGACCATTTTCTACATAAAATAAAACATATATAGCTGAGTCTCATACTATCCTCTTTACTGACTGGATGGTAAACACCTTCAATATTACTCTTACAACCTCTGTGAAATCAGTGCAGTCTGTATCATGTTGATCCTTTGGTTCAGAAAGCCCGTGGCAGTGTTGAAGCAGGAGCCTGTGGCTGTGCTTGCTGGAACTCCAGTCTGCTCTCAGGCTGTACTTCTGCAGGTACAGGTGCTCTGAAGGAATTGTGGTGGTTTGACCTTGGCTGGCTGATGGAGGCCCCTCAGCTGCACTCCTGCTCCTCACTCAGGACAGACTAAGAGAATAAAATGGTAAAGCTCGTGTTTGGAGGTAAAGGCAGGGAGATCAGTGGCAAATTGCTGTCACAAAGCAGACCTGACTTGAGGGACACTGATTTAATTTAAAGAGCCAGTTAAAATAAATTTGGATGGGGAGAAAAAAAGCCCCATACCATAAAATACCAAGAAAATTAGCCCAAACCAGCCCAGATGCAAGAGATATGCAAGAGTGATATGAATTGGTTCCTAGAGAGATACTAAGGGGAAAAACTTGATGTCTGCCCACAAGCACTGGCACATTGCCATGGTACAAGCTCAAGCAGAGGGTGAATGCAAATTTAGACTAGAATTTATTTATCTGCTTGCCTTGCTTCTCAGATTTGTTGTTGTTATCATCATCATCATCAAAAGAGCCAGTCCCTTGCTCCTGGTTTGTGAAGGGTGGCTGTGCTGTGGCACTGGCAGCAGTCTGGAGATGCTCTTTCACTGTAGATGAGAGGAGATGTGTAAAATGATTCAACTCACGCCCTTGCAGCTAGGAGGAGTCTGGAGGAGGAAGCTGGAGTTGCTAATGTAGAGAAACATGTGGAGGAGGTAGAAAGCATTGTTAAAATATATATCTGCTTTGTCCTGCAGCTATTGGAGTTGGTGTTGGAACTGGACCACTTAGAAAAGATGTTATGATGCTTTAGAAAGTCACAAACAAAACAACAACAACAACACCCCAAGAAATCAAACAGATAAATAACAGTGTTGGACATGTGGAAATGATGTGTGAAGCAGATGGGAGTGGGGCAGATAATGAATTTAAATGCAGATCACACTTGTGGATCAGGTAATAACTTGTATTGGTGTCTGTGGGATCCTGACCTTGCTGAACAGAAAAGGAAGGACAGAGATGAGAAAGGGAGGGGTTTAAATGGAGAGTGGTGAGAAGATGGCATGAGAAAAGTGTGATAGAACAAGGTATGCGGCCAGATGACACACTACCTGTGCAGGGGACCATGGCACATGACAGCATTGAAGGGTGGAAAAAGGAGGAAGCAGCTGATGTCTGGAAAGGGGCAGACAGATAATCTTACAACAACACTTTCCTCCACAATTCTTCAAAATGGCCCAATTATTCTCAGCCTCTGGATACCTGAGGTTTTTCTAGGTGGCAAAGACTTTATTTCCATGGAACAAATTATGCTCTGCCTTTTGTGACAGGTGCATGGGAAAGATAACAGCCTAACTCTGTTACAAGTTTTTCAATTAGCAGAAGTGGTAGAGAACTGCTCTGGGACCTGAAATGGCCAGCGCAGCTAATGAACCGTGGTGATGTTCAGGTTGGTTCCACGTGACTTGTGTAGCAGAAGGGCAGCTTTTTAGCCGCTGCATTTTTTAATTAGAGAATTTCACTAATGAGCACGTTAAAAGGGCATTTAAGTCAGGAATCAAGTTAAGAAATGCCAGCATCAGAGGGTGCCACTGGCATATTTAACGGGGTAGGTCACAGTCAGTCTTCACTTCAGTCAGTCGTTGACTCATTAATAGATTTCCCTTGAAGAAAAGTTAGTTTTCAGGTTTGTTTCCTTTTTTTTTTT
>VXAU01000633.1:69496-123446 GCA_013399695.1 Formicarius rufipectus
TTTTTTTTTTTTTTAAAGTCTCATGGTCCTTCAGAATAGAAACTATGAAAACTTCAGCAGAAATATTACCATTTCCTGCTTTGTGTCTTCCCAAATGCTGGAGACTTTTCTTACTGCCCCTCTGTTTTCTGCAGAACCCGCAGATCTCCACAGCTTCCCATTGCACTGCTGCTCCTTGCCAGGCACTCCCTTTTCCTTACCCCCGCCCTGCTGGAATCCTAAAAACAAAGAAGACTAAACTTTAATGAGAATGAAACAGATTAAAGGAGCCAAAAGGCTCAGCACTGAAATTTTAGGGCAGACAGTAAATAGTTGCATGATCCGGATGGGATCTTATTTTCTGGGATGCTTCACTCATTTGCATCAGTTAATTTAATGCATTTCTCCTGACAAAAAGGAGTCCCCACCCCCAGTACAGAGGACTCCTCCTCTCACTTTCATTTCAATCACTCCAGGACAGAGCCTTTTAGTTCCTACTGCTCTATGCAAAACAGACTTTATTTTCTTTTATGCCTGAACTTACACTGCAGAACATCAAAAACTGAATCACAGTTTTATCTTTGCCTAGTTAGTAGTGGATACTCTACTATAAAACCACTCTTTGCAGTATTTTTCAAGCATCTTTTTCCAGCATAGACTTAAATTTGGCTCAGATGTTTCTGAAATAGCTATAACTTTTTTTTTTTTTTTTGGTCTTGGTCTGTCCTGTGGCCACAAATGGGTTGGGGTGAGTTGTTTTGAGGTTTTGTTGGGGTTTTTTTTGGTTGGTTGGTGTTTTATCTTCTGAAACAGATCAGGTGAATTCAAATGCAGTCACAATCTTTCTGTAAGTCAGAGGATTTTTTGCACATCAAATATTAAGGCTGGTTGATACTTTATACCTTGTTTCCATGCCCGGATCCAAACTTCAGTGTAATAAATTCCGTCACAAAGTCTGGATCCAGCTCTAGGAATAATGTATTGCCTGCTTTTTCAGGTTTCTCCCCCTGGGCTCTGTTTGTTTGCTTTTCCTGAGCCATGTGTTCTCTAATGCTCTACACAGAAAGGAGGTGAGCACTTTGGAAGGGATTTAAAATGCAAGATGTATAAAATGCCATTATCACTGAACCATTGCAAAACAAAGAATGGTTTCCAAGTTATACCATATTAATACAGGGACTTTTTTCTTCTTTGATTGTGGTCAGAAGAGCCTTTTATTGACGAGGTTCTTTCAGGGAGCATTAAGAAGGTAACAAACACCATCCAAGCATCAGGAAACACCCTTAGCCATCCTTCATCACTGCAGATAACCATTGCATTGACAGCAGCTGTGTTGCAAGTGGCAGACAGCTTCAGTGGGCCAAAGGGATGTAATCCCCTTTTTCATTATTCAGGTCAATAATGCAGTGCTGTTCCATAGAGACATCTTCATAAACCCTTAATTTCTGATAACGTTGGAAGGGCGAGCTAGACTTAAAAGCTATGGCAGCCTGGTAATAAGAATACACAAGTCTCAAATAAAATAATGGGGGGTTTTTTTGCATAATGGGAGCAAAGTGTACAGTTTACAAAAGCACAAAAGCCAGCAGGAAAATGAGAAGTGAATTCTTATCTTCGGCATCTTCTCAGCTGGAATTGCTGCCAGTGGCTCTATCTGAAGATGTGGATCTCTGAGCAGCATGTGCACTGTACCCTCTAGTCCCACATGTACTGTTGTGTCTAGCCCCTTTTGACAGAGGATCTGGGAGATGTTTTGTTCCATCCACTCCCTGAAAACCTTCCTTCCTTTCTTCCACTGTTCTTCAGGACTAGAGGTAAGCAGGAATAACTGCAGCAAGATCCTGTGATAGTTTTGCTTCCCATAGCCTGGGGAATGTTATGCACAGGGAAACTGCTACATTTGTGGTCTCTTTGGGAGACCTGTTTATTCTGTTGCCTATTTCTCCTCTGGTGCAGCTCCGGTTTCCTCTGGCTCCAGTTGTCCTGGTCTCTAGGCTCGGACTCCTCCTGTCCCACCATTTGAGGGGTTCACTGACCTGGCAAAACACAGCAATAATCCAAAATGCACATTCTGTAGAGAACAGAAGTGAGGGTGTTAGTTAAGCTTTGCCTTGAAGTTCTCCCATCCCATCCCACCTTCTCAGAGCAAGAAGTGGGGCAAGGGATGGAGCCTCCTTCTGCCCAGGTCTGAAGACTCTGAGGGCTGATGTGGATGGCACTGAGGCAGCTCTTGAAATCCTGCAGGTCCTTATGGGGGCTGCAGCAGCACGGCATGGGAAGTTGTGAGCACCCTGTCTTGCCCCAGGAGGTCCTTTGGATCACCACCATCCCCAGAACATCCTGGGTGACAGCTCTGCTGGTGCACGTGGGGGTGTGCATGTGAGCACTCCTCCCTTCCCTTGCAATCCCCCACAAACAGTGTCAGTGCATCTTTACACTTGCGATGTGACACCCAGGAATATCAGATAGTCTTTTTGGTTAGGAGTTTCATCTTCCAGCCAAGCTGTTTGCCTGAGAAGTGGGTGCCAAAAGTGGTTTTGGTTGGTTTCTCTGCATAGACACTTGGATGAGTAGCTGATTGTTGAAGGGTGGCAGTCACCTTGCAGCTTTCTGGGGCTCCATGGACAGTCCTTCAGGACTACCCTCTTTGGAATCAATGTGTTAAGGGTCACCTTTGAAGGTCAGCTGTTTTGATGAAAAGGAATGTAGCAATCAGGGCTCCATGTAGTATTTGATTCACCATTCAAAACACTTCAAGCACAATTTAGCACTTAATGTATTGGACAATTTTACCTTCTCATACAGTACTTTTAGCGTAGCTTTTAAAAATATATTTATTGTTATTAAGGAGGCAGCAAATAGATCCCTTCCATTTTCATCTCTACAGTTTAATTCCCAGGCTTGCAAAGGTTTCAGTCTTTTCCTGGTGCCCTGGTAGGGAATTGAGTTGTAGTGTTTGATGGCACGTGCATGTCATGCTTTGCAGGGTCAGGGCCGAGGCCTGATTTCATCACAGCCTGAGTGCAAGTCATTTCTTCCACTCCCATCATTGCCCCTTGACAAGGATGTACCCAGGAATTTGTGAAGAAGTCATTTTAAATCATTTTATGCAGGGGAGCTGTGTTTGAAGTAGTTAGAGGAGCAGCCTCACAGGGGTATATTTCTCTAATTTAAGAGTTTAACATAAGCTGTATGCTGGTTGTTATAGCCTGTTTTATGCAGGAATTCTGACCTGAGGGGGGAAAAAAGGGAATTCTGGTACTGTGCTGGGTGCTGCACCCCTTGGAGGTATCTCATGCAGAGGTAGAGAAAATGTCCCTTGCAACTGGGCAATGCATTGTCTCTTTTCCACCAAATAATGTCACAATTAACTGCACTAAGTGGGCAGCAATGCCAGTGGATTTGCTGCTACTCTCATCTGCTTGCATGGAGAGATCTGTGGAAAAGGCAGATTTGGCTCAGTGTGGCAGCAGACACGTGGTCAGGCTGCCCTGTACAGGAGACCCCACTGGGATGGCTCTGAAGGGACAATCTCAGGCAAAGAAGGAGCTGAGGAGGTGCCAATTGTGGCTCTGTGCATGGAAGTTGTGGAGAGGTGTGGGAAGGAAGTGTTGCTGGGGAGCACTGGAGTCAGACTGAAAGGGTAACTGGAGGTGGTTGGCAGTTCCTCCTCCAAAAAGATCAGTGGAGTTTTCCACCCCGTGGACTTGCCTTCCTGCTGTTTGCCTCGGGGGTGATCCGCGAAGTACCGCGCAGGCAGCAGGTCCTGCTCTGGGCCCCCATGCCAAGCCTTCCAGAGGAAGGGAACCTCAGAAATCCTTTCCATCAGGCAAGAGCTGGACTGACACCCAGCCAAAGAGCCAGCAAGGGCCAAGTGCAGCAGCAGAAGGTCATACCTGGAGCCTGCAGCCCCTGGGAGTGGGTTTCATCGGGGGGTGATGGGTCCAGCCAGTGCAGGCAGGGCTCCTGGAAGATGTGTCTTCTCTTGGTATGAGATGCTGCAGGTCAGTGTTGTGGTGAAACAGGGCAAAAAGAAACTAAGGGATAACCAGCTAAAAGGTTTAATTAACTTAGTCACTGATTAACATTCCGCACTTAATTTTCATGAAGGATTTCTTTAGCAGTATCCACATTATGATGAAGCTGTTCAGTGATAACTGAGAACTGCTTTCTTAAAATAACTGATTAATAAGGCAGCCATAACACTATGGATTTATAAGCCATGCTTCATACCAGAAATATATTTATTTCTGCATATGCTCCACATGACTAACTCAGAATTCTGTGCCCTCCCCCCCCCTTTTTTCTCCCCCCTCCCCTAAATGTAAAACTGTATCTTGCAAATATACTGATTTTTTTTTTTTTCACAGCAAGTGTCTGTTTTATGATTGACAATGTCTGGAAAAGTTAAATATAAGTGATTCAAATATAGGAGCGTTATTTGTCATCATTGGGAAGATCTCTTTTTGAAATGTTCAAAAATAAGATGCAAAAGGAGATACAGAAAGATATCAAATGCAATCTGAGGTAAAGCACTGTACCATATTATTTTGTGTTTAAAAATGAGACTTTTATTTATAATGAGTGGGACAAACAGTGGACCCTGTAATTCCCAAAGATGTTCTTTCCCCCAAGAGCTATTTTCCACTATCTGAATAATCTGCATCTTCTTCCTCTCTCCATGAATTCTCAAAATCTATTCAGACCCTTAGAACAACTGCAGTATTTGAATAGGAAACACACAGGCATGAAAATATAACACTGTACCCATATACTGTTTTCTGCAGAGCTTCAGTCCTAGGAGTGCAGTTCAGTTCTGGTTTGCATTCTGATTTTTAGATAGGATTTTCATCTACTGAAATGAAAATAAAACATATCAGTCATGCCAAATTCAAAATAGAATCATGTATCTCAATCTGTGAAGTGATGTTGGGTCTCTAATCAGAAAGCATTATGTAGTAAGCTTAAGTGCAATTCTGCTGAGGTTTTCCTCATCAGTGCCTCTTATTTAATTTCTGTCTTTGATTAAGAAGGACAATGATGTAGGGACTGGTATAGTTTTGAAAAAATAATTAAAGGATGAATGTTTTTCTGAGGGAAAAGACTTTTAAAGCTTTCATGTATCTTAGTTATTTAAAATATCACTCTGTATTCTGTTCTAGCACTCTGCCTTAAACTAAATGTACATAATTTCAGATCTGTATGATTTTATTAAAGAAATGGGAAACCTATAGAGTTATTTTGCTTTAAAAATTTATTGTCCCCATTTCTACTTTACACTTATTTATGCAGCTGAAAATGTGCTTGTCTGAGGGGGAATTCCCAGCATTCAGCAGATAATTAAGGGCTTGGCTTTCATTGACTCAAGGCAATTCAGATCAACTGCATGTTCAATAATCTAAGCTGTGAACTCAAAATGATGATTTTAGGGAGAAGTTTATGAGAAGTCTTTATTTCAGGCATTACATACAAAGACAAAACTTCATCAATGGCAGCAAAACCTGCATTAGAGGTGGTTCTGGAAAATCTAAGGTGATTAGAAGTATTACCTGATACTGAAGTATTTCAGAGGTGAGTAATTTGTAGATGGAGTAAAGCAACCACAGATAACTGATAATTTTCATTTTAGTTGCCATTTCAAACTTTGAACAAGGTTGCTGCTTGAAATGCTCCTTGGAACTGTTGCTGTAGACAGGCCTAGAAAGGACAACCCACAGAAGAGCTTTGTCAACTTGCTACTCAATATAATTTTCAAATACTTGATTTCATCTCATTTTCTGCACTCCCACCTATTTAGCGAACTCTTCTTTACAGGAAATAATTACTTTGTCTTCTGTCTTCTTCAAATTGCTATTACCTTATTATTCAGAGAGAGTCTGTTTTTCCCAAGACCTTTCCACTGAGAAGAATTCATACATACAGACAAACAAACTTTGCTTTTTGTAAACACAGTGAATTACCTGGCCATTGCAACAAGTGGGTTCCAGGTCTCAGCAAATATCTACAAACTTTAGTGTAAACATCTCCAGTGGGCTGAGTGGATGGGAATAATAAAACCCAAGGAGCAGTATGTTAGTGCCAGCAGCATTTATTTACAATCTAGACTTCAAAACCCATTCTGACTACTATCAGGACTACTGCTCTGCCTAACACCACTGACATCCATTTCAGTAGAATCCAGGAGGTTCAGAGCAGTATGTGTCTCTGAGAGGAAAACGTGGTCAGACTGAAAGCACATCAGGAGTTATGCCTGATGTGGTCAAGTTTGGTGCTTGGTGTTGGCTGTGGGGCTGTTCACAGGCAGGAGGGTGGGGGATTTCTGAGATGTCAAGGGATGAAGTTCACTAAAAGGGAAAAAAATCCAAATTGGCTGTTTAGTGGCTACTTGGAACCACAAAATCAGGCTCCTTTGTGGCACAGGTGCTGTGCTTCTGTGAGCTGTACACGCCGGGACGTGCTGGGGTGTCCTCAGCATGTCCTGCTGCTGATGCCAGAGGCATCCCAAGAAACACTCCCAGCTCCACGTCATTTGTAGGTTGAATAAACTTACTTCCTGCTCTCTCATCTGGTCTGCTGTTGAGAACACTGGATAGCACTAGATCCAGATGGACCCCTCTGACACCTTTCTTCACCCCCTCTCTGATGTATGTCATGTTAGGAGGCACAACTGCTGCCACCAGAGGCTCTTCATTGTTCCTTCTGCTGGATCTGAGTTCTCTTCCTTGTAAATCTGACTCATTTTTGTTCACAATTTCGAAGAGCCTTTAGAGACAACAGTTTTCTGACTGTATTTAAACCTTAAAATGGATGGTAGATGGAAGAAAAACCTCGGTGTTCAATTGTGTCTTTCTTCAATGCATGCTACAATTGTAAAAGTAAATTCAGAAAGAATCCTGATACTGAGCTGCATTTGTAGCCTTTAAGGTGTGAGAAGATATGTTTGAAGGAAAGAATACATGTAAGTGTAGTTTTTATTGGCAAGGTTGGCAAATAATAATTTAAATCTGTTTTGTTGTTTTCATTAAGCATCTATGACTTCATCTTTTCAAATAAGGAAAAAAATGTCTTTCTTGGGGCGGGGTGTGTCCCAGCTGCTCTTCAAAGTCCTCTTCAGTTTGAAGCTTCCATGGGGAAGAAATAAAGTCACAGTTGTAAATGAGGTCTGTGCTAGTTGTCAGCAGGCTGGAATCTCACTTGACACTGTTCAGAATGTGGCTCTACACTGAATTTTTGGCAGTTTTATGTTGGCAGAGACCTCCACCAGCTACTGCAAAAGACTTGTTTTCTCATGGGGGAAAGACTGTGTTGATTTGATACTTTTTTAAGAGTGTTTCTATTTTACCATGAATATATCTGGCAGGGTCAGACATACATAGTAGCTTTAGAATTTTCCAGCAGTATGATGTCATCGCACAGTGAAAAACCTGAAATCTCTCTGATACACTGTTTTCATGGTTATTAAATGGAGCGTTTCTAAAAGCAACTCTAATTCCAAAATTTGCAGCTTTATGAAAAGTAATTGCTAAATATGTGTTATCTACATTAAGTAACATAGTTTTACAGTATTATGTGGAATATGTAGAGAATAAAGACTACTGCAGGTGGTGTGCTAAGCAAATATTTAAAAGCATATTATGATGAATAATAACTAATAGCTAGTAGTATTGAATGTTTTAAAAAACCTCATATGTGACTAAAGTGAACTCTTTCAAAATCTTCATCTAAAGATTAAGTCTCTATTCTTTTCATTGATTTAATTGTTAATGGAATTGCCCAGAATTTTCATAAGTAAACCATCCTCTCAGGTCTTCTTATTGTCTTTTGTTTTTTTGTTGGCTTTTTTTTGTGCTTTTTTGTTTTGTTTTGTTTTTTTTGGGGGGGTGGGTGTTTATTTGTTTGTTTGTTTTTCTCATCAGTACAATTTTCTGAACCCGAATGATCCTTCTCTGTAAACTGTTACCCTTCAGTACGTGAGCCAGTGCTCTGGGCTCATTTCTGCTGCCTCTCTTTCTTGCCACACTTTTAGATTTGTGGCATCTGAGTGTGTGCTGCCAGTTCTCCCACACCTCTTGGGGGGCCACACACGTGTCTGTTTTGCTGAGGGTCTGCTGCACCAAATTTTAGCTTTGAAATTTTAATCTTGTCTTTGCACTTAAAATCTCAGGTTAGGGCTGCTACTACAGCACCAGAATTAATGGCTTCCTTACAAGCAGAGAAAGAGAAGTTCACAGCTTAGTTAGGAATGCATTTCCAGCGAATCTTAAGATAGTAGAGGGTCCTGCAGGACTGATTCTGGTTTCCCTTTATTTCGTAACCCCGCATTTTAAGTTAACATATGTGCAGGGACTGGAACAAAAATACAACTGAAGCCAAAGTACCTCCAGTTCCTGGGAAGTCCTTCCTCCATTTTTTTTTCCAATGGGCTTTGAAGAACAGCTTTTTGTACAAAAAATAAACCTTCTAAGACTCACTGCAATGTAAAGAAGAGCCACTTGCTCTCTAATATATGCCTTGATCCCTTCTTATGATTTAAATACACCTAATTGACTGGAGGATGTCTCTAACAGACAGACTAGAGATGCACAGCCAAGATTGAAGGACTGGGACGATGCCTGAGCTGCTTTGTGGCACCCAAAACCAGCTCTTTGACCTCAGACAGACACACAGACCCTTTCCTGCAGTTGCTTTTCCTTCAGAGGAGCTTCTCCAGTGCAAAGACATTGCCATCTTCAGGCTGTCACCTTCATTTTGCCACAGCATGGGTGGCATCACTGGAAGCTGAGAAGGAGATGTGCAAAGCTGACAATTACCAAAAAAGCCACTCAAACATCTGCCTGTTGTGTGACAAAAACAACATCTCTTAGAGCCACCTGTCTGCTTTCAGCTTGGCTTTAGGTTGTCTAAATAACCTGCCTTTGATTAAGGTGATGGAGTTCTTTTGCCTCGTTACACTTGTGGCTCGCATTATAGATGGATTTAATATAATATGTAATGACTGTGAAAGGGAAATAGTTTTGCCTGAGACTGGAAATAATACAGTGGATTCAAGGAGCGTTTCAGTGGTGAATGTCTAGGATTTTGGTTGTGGTTTTGGTTTGTTTTGTTTTTCTTTGTTGCTTTTGAACATTTTTACTGCTGAGCAAATACTCTTTCATCAAAATTTTTTTGCTTACTGGCAATTCAAAGTCATCTGCCTGTTCTGCAGTGATTATTTTTATTTCCCAATTGCTGTTTTGGGTGTTTTGTTCCTCTTGTAATACTCATGAATAGTCTTTTAATTTTTGAGGAATTCTTCTGTCCTGACTTTGGTAAACGTTCCACAAATGTCAAAATTCTTGCACGTGTTAGACAAGCATCTTGTTCTATTTACTCCTCTGTTTGGAGGGCAAACCATGCTGGTCTGCCAGGAGGGTGAGGAGAAGACATTTTTAAACAGCCAACAGGAATGAAAAGTGACAGCAAACTGGGCTGGGTCCGTTGTCTCCCTGATGCAATGGGAACTGAAGATAGTTTTGTTTCCATTCGAAAAGAATAATGACCCCACTGGGAAGAGTCACCAATGCTGGCTATGCTTGAGAGAACCCCATAATGTGCAAAAATGCTCCCAGCCCCATCCAGGGGGTCTTGTACCCCAGAAATAAAGTGCTGGGGGACTCCTGTGTTTGAAATTATGGCTCTCCAGTAACCATTTTTGGTTGTGCCCAGTTGTTCTTAAACGGAGGGGGGAAAGAGGAGGCCACAGATAAAGGCAGAATGGATCTGTGCTGTATTCCAGCCAAGGAGTAGGCCTTTGAATGTTAAATTTTCTCATGGGCAGAATGTGGGCCCCTTGTCCTACGTTGTATCTGAAGTCAAAAGCCTGTGGTTGATATTCTTCTCTGTCTTCAACAAAGAAGGGCTTCTCAGAGATACTGATTAAATTTTGCAAGCAGTAAAGGAACCATTAGCCTTTGTATTTACTGGGATTTTCTACTTAAAATAGGCTACTTTCATATGGATGAGTGAACCCAAATGTTACTAAATGAACTAAATTTATTTCCTATTTTCAATGAGCTAAAAGGTGTACTTTGAAAGGATCCTTCTTTTTCACTTGACTAAATATCCCCAGTTCTCTCCTGCAGGAAACTTTTTAGGAGATTTTTCCTATTGCTGCTCCACTGTGTTGCTGTTGAAGTTAAAATGAGGCATTGTGTACAGCACAGGAGATGGAATGCCTACTCTATAGAGCTCTAAAAGTAGAATTAAAAAGAAACTATTTCTGACCCCCAAAGCTTAATATGTATTAATAAATCAAAGCGTGAAAAGGAAAAGCTGAAAGGTTCTTATTGTTTGCTCTTTAATTAACTTGCTGAGGATCATAAAAAACCCACAGTTGGCTGAAAATAATAGTCTTGTTTCACACTTCAGAACCAGTACAAAGCCATAACATTTCTAGCCTTTGACCCAACATAGATTTTAATCTATAATAATATTGTTAATTATAAAAGGAAAAAAAATAGTATGTTGAAAAAACTGCAGTAAAATTTATGTGGGATGATATTAGCTAGGTCCAGGAAATTCAGCTAGTTAATTGAAGGTGTTTTGAGAGATACTCATGGCCATAGAGTATTTAAGAATGTTAGCTTTGTTTCCCTAATAGCTTTAGAGAATTAATATAATATTTCCCCCTTCTTTCACTCTTACAAAGAAATAAGTTTGCAGGAAAAGTCTTTGAAGATATCTGGCTTAATAAACTTTAAAGTCCTCCGATAAGGAAGCTTTGCATGGCTCTTCTTCTTTTAAAGGTATTCAATAGGAAGAAAGTAAGATATGCCTCATTGGCTGCAGGCTGGGTGGTAGATTGTGTATGGGTTCCCTGTCCAGCACAAGAGGCAGAAACTTGGAGTTGTCCAAGCTGAGAAGGCTGGAATCAGATCAGCAGAAGACCCATGTGAGTGCTAGAAACAGGAATGAGGGTTAGGAGAACTAGAGGATAAGGAAGGGATAAGTGGGGAAGCAGGAGCACCAGGGTGATAAACCAGGATTATAACCTTCATGGTCAGATTGGCCCATCAATGACTCAAGGCAGGTGACAAAGGAACTTGACCTGTGTTTCAGACAAGGAATGCTCGTTTTCATCATAAATAGAATATAGCAAATTGATGCTTTTTTATCCCCAGTGCTTTAGTGAAAGTGGTTCCAGGCCTAGACCTTTTAAGCCTGTATGGATCTAGGCCTGGAAATAAGATACTTTTGCAGGGAAAGAATTAAGGATAAATTAATTCTAACTACATTACTCCCAGAAGGAGCTGAGTTATAAAAGCTCAGGTGTTCCCACTGGGAATTTTCTTCCCAGTAAATGCAACCTGAGCTGCAGAGTAAGGGGGAAGACAAAATCCCACTGGAAATGTGTATTGAGAAAATCTATAGTATTAGCAAATGAGCTGGATACACAGGGGGAAGAGAGACCTTTTCATGTTACATAATAGTGTCACACTTTTAGTTTGAATTCTTTTCTGGATGTTGTTGATACCAGTTTGCCTGAATTTGGCTTTAAGGTAGATGTGGTTTTGAGCTAAACATGAGTTTGTTACTCATCCATTGCTTGAGTTGATCATTTGGGGAAGGGGAAACCACCAGAGGAGTCATCCTGGATGCGTTTGGTCATGATTTTCTCACTTCATCTAATTGTTTCTTTAGGAATGTGGAAAAGGAAATTAATGTAGTGGGTGTAGCTTGAATTTGGAGGGTGCTTAAAGTGTCCTCAGCATATTCCTAGACCCAGCTGCTCTGTGACCCTGCCCTCCAGGAGTCCTAGAACCCAATCCTAGAACATCTCTGGTAGGAAGGGATCAAATCCAGCTCCCTGCCTCTCACAGGGCTGCAGAGAACTGCACCACATGGCTGAGAACATTGTCTTGATGTGCCTTAAACTCTGCCAGGTTTAGTGCCAGGACCATGGAGAGCTCATTCCAGGGACTGGCCCCTCTATGAGGAGCCTTCTCCTGATGTCCAAGAAGACTCTTACATCTTGAATGTAGCTCTCTGGCACAGCAATCAATGTGGAGGGGTGGAGTGATACTCCTGCTTGGCCCCAAGAGCAGACACTGTCTCTGAGGTGTGGGTGAGACTGGTGGGTTTCCACTGACTGACAAACAGAGAAGACGCTGGTAAAGCCTTGAATGGTTCTGAAGATAAGCAGTTTTTTGCCTTCTACTGTTGTATTTTTTTAA
Source organism: Formicarius rufipectus (assembly GCA_013399695.1). Classification (NCBI taxonomy): domain Eukaryota; kingdom Metazoa; phylum Chordata; class Aves; order Passeriformes; family Formicariidae; genus Formicarius; species Formicarius rufipectus. The sequence continues at coordinate 81,688 of VXAU01000633.1, forward strand.
ACCTGTTTGTTGTGGGTTTATTGCCTGTTATCCCATTGCAAGTTCCTTTCTCCCTTTTTCTTGGGGGAGTGTTTCGGTTTTTCGCTTTGTTTGGGATTCGGTCCACATAGTGTTGGATTTGCTGTGGTGTCTCAGTTAAGCTTATGCTCCCCCTTCTGCTCCATATGCAAACCTTTTCTCCTAAAAACAGCTGTGTGGCACTATACATCAGCTGAAATCAACCTTTCCTTTTTCTCAGTCCCCCTGCCAAATATGGGGGGAGATGATCACAATCACAACCTCTATGTCAGAGGAGAGGAATGAGGAAAAAGAACCTTATCAAGGTTTTGTGAAAGAAAGAAAAATAACGTGCAAGAAATTTCTCACAATATCTGATCCTTTAATCCCATTGCTAATGCTTTCTAATTACGTCCTTGTACTTCCCTTTTTTCCCTTCTTTATTTTTGTGGAGTGGGAGGGGGGAGGCAGAAGCATCCCTTGGATTTTCTTGATTTATTTTTGAAGGGCTGCTCTGCTTTTATGCCCTCCTTCCACTTGCAAGGCAGTGGCTGTGATGAATGTCTTGAAACAAATGGAGCTAGTGTCACACATGCCTTGCAGAGTGAGCCCAGATCATTCATTATTTAGAAATACTGATGTGTCCTCCAGTTGGGTCCTTTCTGCCAGGGAAACAGTCTCCTATTTCTTTCCTACTTCATGTTTTGTCATAGCTCTAAATAGCTTTCAAGGGCAAGAAGTGCAGTTTCTAATGTCTATTTAATATAGTCAGTACTCTGGTGTCTCTTTTCAGTCCCTGGGTTCGAAATAAGTTGAAATAAGTATTATTCACCCACTAAAGGAATTACAGAATTACTTGTGCACACAATGTGCTGTCATTACAACTTTTTTTGCTCCAAGAAAATGTTCCCCTATGAGGCTCAGCCATGTAGAATGGTTACTTGCTGACCCATTTCTGCATGCTTTAGTGAGTGAGGTGTTTTTTTATCCTGCTTGCCTTAGTTTCTCCTAGAATTAATTTTGTGCTTCCTTCAGAGAGGCCCACCTGGATGCAAACGTATTGGTTTTCACAGAGGCAATTCATTGTCCTTGATTTAAAATATTCCTACATTTTCTTGCTATTATCATTGTAATGAGCAGTCTGATAAAATCAGCTGTTGTCTTGTGACTGGTGTTCTGTTGTTTAACACGGAGCATGCACAAGTAGGGTGTGTTTTATTGGCTGTGCTCCTGCACTGGCTCTTTTGGACTAAAGTGGGAACAAGCTGTGGAAGTGTAACGTGAGATTCTAACAACCAGGAGACTTTGAGATAGGAATTCTCTTAATGCTGGATTTAATGTGTCCCATGAAGTCATTCTATGGAAGTTTACTGCCTTTTGCCCAGGGCAAGTCTATAAACCTTAATGTCTCAGGCTACCAAATGGTGTTCTTTTATTTAGAATCACTGCTATTTCTCTTTGTTTATTACTGTGTGCACACTAACGTGTTTTGCTGGATATGAGCCTTTTTCTCCACTGTGGGTTTTTTCCTTATCTTTAAACTGGGCAGGCAGTTGGTATGAAACAGCTCTTGCTCTGATGTGCAACTGGGGGATGTCTACACCTTCTGTTTTAATGAATCCTGTGCAGTGTATTATTGCTTCCTTGATGACATCCTTCTCTACACAAAGCGCCCTGATTTTTTTCAAACAGGTGGCAGTTTGGAAATTGGGCTAATGTTAATTCTTAAAAATGTTACTATCAGCCTTTATATCCCCATGCAGATCTGGGATGGATTTCTGTGCTGTTTCACAGTCAGGTTCAGGATGTGCTCTTGGTTTGTAGGACACAGATGTTTTCTCAGGGTGAGACAGAAGTCTCACTTGCCCTTTAGGTGCTCAGAGCCAAAACAGTTGTGAGTAGGTCGATGTTGCACGTGTGATCCAGGTCAGAGCCCTGCTGGGTCTGTGAACCTGGGCATTTTCTATCTAAAATATCATTGTAGTCCTGGACCGGTGGCATTCAAATAACAGGAGGCATGTAGCAGACTCACTACAGGCATTTACAAAGAAACTCCAGGGCTACCTGAGAGGCATTGCTCATGTCCTACTGTGAAAATTAGCACTTTGCTACACACAGTGGGTTTTTTTCAGTGCTTTGGTTGGTGAGCCGGTGGGTGCAGAGGGTCCCATTGCTCAGCCACACGAGGGGAAGTGGCAGTGTAGAAGTAATGAGTGGACAACCAGTGCTTAATTGGAATTACTTTTGGAGAGAAGAGGAAAACACATGACTTTAAAAAAATTCAGGTGAGAACAAACAAGTTTGGGAGTAAAAACAGTACAGAGCAGTGTAATGAAGCTATTAATTCCTTTGTCTTTTATATTACTGTCTGTTGGCAATAAATGATTTGAAATTGCTGTGAGCTGATGGCTCAACGTTGATCACACTGGGACGGCCCAATAGCCTTTGAATTTTCTGAGTGTCTCTGCAGCTGCCTGAAGTGTGAAGCTCCCAGGGAAATAACAATTTCAATATGAAAGCAATGGCTGTATTTGTGTGCTATACAGGCACACTAAAAGTGTGCCAGGGTGCTGTATCAGAGAGTATCAGGTACCTCCAAAATAGATCAGACTTATATTTGGTGTTTTTTTTGGTTGGTTAAAGTGATGTGTTTGCTCAAATGGATACAGATCTGTGGGTAATATAACTGTGCATATAAAGAAACTTGCTCCCCAAGAGTTACCCTGGAGGTTTAAAGAACCTCAGCAATGCTCATTAAAATAAGATACTGCTTTGGTCCCTCATGAAGTCACCAAAACCCTGGGAATTTATTTTCCAGGGAGAAATGCAGCAGATAGTTCGAAGGCAGTCTCTAGAAATAGAATAACCAAAGGGGAAAACCAAACTACAGCAGTGAGGATGCCATGAAATTGTTATTTCCCTGTCCTTCATTTGCCTTTGATGTAAGAGAGTTTCTTCCTTTACCCCCCTGGGAAGGGAAGGAGGTGTGGGAAGGAGATTTAGTGGGCTGAGGCTGTATTTGTGTTGTTGCTCTGCAGCTTCATCCCGAGGAGATTATTCCTGATTTTCACACCCTCAGGGCTGGCTGCCTCAGGAAGTGCTTTAGATGGGAGCCAGGATCCCTTGCTGAATTACAGCTCCTGCTGACAGTGTGCACACAGATCAGCTCTGCTCCTCCAGAGCCTTCAAATACTCATACGCTTTGTTCAGGACTTAGGGCTCACTTGTTAAGGACATCTTTATTAAAAGGGGGGAAAAAAAAGTGCTCTAAGAGGGTAATATCTGCTTTAGGCTGAGACCGAAATCCCTCTCTGTAGTTAGAAATTAGTATTGTATTAATTTGCTTGTGTAGAAGATCTTCAATTACACGATTTCTATATTTTAACTATTTGATGTAATTTTTTATGTCAAGGCAAAACAACTTTTCACAGTAAAATATTTCAGGGAGTCTTATTTTTCCACATGAGAAATCAAAATTTAATATAAAAAACAAACAGACAACCAAACAAAAAAAAATGACAAAAAACCAAACAAAAACAACCAAAAACCAACCAAACAACAACAAAAAAACCAAACAAAAACAACAACACCACGAAAAAACCCAAACAAAACAAAAACAAAACAAAACAAAAAAACCAAACAAAACAACACAAATGTGGTATTAATTTAATTTCTTTCCAAGCTGAGGTTTGCTCTCCTGGAGGCAGACACCTGCTTAACCTGCCTCTAATTTGGAGTCTCCTGAAGTTCACAGCAGCATAGCCAGAAGCATAATTTGGTCCCCAACCAGAAGCAAAAGGTTTTAGAGCTCTTGAAAGGTTTTTGGTCTAAAATGATGTTTAGACTGCAGGAACTCTAATAAATTGTACTTTGAAAAAACTCATTCCTTCTGTATTTTCTTTAGACTTTAAAAATGGTTAATGTTAGAATTAACACATTCTAATGTACAGAACTTCTGCATTTGTATAAGTTTAGAGAAGAGCAAACTGTAAAACACCTGCAAGCTCAGAGTAGAGTCTACTGTGAAAATGCATAAATATTGAGTTGATAGTTTGCCAGTGATCTAAGAGGAATGAACTGTCATTATTGGTGTAATAATTGTCTAGCCCCCCTAATCTTTGTAAGCAATGCAATGGACTCTAAAAATACTCATGATTAGCTGTACATTTGTTTTGCCTTGTGTGATAAAAATCTTTCACATCAGCCCTGGTTAATATGAAACAGAGTCACAATTGAGTCTCTTCAGACTTTTGGAAAACACCTTCCCAAAACAGCTGCTTCAAAACAGTTGCAGTCCCTGACAGGCTCCAAAAATTTAAAAAAAAAGAAAAAAGAAAAAGCATGTGAGTGGAGGCCATGATGGAATTTATCCTACTTTTAAGCATTTCAGAAATTCGGCAGAATAACTGAATCTCTTCACAGAAATAATGTATTATAACATTACATCAGGGTTTATATAACAATGTGGAACACTAAACATTTTGCTATCACTTCAATATACTTGATCACAGTAAAATATGGTTTTTATAGAGAAATGTGTATTTCATTTTCTCTGAATTAAGAGGTTTTTAGAATCCTATTGCTTATTAGTGCAAGGAATTCCTCCACATTGAAAACCACAATTTGAAGCTATTTCAGAGCTGCACAGGCAGGTACTGTAGGTAGGTACTATACACAGGACCCATGTGGTGAAGTCTGGGGGTCTGGTGAGGAATGCTGATTCTGTCCTGCAATTAGTCTCTGAAATACAGAGAAGGAGAAGAAAATTACTTGATGTCAAGCATTTTGTTCATTTTGTGCACAAAGCTTTCCAGGAGCTTGAGTTCCTCAATAGCAGCAGCAAAATGAGTAGTAGATTCCTCACAAGCAACTAAATGGTGAAGTTTTCTTATTCAATATTGGGTGCTTCTGAGGTGGAGGGATTGCTCTGCTTTTTGTTTCAAATGAGTGTGTAGAGGAGACTTATTTAGAGCCCAGTGAAATGAAACAAACTTTGATCCACGTGGGTGAGATGTAAAGTTTAACTGCATTGCAGGTTCCTTAATGTTTTGCTCCAGCTCATGTAAACTCCTTTAAAAATAAACACTGTCCAAAAAGAGGTGCAACGAAAAGAATCTGTGTGCAGCTTTTGGTTTCCTTCCACGAGCTGCCTGGCTTTGCAGTGGTTGTGAAGCTGACAAGTGGAGCTGCTGAGGAAAACTGAGTTGGGTTCTCCAAACTGCTGCTGGTTTCCAGCAGCTCCTTCTCATTTTCCTTAGGGATTTTAAGCAGGAGCGGTTCCAAAGGAGCCAGTGGCGTTTGTCATGCTCCACACCCTGAGGACAGGGAGGAGTCAGTCCCAAATGGCACTCAGAACCTGTGCTGCTCTTGGCATCACAACTCTCTGCCTGTAGGGTCTAGATTTAAGCAAAATATTAGCCAAGTGTCCTCCCAAGGTTCATAAAATTTTAGGTTTTACTGGTTTTTACAACTGAAACGTGTCATGTTTGTTTAAATCATCAGAATCGTTCTTCTTTCTCTCTCTTTTTCCTTCCTTTTCAATTGTAGACTGCCGTGTAGCATAAGATGTGGCCACGTGCAGTTTTTGCATTATAAAGCTGAGGAATTAGAGGGAAAGGCAGCGCTGAAAATGTGGCACTAATCTGACATGCAGAGTCAGGAATTCCTCTAGATTCTCTCAAAACTGGCAATGATGCCTCCCTTGACTATTTTGGTGGGTTTTTCCCTGTGAACAGCAGCATTTGACTATTATAAACAGAATAAAGGCAATACATCGCTTCATACAGCACTGAGAAACTGGTGGGTGGGAGCTGCTTGTTTCACTTCTGACTGGACTTAATTCCAGCCGGTGACCAAAAAGGGGAAGGTTTTTTAATCTGGCAACCAGCTACTCACTCCTGCCACACAACCACAAACTTATTTATTATTTTTAAGTCATATTTCTCACTGTCCCTTCTAGAACAAGAATTAAAAAGCAAACGAAAGAAAAAAAAAAAACAAACAAACAAAAAAAAAAAACAAAAAACAAAACACAAGAAAATCCCCCAAACCAAAGCAAACCCAAACAAACAAACCGCCCAATAAACAAAGAAGACTCCTTGTGATCACACCCCCAATATGGAACTCAGAAAAATAAGTTTCTGCCCCAGTATTGTTTACATCATTGTTACCTCAGCCATTACAAAGTAGTTTATTTAAATCAGTATTACAGTGTGATACTGATCTATCAAAGAGTGTTCTGTGAGTATTAAGTAACATTTTTTTAAACAATGTGCCTGTCAGTTCCTTTAGGTTAATGCCCACAGTCACTAATTATGTCCCCAGGTAATATCTCCTGTGACTGCTTCATCTTTTTGCCCTCTGTGTTGTGTGTGTAGGACAGAGAGGGCAAAAATCCCATTCATAAAGTTCTACAACATGCCCTAAAAAGTGCCCAGCTCTGACTCTGGCAAACCAAGGGAGGAAAACCATTTATCCACCTGTTTTTTGGGGGGAAGAGTGATGCCTCTTTTCTATGCTGTAATGCTTAACATCCATTTCAGCTGCTCAATCCATATTGGTGCTGCATTTGGCTTTCTGCAGTGAAAAAAGGTTGGCTTTTTTTTTTTTTTCCTACCTTCTGAGGATAAAAACCACCTCTGTTTTCCACATATTTCATCCCTTTTAAGCCTTATATATAATTTAGCAAGCCCAAGACAGTTTCTAAATGAATGATACACGCTATGACCAATTATAATCTTTCAGTATATAAGTTCTGCCTGCTTTTATAATTTTTCCTTTACTTCTTTTTTTGTTTTTCTTTTGAAAAATGTGCTTTCCATCCAACAGCAGCATGCAGAACCACCACCACCCCCCGACTTCTGTATATAGAAATAACTCATTTGTGATCCATGTGCACCCTTTGTCTTGCCTGCAAAATACAGTTTTTAAATAGGACTTGGAAGCAATGAGTAATTTGCTTTGCTTTATTAGTCCTGAATTCCATTTTTTACTGTCTGGAGTAATACGTGCCCTAAATATCAGCTTGGATTGTGCTCTGTTTGGAAGGGCTTGCTTGTGAGTAAGAATATGTCTTTTAATACTCGATTTGATCGATGTGGAAAGTCTGTTTGACAGTAAAAAATGGGTTTGTAAAAACCGGGTACTTATTTGAACTGTAATATGTGAGAACCTGCAGAGGAAGAGAAATGGGCAAGAAATCAGAGGGTGAGGCAGCCCCTGCTTTCCAGGGCACTCGGTGGGGTTGCCTCTGTTTCCCTTTGCACTGGGTATTGTGTCGGGAACCTCTGGATGCAGAAACACTGCGGAGATCCTGTTCCATTAGTAACGAAGGCTGACATGATTTAAGGGACATGGAGAAACAACTGAGGTCCCAGGGGTTGTTTTGTACCACTGTTCTCACTGCAGAAAGGGCTGTGCTGGTGCAACCGCTCAGTTCCCTTTTTAATTCTTTCCTTTATTTATTTATTTATTTAATAATAACTGTGCCCATCAGCTTCACGCGGTGACAGCTGCTATTTCCAAGGTGCAGATGACCTTCTGTGCAACTCAATAACTGCAAATTAGGAGTCCTTGCATAGCATGGAGTAAAGAGCTAATTTCACTGAGCAGCTTCCTGCGATTTTTCCTCTCCCCTGGCTGCTTCCACACGCCCCCTTCAGCTGTAGATTTGTGTGCAGAGAGAGACGACAACGCGCACAGTGGAAGCGTTATAGTCCTGTGAAGCTGCAAAGATTCGCTCCTGACAATCCCAGTGGAAGCATTAGAGGAGTCTCTCGGGTGCCTCCGGAGGAAGGATTGCCTTAATGGCTGTAAATGCTCCGTGAATATGTTAGTAAATCTTCTGTGGAATTCCCTCCCGGGTCACCCCTCCCTCGCTCCGCTTCCTTGCACGGCAGCAGCAAGTCCTCCAGTGTGGGAAATGGGGTAGTTCGTTCTGCCAAAGCAGTTGGCCCATTTGTCTTCTCTGCAAGCCCAGTGTGTTGAAAGGCTGCTACAGAATTGCTTGTCTGCATTTCTTGATTTATTCCTCTTTACAACGACAGGACCATCCCAATTAAAAACACTGTTACTGTCAGGACATAAAAATTAAGCCTGAACGACTATAACTTCTGGATTTTTTTGTCCATGATAGTGTAAGATAGTCTGTCTCAGTGCTAATATCCTTGCAGACAAGTAGTTTTGGATGTGATTTCTCTTCATGTGCCAGGCTCATGGCATCCCCTGTCCTATGTCTTACAATCATGTCTGTGCCATTTGGTTTTTCTTCCTCAAATTGTGTTGGTGGTCTCAGGAAGCTGGAAAAATTGCAAGAGAAGTGGAGAGAGCGTGTAGGTCTCTGTGTTTTGGTAACGAGGATTTAGGGGAAAGGGAAGGTGTAATCAGGTGCATAATGAAAAGGTACTTGTGTACTTGGTTCCCTTCTGGGAACAAAGTGTGCATTTTAAATATTTGCTTGCTGGATGGAGCTTTGAGCAACCTGGTAAGAGGTCCCTGCTCATGGCAAGGGGGTTGGAACTGGGTGGTCTTTAAGGTCCTTTCCAGCCCAAACCATTCTATGACTCTACTGCTTAGCACATTTTACCCCCAGACCTAGGTAAGCAGTTTCTTCCAGATCAGACAAATGTAAAAACAAACGTTATGCAGACACACAATTAGCTAATTCAAGAGCTCAGAAAACATATACATTTGAAAAGGCACAGGGCTGTTCTCTTCAGAGCAGTGAATCCTGGAGAAGGCTGTGAGGTCAGGCAGGAGGAGGGTCGTGTCAGGTGTTCCTGACAGAAAGACCACTGGGTCTGGTTTCCAGGATGAGCACAGATAATATCCCAAAAGGAAACTCATGTATTTACCTTAAGCATTTATTTTGAAACACTTCTGCCATAACCACAGCACAGTTGCCCAGCATGAAGGCACAGCCCTTTAGGAGTAAATCACTGGGACTCTCCAGTAGGCCTTGGACCTTCTGGTGCAACTCAGGGAATGGGGAACTGTGCAGGAAAGTTGAGAACAGTTGTTCAAGATCAGGATCACGTCAGTTGAAAATAATGCAAAAGGCAGTGACACTCAGGGCATACACCCAGAATGTCCCTGTGACGCCAAAAAGCAGGAAATAAATGAACTGCCCAGAGACAATTTCATCTTTGATCAGCAAAGGTATTTATTGCCAACATTGGGCAGCGAGGCAGTTCCACGGCACAAACTGCTCCACAGTTCTAGTGAGAAACCAGGGAATTTATCCAGTTGACATTCAAGATTCCAACACCTTAATATAAATATTCATGAATTTGTGATATCTAATTATCATATTCATAGGAGGTGGGGTTTGAGGTGGAGCCTTCCAGGATCTTCTCCTGGCACAGTTTTGGGTGGTCTGTCCACCCTTCAGCCTCTTCAGGGCTCATTTTCTCCTCTTTCTCACTGTCACCTCTCCACCTTTCTTTGTGAGGTGTCCTGGCTGGTCAAGCTTGCAAAACTCCTTGGCTCAAGGCCTTCCTACCTTATTCCAATGTCCATGTGACCTTGATTTATGACCACCGGGTTTATCCTGTAGCACTCCTAGAAGTCCTCTAAGGTTTTGGTGCAGTAAATAGAAGAGGACAAGTTGTCCATCAGGTATCAGGCAGAACAAGCATCCAGCAATTCTCTAACAGATCAATTATTACCTTTAATAATTCAGTTCACTCTTTTAGGCCTTGCTCTTGTTTCACCTTGCACAAAGAGATGATTGTATATGTGCTTGGCCATGATAGCTTTTGTTTTTGGGTTTTTTGTGTTTTGTTTGTTTGTTTTGGGGTGGTTTTTGTGGGGGGGTTTTTTGTGGTTTTTTGTTGTTTTGTGTTTTTTTTTCCAATCATATAAACTAAGTGCTTACTTAAAACTGGGGTCCATCAAACATGTTCTGTGAACAACAAATGAGAGATGCATGCATCTCTCTTGCTTTCCACTCAGTTTTTTCCCTTAGCTGCTTCCCAGCAGCCCTGCAACACAGCACTCTGGTCCCTTTGCATTCCTGTATCCCAGAACTGCTACAATCCCAGTGCTGTACTGGGGCAATTCTGGCAAGGGTTGAACTCTACAGACATCTGTGAAGGCTCTGACCCTCTGCCTTCTGTTGGAGTGGAAATCTGTCAACAGGTTCAACATATATTGGGGACAGACAGATGGACAAAGACACATGAACACCTCCAAGGCAACTTCTCTGGGCAAATTTTTCCAGTGCCCTCTGAATAAAGATTTTTCTTCCTAACATTTAATGTAAATTGCTTCTCTTTTAGTATAAAGCCATCCCCCCTTGTCCCATCACTATTTAACAGGGAAATCTAAAGCTCATTGTGTCATTTGGAAAGTGAATTTGGAGAAATGGGAGGCTGGTGATACGTAATGCAGTTGTTTTCTGTGGCAAATATATGTCCTAGAAGAGGATGCCAGAAAGGAAAGTGGAGCAACAACAGTGAAAAATTGCCACTTGATACAATGATTTGTCACCTGTTGACAGTTGTGCCTGTTGGCAGAAAAGTTCATTATGAATGATAAGTTGAGGACTCAAAGCAGGAAAGATAGAAACCTTTGAGATTTGTCCTTGAAGGCTGGTAATGTACAGTAGAGTTCCTTTCTTGCTGCAATAGAGGTTAGTGTAGTTTAATATGATTTAGTCTGTTCTAAGATATCTCCTATCAAAAGAAATACAGAATGAAGAATGTTCATATTAAGCCATGTTTTGACAATACTGGGAAAGTACAATTCTTTGTGAATATTTCTGCAAATAAAGGAAGAGAGGCCTTTAGGTGATGAGAACTATTTAAAATCAGAGCACCTGATATTGTAAGCCTAATTTTGATAATGATGGCTTGAGAACAAGAAGTTTATATCAATTGAAATATTAATCATCCTAACAGATGATAAAAATTCAGAGCAGACCAGGTCTCACGGAACCATTCAACCGGTAGAGAATTTTATATCGTGCACTCAAAAATTAAGCATTTCTGTTCTCATATCCCAAGCAGTGATTCCTGTTGCATCCAACTCCTTGGTTTCTGTCCTGTACTTTCAGTAGAAATTTGATGTGTGTGATGTAGAATAGACACCACCGGAGTAAACATGTCATTGATATTTTTATAATGCCCTCTATGGTGATGGGAGGTGGATCTGTGAGCATCTCCATCCTTCCTGCTCAAACAGGTGTTTTGGACGTGGAACAAGTCTCAGTTTTTCTACACCATGAAGTGAATAAGTATTTGGCTTAAGGATTGTCAAGTAAATGACCATTTGACCTTTCATAGGCTGTTTTTTGGAGGAAAAAAAAATTAATTTTGAGGGAGGTGGAAAACTTGTGATCATCTTATCCAAAAGACATTTGAAATCCAAGAGGAAGGGGGTAACTCAGTCAGTGGGGGAGTTCCTGCTGCTTTATTTGTCCTTTTTGTTGCTTGCCAGATCAGCAGTGTGTGTCACTTCCACCATCCTTGCCCAGCTGTCCTTCTGGGTTGGTTGACCCCGAGTAGCTGTTCATCTTTCCTCCTCAGTTTAGAAGGACGTATTTTGAAACACAAAATTGCTGAAAGAGAAGAACAGACTCTGGTTTGTATACCTCCAAGCCACTGGCTGCAGAAGTAGCTTCAGCAGAGGTCCTTGCAGCAGGATTCAGGTCTGATACTCTGGTTCCAAGGGGTGCTCCAGGTGAGAGATGCCATCCTTAAAACTTACTTGTCCCAATCTGTTTCTTTGTAGAGAGCAACTTTTTTTGCCCAGACACAGTTTTAGTGTCTTACTAGGAGGCTTATAAACCTTAGTTGTTAATAAGACAACTTGACTGCATCACAAACAAAAATGAGAGTTTATTCCTCTTCATCTGAAGTTATAGTTCTACTCAGGAATGGTGGGAAGGCAGAAAAGGCACTAAATGTTTCCATTCTTGCACCTTTATGTTCCCCTGCAGAGGGATTTCAAGAGTACAAAAAAGGACTATCTTAACACACATTTATGTTTTCTAGAACTACTACACTCCCTCATAACTGTCTAACAACACAGAGCTATAGCTAAGCATCACCCAAGATATATTTTGCATTTTTTGTGAGTTTACATAGCACTTATCTATCTTAAATTTAACTTCATTAATAGAACCTTTCACTCATATCATTTCACAGAATATCAGCAGGTTCTTCTCTCAGTTCACTATTGGCCAAGGTCCTCCTGGTCCAAAAAATGCATCAGGTGATACCTTGACTTGCCACCAGGAGCAGTGAGGTGGCTGATTGCTGTTGGAACCCGTGCAGATTCTCAGACTAAGGAGTCAGAAGCAGCTTTCAAGACAGAGGCCTCAGTGATAACAGTAGAATCTGCACAATGACCTTGGCCAACAGTGACCTGAGAGAAGAACCTGCTGATATTCTGTGGAATGATACAAGTGAAGGGTTTTATTAATAAAGTTAAATTTAAGATAGATAAGTGCTATGTGAATTCACAAAAATTACAAAATATATCTTGGGTGATATTTAGCTATAGCTCTGTGTTGTTAGTTATGATGGAGTGTGTTAGTTCTAAAAAAACATGTATAAGTGTATGTTAAGATAATCCTTTCTTGTACTTTTGAAATCCCTACACAGGGGAACACAAAGATGCAAGAATGAAAACGTTTAGCCCCTTTCTGCCATTCCTGAGTGCAACTGTAACTTTAGATGAAGAGGAATAAACTCTCATTTTCTTTGTGATGCAGTCAGGTTGTCTTATTAACAACTAAGGTTTATAAGCCTCCGACTAAGACACTAAAACTGTGTCTGTGCAAAAAGTCGTCGGCTACAGATTCCCTGCCATCCACCAGGAGCGGTCAGGTGGCTCATTCCCTCCTCTGTTCAGAGGATGTTTGGGTAGAAATTCAGTCCCCTCGCCTGCCTTCCCTTTCTCATTGAGCTGGGGAAAAGCCTTTGCTGTTGGTATCTGTTCGGTGCAAACCCGGTGCTAATGATGGGGGGAGTCACAGCCTTTAAGCGCTCAGCAGCAGCGCAGCCTGACGCGTGTCTGTGTAATGTACCGTAGACATGTAAATCAGTGTCATTAATTATCGGGGAAAGCTTCAGAGACCTGCCAGTTGTTAGGGTTTTGTTTTTGGTTGTTTGTTGGGTTTCTTTTGTTGTTGTTGTTGTGTTTGGGTTTTTTGTTGTTGTTGGTTTGTTTGTTTGTTTTTTGTTTTGTTTTTTTGTTGTGTGGGGTTTTTTGTTGCTGTTGTTGTTGTCGTTGTTGGTTTTTTGTTGGTTTTGTTTTGTTTTGTTTTCCCAAAAACAGAAATGTGCATACAAAGAAAGTTCTCCGAGAAGGCATTGTGTGATGTGAAAGGTAATAAAATCTCTCTAGGCGAGGTACCAGCTGTGAGCTGTTTCAAGTATCAATTCAACGTGGCCATTACATTAATATGTACACAGTTTTGCCAGCAAAGTGAAGGAGAACACTCTATTTTTTCTGTGGAGAATTAAAAAAAAAAAAGGGGTTAATATGTGCTTTGCAACGTCAAATTATGTAATGGGAATAGCAGTTTGGATGGATACAGTTATTTTGGGGAAACTGTATGAGGTAAAAAGGCTCTAAATTTAGCCTTGGTGGGTGGATTAATTTATTATGACAATTATTATTCAGGCTATGAATTAACCATTTTGGAAGTAGGTAAAGTAAGACTGGATTCTCAGTTTCCTTATGCTTTCTGTAGCTTTATTCCTCAAAGAAATAAAAATACCTTAGATAATATGCATGTGCTTGCTGCTAGGATCAGTAGCCTTAAGAAATTGGTGCAACTGTATAATCCAAATGTTACTTCCCTGTGACATTCGTGTAATATAATACTTGAGGGGGGATTGGAGGCTCTTCCCTGGTGACATTTTGGGTTTTGTACTTGATAAAGAATTTGCCAAACGGGAAGGAAAAGCAGCTTTCAAGAGGCAGTTTCCAGTGAAACCCACCCATTTGGTGTCCTGGAATGCAGGGACGGGCTCAGTGGTTGGGTGATCCCGGTCAGAGCTGGATTTCACACTGAAAGCCTCATCAGCATTTCAAATAGAAATTTGCAGCTGCAACAGAGCCCGCTATCGCTTTAGGAATTTGTTCCCCTGAATATGTTTGTGCTCTGTGTGAGGTTTTAAGTGTGAAAAATATCCTTTTAAATGCTCTGCCAAGTAGTGCTGCCCAAGGATCTTTGTATGGCAAGTGCCCCACGAAGTGTGCAGGAGGACTAGCACAATAATTGCCTTCTGCAAGCTCATCTCCTCTTTTCCTCACCAAATATTGAGCAGATGGCCTCGAGTTTTATGTAGGTGATTAATTAAGCTGCACATAACAAGAGTATTTTTTGCTTGCATAAATCCCTCTCAACAGGGTTTTAAATTCTTTTGGCAGCCAATCTGCTCTGAGGGGAGGGAGGAAGAATATTTTTATCTTTTCCACTTTTCTTTTAAGCATATGCAATATGTGTCTTTAGATAAATGTATGTGTGTGTTGTGCCAGTTGTTAGAAAAGGCTTAGATTTTAATTTTGTTGGCTAGTAAAGCTTAATAAGGGTATCAGTAAACTTCACAAGTTTAAATTCTGCTGCTACAAGCACAGGAGACTTTTGTGGATGTGCTTGTGGCAATGTGTATGGGAGAGGTCAGACATTGCTCTGTCTGAAAAAGGTCTGTTTAGAGCCTTTAAAAAGGCTGTTTCATTTCCCTTTACCCTGATTGTTTCTCCTCATCTTGTTATCAGGAGCTGGATGTGTATTACAGGGTGATTGAAGGGAAGAGAATAAGCAGTTGCTTCAAAATCTAATTACATTTACCTATTTGGTATTTATGCAGCTTTTATGAGCGAGCAGTCCACTAAATGAGTTTGTTGGCAAGAACTTTCATGCAATTGGCAAACGCAAGGCAATGTTTTGAAAATTTCCTGAACACATTTCATAAACACCTCCTTGAATAAAGGCATTCCTTCTCTGTCTCCACTCAGCAAAATAGTTGAATCTGAACACTTGAGGGTTCTGAGTTAAAATGTATGTCAGGGTCACCCTGTTCAGTAACATTAACAGTCTGCAGGTTCTGGGGAGCATTTCAGGTCTCCAGGAACCTCTGTGTTGTGACTTGTCAAAACAAGTTTGGTTTTAAATGGTGACTGTGTAAAACAAAGTAATTATATGTGACCTGCAAGTATAACCAAGGTTCAAAAATAACTGACCAAATTATTTCTGCTAATGAAAAAAAAAGTAATATTTAAGAGCTTTGTTTCATGTCTGCTGATGTGCTCTGCTGGACAGTCTCCTAGAAGCTTGGGCTAATAATTACAGGTGAATTAAATAATTTAGTCAGTGGCTGCTGTAGCAGTTACAGCAGGAGAATTCAATGCCCACCGTGGAAATCCAGTATAAAGGGAGGTGTGTGTGCCTGTGGGCTCTTATTTGTGAGTATAGGTGTGCTAAAAGACTTATTGGGGTGTCTTTCTCCTGTGTTTGTTTGTTTATTTATTAGCAGTGTGTCAAGGAGAAGAAAAGGGAAATTTATCATCCAGGGTAAGGAATGTTTGTACAAAAAGGGGATTTATTCTCATCCCAGACAGGTGGTTAAGGATAACCACATATGAAAAAACTGCCACTGTGTTCTCTGGCTTTACTGTACAGTTGTTCATAGACACTCTGTGATACCTAACTATGAACAGATACACCTAAGAAGAATGAAACCCTTTGAGGTTAATCTGCTGTAATCCCTTGGGTGACACTTTTACCAGCTGCTTCTTCAAAGTTTTACATTTCTCAGGCAGCCTTCTCATGATCTGTTTACTTTTCCACTGATAACACTTGGGAGAAAAACTTAGATATTGTCGGAAGGCAAAAATATTTGAGCCTCTTCATAGTCTAGATACATTTTGGAGATTTTTATGATGCCTGGGTGAGCTTTTCCTTTATAGAATGACAACAGAAAGAGGGTTTGGTGGGGTGGGACTGCGGGAAGGCATTTCCCTGCTCAGTGAAGGGATGCACCAGTCGGGCATGTACAGACTTCAAGTTATTCAACTAAATAAGAAACTCTGTTTCTCACACTGGCCTTTAAGTTATTCAACTAAATAAGAAGCCCTGTTTCTCACACTGGCCTTTCTAGTCTGGGAGCTTGTTGAAGAATCTTTGCTCCTCTCTCATTTCCTCTATCCCTGCCTTGCTGCTGCTGCCCCCTCGTCCAGGGGAGTATAATCCTCTTGGTGGGTGATGCTGCTCCCTGAGCAGGATCTGACTGCACAAATACCCTGTGCCAGAGTGATCCCTTGCCCTCTCGATCCCTTTGGCTGCTCCATGAAACGGGGATCAGAGCTGAGTGCACTGATTAGCTCTTAAATCCTATGAGAAGCCCCACTGAACCGAATTGCTGCCACTTGCTGTGACTCGTGTGCTGTCACTTGGCCATCCTAAATCAAAAGCTTTCTAAAAGGCTCGGCTTGATGTGTCTCAGTGTGTAACTCAGCACTTTGAAGAAGCTGTAAATATTTTTTTTCCCCCTTCAAAGGGGAAAAATATTGCACGGAGTTGTCTTGTTGTTTTTTTTTCTTTCTTCTTCTCAGCCTTTCTTTCTGATGGCTTTTACTGTTGCTTCTGTGTAAAAGCTGATTGGGCCAGTTTTCCACTGGACCATTAGCACTGCAGGTCTGAATATTGTCCCTGGATATTACCAACGACTTTTTGCACTGACACAGTTTTTAGTGTCTTAGTATGAGGCATTTAAGCCTGGGCTGTTTAATAAGACAATCTGACTGCATCAAAAACAAAAATGAGAGTTTAAAAGTTCGTCTAAAAGTTACACCTCTACTCAGGAATGGCAGAAAAGGTTTTGTTTGTTTTTTGTTTTTGTTTTTCTTTTAATGTTTCCATTCTTGCCTTTTTATGTTCCACTGTGCAGGGATCTCAAAAGTACAAGAAGAAACTCTCTTCACACACAATTATGCACGTTTCTGTAACTAATACACTCCATCAAACCTATCTAACCACACACAGCTATAGCTAAACATCAACTAAGATATATTTCATAAAATCAGTGAATTCACACCTTATCTATCTTAATTTTCAGATTACTAATAGAGCTCTTTACTTGTATCATTCCATGGAATATCAGCAGGTTGTCCTCTCAGGTCACTGTTGGCCAAGGTCATTTATCAGATACATCATTATCACTGAGGCCTTTCTTGGAAACTGCTCCTGACTCCTTTGTCTGAAACCTGCAATGTGTGTGTTCCAACAACACCTGGAGGTGAATTGTGCACAGTGTGAGAAGCTGGTGAAGCAGCAGTGAAATGGTTAATGCCTTTTGGCTCAGTTGCAGTGCAGCCAGCCCAAACCAACTCGGGACATTTGTAGTACAAAAATTACTACAGAACAAATCACCAGACTCGTGAGATAAGGCGCAGGGTGGCCTTTTTGCTAAATGGGTAGGTTGAGATGACCACCTTTAGCTGAATGCCTGATCTAAGTGGAGCACTCCTGTTTAATCAAAGCCTCCTTTTATCTTACCGGTGTTGGCGGAGCAGCCCGTTTGTCTCAATTTCCTTTACACAACAGCTCATAAGCCAATACCCTGAAAGCTGCAAATTCTGCTGTTCCTCAGCAAAATCATACACCCAGGGCTTACTCTGGTTTCCACTCAAGGTGACTAATTTTCTGTCTTGTATCTTCCTGGTATTAGAGGAGAAGGACATTAGCGTAGCATTGATATTTTCCCTCCTGGAAAGCAGAAAAGTGCAAAAGCAGAACCTCCCCCAGGGCTGCTTGCTGTGCTGGGGCACGGTGGATATTTGCCATCTGGCACTCCTGTTTGGTTGCAGGAGGTGAATCCCAGGTCTGTTCACAGGCCACTGAATTGGTTTATCATCATGGAAGTCAGTGTGTTCCGGCAATACACAGGTTCCTGCATGATGGGAATGGTTCTGGAGAAGATGCCTTTTGAGTACAGAGAATATTTCCCGACAGAGAACTCTATGCAGAATGTACAATTCTGTATATAGTTTCTTGCTCTTTCTGGTGGAGACTTTTCTGAAACGGGACTCTTTTTGTTTCATTCTTTTTTTTTTGTGAGCGATTTAAACTGAGGTTTAATCAACATGTGTATTGTCAGTATTTTCTTTCTCCTTCAGTTGCCAAAAGAAACATAAGCAAAATGGCTTAAAATGTTTCAGAATTTCTGTACAAACGATTATAATTCAGAAACTGTCACTGAGCTGTATAACATTTCCTTAAAGTGGTGTCCAACTTGCAGACATTGAGGACTGCCTGATGGATATGTCTTGATAGACTGAATTTTGAGTACTTATTACCCCTCTGCAAATAAAAGTACATCCTCTACTCAGTGAGTTCCTCAGGTTTGAAATGGGTTGCATGGTTGCTCTGCTTCCCATTAGACAGAGCAGGCTGAAGGATCAGGTAACAGTAAAATATGCCCTGAATTTCTGCTTCAGTACAGCTCTTCCAAGGTATAAAAAATTCCTAGGATAAACTCAGCCCTGGATATATCTGGACTGAATTCCATTGCAGATTTTTGCCAGGGCTTGCTGCTCTTTTCTTTTTTTATTGATCTAATTATAAAGCTTTGATTATTTTATTGATTCAGAGCAGCCTTGCCCGTTTCTGCCAGAGCTGAATTTGGCTTTGTGACTTCAGATGGAAACAATTGAGCACAGTTCTCTCAGGTTTGGCCAGAAGGTGATTCCCCTCCTCTGATGTTGCCACGATGGTCCCCGTTTGATTAGGCAATGCCTCGGTGCACAGACTGCACACAGAATGAACTGAGTCAAGACAAGGCTGTGCAAACTTGACTGGATAATCAGGTCTGACACAGCACTTTGCCAGCAGCTGTCAGAAACAAGTGCCTTGGGTAAGAGATCAGCCCAGGTATCAAATTCACTTTTAAAAAGTGTGGGGATGTAAGCTCAATGCATAAAGTATTTTAGGTTGGTTATATCTGTGGGTTTTTTTCATGAAAAAGGTGGCTTTGTCTTGTGTTGCTCTTTCCCTAAGGTTTTATATTTTAAGTAGGCTATAGAAGCAAATACCTAAATGTTTAGTTTCTGGTTTGTTTTGGTTTTTTGTTTTTGTTTAATTATTATTTTGTTTGCTTGTTTAAATCTTGTTAAATTTCTAATTTTGCTGACTTTTTACAACTTATCACTTGGGTTAAAACACTCTAATACATACGGGTACCCACTAATGATAGTAGAGTCATAGAGCCGTAGGAACATACATTGCTGCTATTTATTGCCTTTTTATAGACAAAATAATTCCCAGCAAATTAATTCAGATCATAAAGTGAAGGAAAAAGTTGAGGCAGGGGGAAGGACAGGCAGTCTGTTGTAAAGACAAATTGGCAGACACTGGTGTGTTCAGGAAAACTGCACTATAATTGGAAATGGTATTTCCAGTTTTTGATGAACTGCCCTGCATGTCCTTCACTTTGCAGCCTCAAATACAAAAATATGGTTTAGACTTCTGGCCAGTCTAAATGGAAGAGCAGTGGCCCAGACAGGAGTGGCTTCTGGACAGTGTTGATGCATGAAAAGGTGAAACACTGAATTTACCACAATAAGCCAGCACAGAGGTTATTTTAGCTACACCTCTGATGATTATTACTTTGGCCTGTGCCAATGGCAAACTCTTAATAATTCCCCCACCTTGCCATAAATCTGGCAGTTCTTGAGTTCAGCTAGAAGGATCAGCTGATGTTGTGGAATTATTGTCACTCTCTGAATGCACATCTCCTCCTTCTCCCTCCTCCTCCCCACATATAAGTGGTACTGGGCAGATTTGTTATGCCATACTTGCCCACCCCATTCCTGAAGGGGAGATCTGCACGAGCACTCAAGTGTTCATGTTAACACCCTCAAATGAAGACACAAGTTTCTCTGTTGAAAACAAGAAAGAGGGAATCACTTCAAACTTGAAACCAGAGTACCAAATCCAACTTGGAGAGGGAGAAGAAAGGTGTGCTAGTGGTTCAGGAGTGCTTTTAAAAGGGTGTATTTTGTTTATAAATGTGAAAAACACAATTTCTGTGTTTGGCACTTTAAAAAGTAGAGCCAAGTTCTGCATTTAGTGTTACTTTACAAGGTGCTGTCTCAGGCTTTTTAGTGAGTCTGGTGTTTGGTGACAAAACTGGTTTTGAGAGATATGAAATACAATCTTTCACAGTGACTTTTTTGTTTCCATACTCCAAGATGGTTAAGAATAAAAATCACCCTGAAATACACATTTCTCTTGAATCTGGTAGGAGTTCACTGGAAGGAGTAATGATTCAGGAAGATGAGCAGAGGAACTGATGCTGTGCAATTATAAATGTGTTGTCCCAAGCCTTGGCTTCACACGACTATGGAATTTCAACAATTGCACACCTGAGTGCCCTCAAATAGTCCCCCATGCTCATCATCTTGGTTTTCCCAGGATTTGTGGGTTTTTCCCACTTTTTCTAACCCATGTATGTATCGAATACTTTTTTAATGTACTGAGAGAATGGAAATGCACGTTGAAGATTTTGTTGAATATCCTCAGTGTTTATTCATAATACAAATTTCTCTGGTGGTCTGGAGGAGACTGAGAATTTGCCCTGTGCCTTCAAAGGGGCAGGGAACATTTGGAGCTGAGCATTGCTGCTCTGGGTCACTGTTGGTATAGGCCTGTTGGAAATTCTCCAGCTCTTGGTTTGGCTGTGGGCCAGGATCCATTGCTCTTCATCAGAAGACCTCTTTCCATTACCTTCTACCAGTAATTGATAAGGCTTTTTAAGATGTAAGAATAACTGTGCCTCCTTCTGGCAGCTATTACTAGATAATTATTGTTACAAAATTCCACAAATCAGCAGTTATAAATAATTATATAATCATTATTGCTAGCTGATCCCTAGCTACAGAATTTCAGCTTTGGAAAAGTGAAAGAGCTAACCTGAAATTTTGGAGATTCCTGGAAGAAAATAATGTCTGTCCCTGTGCCATCCATTACATCTTTCAGTGCGTGCTGGGGTGAAATTTCACTTCAAAAATTAGATCTTTCACAGCTAAACATGAATTGGATGCAATTTTTATGGCTACCAGCAGAGATCCCCCAGCTCAGTTCCTGTGTAATCTGTAAGTGAAGGAACCCTGTCAAGGGCATCATTGTTTGTCTTCTGTAATGAAACACAAACACAACCGCTAAAAAATAGCAGCGTGGAGCAGCAGTGCAGTTTGGATCAGTGTGTTCTGAGGGCTCCAAGTGAAACAGTTGTGCAGTCTCATTAATATCCTGAGAGAGAATGATGGTAGTTCTCTTCAGGTGAGGAAGCTGCACAGTTTTCCTTGAGCAGATCAGGCTGTGCAGACTGTCCATGCAGTGCATGCGGAGTTAATGAAGCTGTTAGCATGATCTGTCATGCCAGAAAATACCCTGGAAATAATTAGAAAGTGACTGTGCATATTTAGAGAAAGGGAACATAATAGATATGCCGAATTCTCTTGCAGAAGATACAAGCTCACCTTTAAAAATATTCAATGACCTCTTCTTAAGTCAGAAATATGTACTTCATGAAGGCTGTTATGCTCCCAATGTCATCCTATTGTGCTAAAAGGGATGAGCTCCTATGATACACTGCTTATCAGGTGCATACAGTGTTCCTTAAAAACCCCAACAAACCAACAAGCAAACACAAATTCCATATTGTCATAAGAGAGCTGTCAGTGTCTTTGTCCAAGTAGTTTTGGTATGTGCATGTCTATTAACTTCTGCATTTTTGCAATCCTGTGTGTAAATTAAATACTGTGGGGAGGGCTGGAAATACAAGAGCACATTTTAGATGGGCAGTCTGTGCATTAGCTAATGGGGATGTGTAGGTTAAACTGAAAAATGAATAGATCATAAGAAGGGAAATTAAGGTTGGTGCAGGAATAACAAATTTTAATAATGTGTGTTTAGAATATTGGTTCCATTAATGATGACAAATTGCAAGGGGTGTTTTCATTATCTACAAGTTCACATCACCTTATCTCAGTCTGATGGAGGAAAAAAGGCAAACTGGTGCATGTCATTACACCTTTTCATTGTTTTGCATCTAATCACAGAGGAAACATTGCAGTTAACTTGCTACATGCAGCTCAGCATTGTTTACCTAAAGTTTCTTAGGGATGCCTGAAGATTTCAGAAAGCTATTTAATGTGGGTACTTGGGAGTAAAGGATTAATTAGACCATTTCCTATTTAGAAGGCAGATATTAAAAATCCATTTTAGGCTTAAGCTGTTACATATAGTGAAACAGAGCTTAAATGTACTGAAAGAAATGCCAGCTTTCCAAAATGAAATGCAAACCAAGGTGAAATTCTTGAGGAGAGTAAAACTCAGCACTGTGGGGGTCAATATATTATGTCTTAAAGAATTTTAAAATAATCCAATTTTTTCTACTGTAAAACAGCATGAAAAAAACCCCAGTCTTGGAGGAGGCATTCCATTATCAACATGTAATGCTTATAGGAACATGATAAACCTAGTGGAGAACTTTCCAAATAGGCTGGTGAGATGGTCATTTGTGATGGCATTAGCAGGGGGGTTTTAGTTCCCTATCCCACAGCAAATGATCTCTGGCCTTCTGCAGTGCAAGGAGAAGGGCTGCTTACAGCAAAGCCAGAGGCCCCACGTGTGCCATGGCCATCCCAATGAAGGACCCTCCTCTCAGTTTTGGGGTAGCAGTGTACAGGGTAACTAAAGAGCAAACCCTGTGGGCTTGTGCTTTTGGTCACAATGCTCCTCCAGCTCTGGTTTTGCTGCCTTCAGCTTATCTCACTGTGGTGGCTTTCACCCAGTGTCCACCCGAACCTCCAGACCCCCCCTTTTCCCAAAGGGAAAGGGAAAAGGAGAAAAGGCAAAAAACAGCTGAGAGATAATGGCAAAGCAAACTCAGAGTGGCTAAATACTTAAATTTATTACTAACAAGATAAGAACTAAAACTAAAGGTAATGAAACTAAAAACCTAAACTGCTCCCCCACGGTCCTCCCCACGGGCTGCAGGGGGGCCACAGCTCTGAGTCCTTCCCCTGCTCCCATGGGGTCCCTCCCACGGGAGACAGTCCTCAGACTTCTCCATCATGAGTCCACCCCCCGGGCAACACTTCTACTGGGGGGAAAAAACCTGCTCCAGGTGAGTCTCCTTCTCCAGGAGTCATGGCTGCAAATCTCTTCCAGGATCTTTCTCCATCCTGGGTCTCCCACAGGAACTCCCTCCTGGCCCTGGCTGTCATTGACTCCACAGAACAGGAGAAGCTTCTGGCAGCTTCTAACAGAAACCATCCTGGAAGCCCCCCCTTC
Source organism: Formicarius rufipectus (assembly GCA_013399695.1). NCBI lineage: Eukaryota > Metazoa > Chordata > Aves > Passeriformes > Formicariidae > Formicarius > Formicarius rufipectus. The sequence continues at coordinate 104,996 of VXAU01000633.1, forward strand.
TACTAAAATTCAGCTACAGAAACCCATGACATGTTAATGTTTCACGAACACTTGCCCTGGTGAACAACAGGATGGTCAGCTCGTCGCTGCTTCCTTACTCACAAGTCTGGCTTTGATTTAGAGTGGGTAAAAGGCCTCAGGAGAATGCAATGTCTGAATGCTAAATTGCAGCTACAAATGAAAAATAACCAGATGTCCATGGCTAAGTCTTTCATGCTCCTCATGCTGCTCCAAGGAGAGTTTCTTCAATGCAAAGGGATAATTCATGATCAATGAGTTAGTTACAGGGTAAACGTGTGACACTAGACAAAATTAATTAAAAAGGAGCAAAGGTTATTTAGTTTAGCATCCTACAGATTCAGTGAAGAGGAATACAAAGGAAATTAGAGAGAACGAAACAGAATTTCATGTATTATTCACCTACAGGTGCTTTTTTTTGTTGTTTTGTTTTTTAAAGACACCAAAAGAACACCTCAGTAGCCCAGTAGTGCCTGTGCTAGAAACAGACATGCCGCCGACCTTCCAAAGTGGAATTTGTGAAGCTTGTGAAGCCTTAAATTGTCTTGAACTGCCTGGAGTTTTGTTTTGCCTTGCCAGTCAGGAGGCTGTGTCTGATTTGTTTTGCTTCTCACAGAATCAAGGCTCATGAAGTTTGGAAGTTGCCTGTAGCAATTGTCTAGCTGGAGCAGGTTGCTTAGGACAATGTCCAGTCAAGTTCTGAATATCTCCAAGGATTGAAACACCAGGGCCTCTCTGGGCAACCTGCTACAGTAAAAACAAGTTTTGACTTACATTTGAATAGAATTTTATTTTTTAGTTTTTTTCCCACTGCCTCTTGTCCATTCACTGGATATGTCTGAGAAGAGTCTGTCTCTGACTCTCTGCTCCTCTCAGGAAGCGTTTCTGTACAGAAATAAGTTCCCCTTCTGCAGTCTGAGCTTTTGCCTCCCGAGGTTCAGGACTTTCCATTTTCCTTTGTTTATCTTAGTGTGGCACAGCTGTGATTTTTATATAGACAGTAGCAATGAGTAGTTATTCTGTGTAGACTGAAATATTCCTGTTTGTATCCTAATGATGTAGTGTGGAGGAATGCAGTGCTGGTATTGCAGGCAATTCCTTTGAAGTGGGTATATAGGGTGCAGTTCAGAGGAGTCCAGATATGGGAAAAGAGAGTGGCACTGTTGGTAATGACCAGCTATAAATTACAGGCATGGAAGTGAGCACAATGAGTTTTAGGACAACAAGGAAAGCAAAGGTGACCATCCAACATAGGTAAAGAATGACTTTTAGAGTACATTTGGATGTAATGTTGCCTATCACAGCAGTGAAGAAAGATCAAGGTGTAAAAATATGTCGGTGTATAAAAAAACATGACCCCAGGCACACCCTGGAGTGGGGAGGAGAAAAATCACCTGCTCCTCCCAGAAAAGGGAACTCAGGATATTGGGGGAGTCACTGTGTGCCTACCATCCCACATGTCAAAGAGATGATTTCATTTCCAGTGGGGCAATGAAGGGCACCAGAGGAAAAGTCATGGATATTGGACATGTGCATATCATTATTATTAAAACTTTCCCCAGATTTTCTCTTTCCTTAATAATTAGATGAGAATTAACAATAGTTCATTGTTTAAACTATTGGCATTTCAGGTGTAAGAACAGCAAAGTCTTGACTTCGTTTCCGAGGTGCGTTTTTAGCCCAGAGCAAGATGTTGAGTGTAACACCTCTCTGTGATCCTTCTTTTCATGTAAAGGTCTCTGCTGACCCAAACCACTGAGCAGAAACATGAAGGATGGTTCAAGGCCAGAGCCACTTTTGTTTCTGCTTGAAAGAAGAAAAGCTGTGTTCTTGCTTTCAGGTGTCCTCCACCCCTAACTCAACATCCTTCCCACTGCAAGATTGTGCAAAGTGCCACTGGTGGCTGCGAGTGGGAAGATGCTCTTCCTCTGGCCAAATTCCCTCTGCTGCTCTCTTTGTAACATTAATTCTGCCTCAGCAAGGAGGAACTCAATACTTTGTTCTTCCTCTGCTTATTCAGGCTCAGTGGAGGTTGCAAGGTGTTTGCATGTCTCTAAATTTCAGTCCAGAACAAAAGCACCTTATTGCACCCTTCAATCTTCTCTCTCCCCCTCTGGCAAAGGGCTGATTCATATCAAGGAACACCATTAAATGAGAAGTCAGATGAGAAATCACTTAATATACTAAATGCATTAATTCCTTCAAGTCTCCACAAATACTGTCCCAATGTATGCTCTTGTTTAAGAGCCCAGGTAACTTAGTCTCTTATACATAGTGCCAGTTTAATGCACGGACTTTCACTGTCACTTAATACCAGAGCAATCACCATGGTAACTGTCCCACGTACCTGAGGAAGGAATTAGGGAGAAGAGCGAGCTTTGTTTAAAGTCAGGCACCCTTGTCACTGAAAATAATCACCCAAATTATCTTTGCAACAAAAGGCAGGTACCTTTGTAGCTGAAAATAGTCCAAATTATCTTTGCAACAGAAGCATGGGGACTGAGGAACGAAGTCGGGGGTCTTGGCACAGATCTTTTGAGCGCTTGTTGGAGCCCAGGCCAGCCTGAGAGCTGTGCCTAATTTCCAGGCCTAAATAAGATCTGCAGTTACTAGTTAATTACTGTGGCTCTTCTTTCAGTGACAGTGTGGTCTCCCCAGAAATATGCCTTGGGCAGAATGAAGTAAACCGTGGTTTTCATGAAAATGTGGCTGGATCGTACTTGTTTTAAGAGAGGAGGCCTGGATGTGTCACAGAGTTCTCAGTGTGCTTTGGAAAAACAACTTTTAAAAGCTTTATTAAATATTTATTCCTTATTTAATAATCCTACATTACATATGTTACCAAAATATTTACACCTCCCTCGGGTAACAGATGTTAAATAAGATTGAAAAATAACGTAATGAAAGAACAAAGGCTAATAATATAAAAGGATGAACAAGGAGTTTGAAGCTGCTGTAAAATGATCTCCTGTATTTAAATTAAAATTGATGAGAGTGACAGATACTGTAAATGGTATAATTTCTGCTACATTTTACTTCCCCTCCCCCTTCTGTTAAATTCTGACCTCAGCTAAATTTTGGCCATGAGCCATCTGGAATAAGGTCGTCCCTGTTGTTTTGTATGCAAGACTTGATTATGACAGACTTAGAGGCTGAACAGCAGATAGCAGAGCAGATTTGGAAATACTATCCCACACAATATAACTGATTAAAATAAAAATATCTGATACCATCTTTTGTCTCATACACCAGTCAAATCTTTTCCCTTGGCGTTCTGTTCAGTACAGAACATTTCCTTGCAGTCTGCTTTTTCAGAAACCAAGGCACAGAAGCAGGATCCCTAAAGAAAAATACTGTCTGAATTAAAAAAAAAAAAAAAAAAAACCAAAACCCTTTAGTGCCATTTCCATCCAGATGAAGGAATAAATAGTAGTGTCTTTAGGAATATGAAAGAATAAGGAAATTTGCAGTGGGAAGCAAGGAGGAAACTGCTGTTTTTCAAGGCATAGGAGGCGCAAATATGCATTGCTTTTAATATTCATCATAGTATAATAAATGATGATAGAGAAACTGGATGGGGAAATGACAAAAATTAAAATATGTTAACCCAAACTGAGCAGTAAACATATGCTATGTTCTGAGATAATTAAGCATATGATTCCAAAATGGGAAATGAAAGACAGAAACTACACCATTATATTAAAAAGGGTAAAGACTCAGCTTTTTAGGGGTAGCACAAGATAAACAGAACAACTGAATTATATCAGAGGGTATCCATCCCATGTAGTGAAATATCTTATGAAAAGGCTTTTGACCTTTAAGAAAATATGTTGATGATTTTCCTTTGCATACAGAAAAATGTCAGCATAGATGTAAATAAATGTCATTAACTTTGTGTTTGTATTCATAGTATATCCACAAGGACCAAGATGTGCTGGTATTCAGGCACCTGAATGGAGAGCATTTGATGCCCTCTTTAACCCTCTTCCTTCACTTGACTGCTCAGGCTGTCCAGGGATGTCAGGGTTTCACATCACCAAGGAAAGGGGTTCTTCTCAGCTCTATACAAAATTAGGGTGCATGTGGTCTTGTTGCTCAGACTGCACAGGTGTCACATGTGTTCATAGCATGGTTTGAAGAACTGCTTTCCCCGTGGAAAAGTCCAGTTGCCGTTTTCTGTTTCTTCACTGAAAAGTGTGTGTGGGTTTTGTGGTTTTAGCCCAGTAAACTCTCCCTCTAGGAAGTGTGGGGGAGTGGGAATCAGAAGGGTAAAAGTTGTGATAAAGACAGTTTAACAGGCAAAGAAAAGCGAAACAAGGAGTTCCTTTCCAACTTCCTGTGGGCAGGTAGGGGTTCAGCCACCCCCAGGAGAGCAGGGCTCCATCACACATAAAGGGGACTTGGGAGGACAAATGGCATCACTCCAAATGTCCTCCCTTTCCTCTTCTGCCTTTATATGCCCAGCACGATGCCATAGGGTGTGGAATATCTCTTTGGTCACTTAGGGTCACCTGTCCTGGCTGTGTCCCCTCCCAAAGGGCCCTGATGTGCTGTTCAAGCCCTGCTCAGCAACAACAAACACACCCCTGAGTTATCCCCACTGTCCCCAGCAAATCCAGGACATAACCCCATGCTAACAACTGTGAAAACGATCAGCTCTAGCCTGGCCAAAACCAGCAACATGTGAAAATCAGCAAACTTAGCAACAATACTGTTTTCTTCCTTAGAGGAACAAGTGACTACATCTTTCACCCTCTTAGAGGGTGCCTTTTCAGGCCAAACCCTCTTGTTTCAATGCTTCCTGTGGCAGGTCCTGTTCTGAGCAAGGCATTACAGTCCAGCTGCCATAAAGCAATACCTCTCAATCAGTGAAGACCCAGGACAGGTCTAGCTGCATTTCTATCTGTTCTCCAGCTGCTTTCACCAGAGGGACAGGGGAAATTTAATGTGCTCAAGATGCTGGCAAGAGAAGGTGATGGTAGTTTCTTAAGGCAGCTGAGAGTCAGCCTGTTCCACTGCTCCAAATATGTGTCTCTTGATCCAAGCAGGGCAGTCCAAACATATCTTATTTCAAGAACCTGCTAATACCCCTATATATTTTCTCCATTTTATATTTTGGAGATCCATTTCATCGTTCAGTGATAAACTGTAGTCAAGTAACATAAGAATATTTCCTCCCTCCAGAAACAAAGTTAATGACATGCAACTTTTCAGCATTTAAAAATGGATATTTTGTTCCTTAGTTTTGCAGGAGTGTTTCTCAGAATAAATGCTCTTTGCCTTGATAGTAACAATGAGAAGAAATAAATGCCTGTGGGCAACTTGGGTTTCATCAGTATTTTCATACAATTTAATGATGATTGATTGCATAAATTGCTGGGAATTGCAGGCACTCAGCATATTTTAAAAAAAAATAGGTCACTTGTATAGATGCAGGAACCAAATTTAGGCATCCAAGCTAAAGAAAAATTCATGAGGGTGCTTAATTACCTCTTGCATCTTAGCCTGCTCTGGAAAGCTGGAGGCTCAAAGGGCAATGCCTACCTCTTGCTTGGATCTTTGACTTCAGCAGCAGCCTAGGGATGAGTAAGTCAAACCATGAGTGTCTGCAGGCCTGACTCCAGCAGAGGAATCCCCCAAAGCACATGGGATTGCACAAGGGCTCAAAGCTCTGCTCCTTTCTCTTCCATCCCAGTAACTTTCAGCATGCTGCCCTGACATCCCACAGTGTCACACTGCAAAGCTGCTTCAAGAGCCCACAAGTTTGTTGGTGGAATTATGCTGGGATTTTTTTTTCTCTTTAATAGCTAATGGACACATTTTGTGTTTTGCAATCGAGAGATTAATTGGGAACTCAGTGATGGAAGACTTTAAAATGGCTTCTCTGTAGTCATTTATAAACTGTTATACCTTTTGCTGTAGGATTCAATAAAAATTTAGGTTTTAAATGTGCTATGAAAGAATGTTTTCCTATACTGACCTAATTTTCAGACATTAATAACCAAACCATTCACTGTATGTCAAAAGCACCTTCTGCTGTGAACGTGATGGCTCTGAAAATAATGCATTTTACTTTGGCTCTCCACTTAGGTCACAAAGGCAGGCGTAGGTCACAGTTTTGGAGCAGATGGAAACAACAGAAATACACTGCCCAGGAATATTTTTCTTCCAGGGCTTTTAGGGAGCAGGGCAGCCAGATCTTTATGAAATCAGCATGGGTTTAAGAAAGGCAGGGGCTGCTTGCCCAACCTCATCTCCTTTCATGACAAGGTGACCCACGCAGTGGATGAGTGAAAGGCTGTGGATTTTGTCTCTCTAGGCTTTAGTAAAACATTTGCCACGGTTTCCCCACAGAATTCTCCTGGAAAAGGTGGCTTTCCGTGGTATGGATGGGCACAGCCTTTGCTGGGTGAAAACCTGATGCATGGCCATGCCAAGAGAGTGGTGGTGAACACACAGAATCCAGCTGGTGGCTGGTCACAAGTTCCCCAGGGCTCAGTACTGGGGTCAGCCCTGTTTGGTATCTTTATCAATGGTCTGGACAAGGGAATAGAGAGCTGTCAGTGTGCAGATGACACTAAGTTGGGTGGGAATTTATCTCCTGGGAGGGTAAGAGGGGCTCTGCAGAGGGATCTGGACAGGCTGGATTGATGGATCTTGCAAAGGGCCAGGTCTTATGCTTGTGTCGCAACAACCTCATGAGAGTTACAGGCTGGGGGCAGTGGCTGGAAGTGTCTGGTGGAAAAGGACCTGAGGGTGCTGGTCAACAGCAGCTGAACATGAGCCAGGGTGTTCCCAGGAAGGCCAGTGGCATCCTGGGCTGTATCAGGAAATAGTGAGACCAGCAGGACCAGGGCAGTGATTGTCCTTCTCTACTCATCACTGATGAGGTCACACCTCGAGTGCTGTGTTCAGTTTTGAGCCCTTCACAGCAAGAGAGACATTGAGGTGCTGGAGCATGTCCAGAGAAGGGCAACAGAGCTGGGGAAGGATCTAGAGCACAGGTCTCATGAGGAATGACTGAGGAAGTTGGAGGTATTCAACCTGGAGAAAGAAGACTCTGGAGAGACCTTATTTCTCTCTACAACTACCTGACAGGAGGGTGTAGGCCGGTGAGAGTAAACATCATCTCCCAGGACAAGAGGAAATGGCCTCAAGTGGTGCCAGAGGAGGCTTAAACTGGATATTAGGAAAACATTTCTTCACTGAAGGGGTGGTCAGGCACTGGAACAGGCTGCCCAGAAAAGTGGTGGAACAAAACCCCTGTGGACGTAGCTCTTGGGGACTTGATGTAATCGTGGACTTGGCAGTGCTAGGTTAACAGCTGGGCTTGATGGTCTTAGAGGTCTTTCCCAAGTTTAGCAGTTCTGTGCTTCTGTGAAAATCACTGGACAGTTTGATGCAGTAATAAGAGATGAGGCATAAGGAGGCTGAAGTGGGAAGGATGAGAAGTTGATTAAATTCTGCAGGAGAGTGTCACACGTATGCATGTGCTTATAAATGTGTATGTCCACATATACAGGCATGAGCATACCTGTGTGTGGTGTGTATGTGGGTGAAACGTGTTCATATGTGTGCAAAAACACTCAAAAATGCCTCAATAATTGGCTGATCATTCTGAACTACTGCATTTTAACAACTGCTTTTACAAATATGCTTAATTTCTAAGTGTACAGTACTTACTGTGACTTGTAGAAAAGTTTCTCTTTTTCTTCTAGGGGTGTAGGAATTTGATCTTTATTAGGTCATTTGGTTGTCATGAGGTTATTTATTTTTGCTGGCTTGAAGGTCTAGGAATGCTGCCGACTGACATTGCTTAGTGACATTGGCCATGGCTCTGCCAACTTGCGTAGCAAACCTGGCTTTGGAAATAACTTAAGCTGGGTTTTTTTGGAGTTTGAATTACAAAATTATAAAAGAAGCAGTGCATTAAAGTTAGGATTTGGATCAATGTCAGAAAGTCAAGCTTAGGTGAATCCTTCAGTGTACGACCAAGCTGCAAATTGCATGCTTGAAGCAAACTTTGGAGACTCGACTTCAGTGAATGCTGTGTGAGTGTCCACACAGGGCAGAGCAGAGCAGCAAAGGTCAGCACCGTGCTCCTCCTCTCTGCTTCGATTCAGAGGGTTTGGGGTACACAGTGGGGGGGGAAAAAAGATCTAAGAAAGGAGTAACCTTCAAGATTTATGAGAATATTACATTTTACCCTTCCTTTGAGTCTTCAGAGCTCCAAGGTGCCCCTGCAGAACATGACAAATCAATCTGCGGGTCAGAAACGATCCCTGGGTGTTCAGTGGAGCTGAACCACCTTCCCAGTGATAGCAGAGTTTGAAGGGGGGCACCTCCTCTGTGGCTGGCCTGGTGACAGAACTGCAGTATGCTCCTCCAGGAGGGATGCTGGCAGGGACAGACTGTAGTTTGGAGCTGGTTTAAAATAAAAAAAAATCAAAAAAACCCACCAAGCTCAGTTCAGCAAAATCAAAACCTTTCTCAAGGAAAGGTCAGGTTTAACAAATGTTCTCCCTTTAGGAAAAAAGTGTGGAAAAGTATAGAAACTGCTTGTCTTACTTACAGCAGCCTGAAAATAAATAGGAAATAATTACCTCCTCAGCATTTAATTTTGAAGTGCAAGCGAATGTGTAATAAAACGTGAACATCCTGGAATTGAGTGTTTTCCCAGCAGACACAGAATTTTGGTCTATTTTTTGCTTCTTGCAAGTGTCACATTTTTGCTATTCTCTGCTGTACACGGCTCATTTTATAAAGACCACACTTCAAGAAATTATTTCATGAGGAGGAGAGGGGAAATGAGGCCGCCACAAGACTCTCAAGGAGTCTGATGGATGTCAACGACGAGATCAAAACACCGGTTTGAACCATCTTTCTGTTTTCATTATCCTTTACACTCTGGAATTCAGGAAGAGGAACAAAACAGATGAAAGCATGAAGGATCTGGGCTTTGTTTTGGGGATGGAACTTTTGAATAAAAATAACATTGACAAAAAGCCCTCTAAGGGGACCACCCAGGTCTGTGCAGCCAAACCAACATTACTGACTCTTGGAGACCCTTTCATTTGATTCTCTCTGATGCATTAATATTATTCTACAGCTGTCTAAGAGTGAAAGGGCTACAAGGATTGAAAAGAGCTGACAAGTGCAGGCAGGGACGTGTGACAGTGAAATTTGCTGATTAGAAAACAGTTTTCCACACTGAGAACAATGTGATATTATGTACTTTCAAGATGTCAAAATAGGAATTCTGGCAGCTGAGTGCCAGATGCGATTTTGTAAGAATAGGCTCAAATGGAATGGAGTCTTCTTGTAAGTCATGCTTGTTCAAGTAGATAAATGCTCTTGATAGCTGGGGGTTTATTGAGTTTGCACTAGAGACACTGAAGGAATTTTTGTATTTATTGTATGAGAGTTTTCATCCTCAAGACCTTTTGCTCTGCCACTCCAGAGCTGCTTCCTCTGGCATAAGTTTGTGAAAAGAGTTTGGAAAAGTAATGCAGTATTAGATTAATCATGAAAACTTAAAATAACAGATTGAATAGAAGAACTTTTCCTTCAAACACTAACTCCTTAATAGTTTTGACTTGGTAAATACCACTTAATTACAAATTAAATGCGTGTTCCCACACATTAGCTGTTAATTATGGTTAATACAGTAGACACAAAAGTAATTACCTTCCACAAGGAGAGGTTGTCAAAGACAAAAATAATCAAGTATTTCCATGTAACAGAGTGTGTTCTGAGTTAATCTTCTTTTGCTACCTATTACTTTACTTGTAAATAAATGATCAATGACTTCCATGCAAGAAAGGACTGACTCAATATCTTTGCCCCATAAAAGAAGCATTAGAGATTTGTTTGGTTATAAATTCACTAAATGGAAAAATTAAGAAGGCAAATGGTGCATACAGCCAAATTAAAATGAACTGTGGGGAAATCATTAAAAAATAATGTGCCTCAAATTTCATTCTAAGTTATTTACCACTCATGGTAGATTTTTTTCTAATTCAGGAAAGCAAACAAATGAACATGCTTTATTTTCCCTTAAATGGCACAGTACATGCTCTGTGGTTGGAAGTTAGTATCGAGGCAGGATATAACATCAAGATACTAGAACAAAACCTTGGGATTCATGACAGGGTAATTGAGTGCAAATTGCAGTCTGGAGATGCAGGGGCACTTTGATTGACTTGCTTTGGTTTTATTTGCTGCACCTTAGAGTTTTATTAGCAAACGCAAGGTTGAAGCAGCAGGTTTTGCTATGGAAAGCAGTGATGTGGATGGGTTTGCCATCCAGGACTGATACTCAGAAGCACTGCTTGCTTTGCTGAAAAGTTTCAGCATCTCAGGGGATAAATCCTTTGCATTAGAGATGAAATGCTAACAAATGGAATCTTGGCACTTGAAATATGTTAATCCTCTTTCCAGCCAGGATCGTGCAGCTCAGCTGAGTTGCAGAGTAGCAGCAGCAGCACGGAGAAAGAATAATTACCAATGTGGCGTAAGAGGGGTGGAAACTGGTGCTAATTGGAATTAAAGAGGAGGGGCCAGTGACTTCATACATCCAGTACCTTGAAATGAGTTGTTGGCATTGCTGTGGCATCCCTACTGCACCTTCAGTGTTTTAGAAGTAACAATAGGAAACAAGTCAGCGTTTAATCACCTCTCGGCTGAAGGTCTAAAGCCACCTCTTTATATATGGCCTGAAAGAAGAGGGGTGGGATTCTGGGCAGATTCCCCAGAACTGACAAGAATTCTGGGGTCGTTTCAGCCCTGAGGGGAAACAGCAGCTTCCCAAAGGCCGTATTTTCACCTCTCCTCATCACTGCTCAAGATGATCCCCGTTCCAGTCTGCCCAGCCAACTGTATTTTGCCCCTAAAGTTAGGATTAGGATCCCAAACTGGAACTGATGCGAAACAAGGGGAGGCCCTGAAATGAAACAGAGGGTTTCAAAGCATTGACACCTTGTGTTTCCCACCCATGCCCCTAAAAATGACTGCTCAGACAGAAGGGCAGTACCAAGCAATTGGCTTCAGCTGCTTGACTTCTTTCCTTTGGAAATTTTAGATACCTTAACATTCTGACCTTTTGCACTTTCTCAAGGGATAAGTGCTGTAGATATTCAGATTTTGGATACACAAAAACAACAGCTCTGGAATTATGGCCTCTCTTTTGTGCCAGAAGTTCTTTCCAGATGCTTCTGTGCTTTCCTTAGAACGTGTTTTAACTATCACTTGATTTAATGGGGTTAAAATCACTGGGCCTGCTGGCTCCTGACAGAAGTTTTACACCCCATATTCTCTCCATGCACCCCATATGTTTAAGGACCTGACCTGTGTGTGGCTTTTGGTGCCTGAGCCACTTTTAGTAATTCAAAAGCGTCTCTCATGCCATCTTCTGAGGAGATGGTTGGATTTTCAAGTGCTGTACGAATACTGACAGCAAGGCACACCATTTCCAATATTTATTATGGACCTCAGAATTATAACCACCAGCAGCAGTCCTTTTGTGTTTAAAGCACATTTACAAATGATTTTTTATAAAGTATTTTTTAAAAAGTATTCAAGGAGCTTTGAATAAAGTGCTACATTTTAGAACCATTGCAGGTAGACGAGCTGGAAGGCCATGACAAAATGGCCGTGTCATGCTATAGTTAAGTTTAAAATCATTTCTAGTTTCAGAAATAGTATTTCTGTGGTATCACTTTAAGTATTTGTCTTATCTGCAGCCAGGACATGTAAATATTTCAAATTTTTTTTTTCTTAATCTCTCTACATCCATTCAATTTTGGTATTTTTTTTCCCGTGATAAAGTCTGGATAGTCAATAAGCTGCCAGGAGCCTGTTATTCCAAATAAATATTTTCTGGTTTTCAGACATTGAGGAGACAGTGTTGAAAGCTGGCACTGGTTTTTAATGCTCATGCCTGGCAGGAAAATTGTCCTACCTGGACACATGGAAGGACCAAGCTAAACCAACACTGGAGGCTTTCCATGCAATGGTCACAATAGAATGATGGAGAAACTAATTCTTTGTGACTGTCTTTCGTCTGTGGCATTATGGACCAGTAGACCTCACAGAGAGGAAGGAAAGACTTCTCAGCAGCTTGGCATTTGAAAATGGACTGGTGCTCCACAAAGGAGAACAGAACCACCGGCAGCTTTTTGATTGTCTCACTACTGGTTTATGGTAATTTCAGAGAATTGTATAGTAATTTAGGTTGGAAAAAACCTCTGAAGGTCCAAACGCCCACTGAGAGCCTGAGTCACTCTGAACTTTAGTGAGATTGGCAAGTTAAGATTGTAAAATTGCCACAGAAGGAGATTTGCCAACTTCTTTGGGCAATCTGTTCCAGTTTGTCTGTCCTCATGATGATTTTCTTCCCCCTAATATCACTGGAGTTTGCTGTGTTGGAATGTCTGTGTGTGGCTCATGGGTCCTGCAGTGTGAATGTCAAAGAATGACACTGTTTATTTGGAATAAAGGTTGTCTTGCTTCTTGGCAAAGTGAGAACATTTCAGTTAAAAATCACTTGTATGTTGTTCTAAGACATGAGTGGGAAGAAACACGGTACTGTGACCTTGTAGCTACTTCTGGCAGATACCTGAACCTTCTAATACCCTACAAGTCCATAGGTGTGTCTTCACTGGTAGGGAAACAATGCCTGTATCAAACAGCAGACCAGATGGTATTTCTCACCTGATTACACTACACTGGATCAGTTATATGGACGTTTTTGTAATGAAATCTTCTGGCAAGAGATTTGCCACACCACAGGAGGTTCTTGTGTGGGTTTTCTTATTTTCTTCATTTTATTCTCCATGTAAATATGCCTAATGAGGGGTAAAACCTCTCAGTTCTTTATCCACTGGCTCACTGAGTCATTCAGACTGACCTGCACTGATTGAGTTTGTAGTTGTGGCAGAATGAACATTTCTATTCGTCCCTCTCTCTAGGTCTGTCTCTTGTACTCCTGCAGACCTTTGAGTGCCCACTCTGCTGTGCTTTGGTGGTATTGAAACCCTGTGCTCTCAGCTGTGAAAGCATTGTCACAGCCATCAAGCTTTCCTGAATGCTGATGGGCTACACACAAGGTGTGATGCTCCTCAGAAGAACAGAAGACCCTTTGTGAAGTATTTTCACTTGGGTTCTTCTTTCCCTAGTGTGCAGGAGTTCACTGAGATTCACTGAGTCATACCAAGTCCTCCAGGATTGGTAATAATCAAAGTTTTTTCTGTATCAGAGTACAGGCGAAGTCATCAGACACGACTCTGAGGCAGCGCCACCAAATCAGAGTCCTCTGACATCAGTTTCCTTTCAATCATTGAATGCATATAAAACATACAATCTAGTGGAGGTTTCAAATAGTGTTGGTTCCTCTTTGGTGATCAAAATGGTACTAATGGATGTGTTTGGTTTTTTTAAACCCAAGCGTTTTTGTGCTTCAGTTTTATCAGGGATTGTTCAGGTTTTGCTTCAGAACTTCCCAACCTGCCATAGTCCCTCAGCTGCCTTTTTGTTTTCTGACACTAGGAGGTTGTTTTAACTTCTAGGAAAGGTGCTTCCTGTCCCTTTTTGCCACCCTTAACATTCCATTTCACTACCATGTAACTCCCTGTGTTAAATGTTTCACTTCACAAACTTCACTAAGAAATGCGATGAAAGAATAAGTAAAGCCAAATTTTACTTCTTTATTGAAACTGAGAAGTTGAAAATGTTAACCACAGATGAAAGTATAATGACAGCATAGTATAAGGAAATACTTTTAAAACCTTTTAGGTAAATAACATTAGGTATCATTTAGATGGTTACTAGTCACCCACCTTTTGCACCTGCAGGAAAATAAATGAAAGGGTGATAATTCTATTTTAAATTTCAAAGTAAACCAGAAAATTAATAAGACAGCTCTGAAGAAAACAAATGTTTTGAATTCATTACATTTTCAAACCAAACATTTTCTTTTTGAATGCCAGAGAGATGCTTTTGCAATTGCAGGAGAAAGGAGTAAGTAGCCAAATTTAGTTTTCCTTCAGCTTTTGAAAATGAACTCTACAGATGCTCACCAGTCACAGATGTTACAGGCAGAAAGAGCATAAGGCCTCTCAGGGTACTGACCACAGACCGTGATTGCTGATCACTCTGCTAATAACTTAGAGTTCTTCTCTGCTATTTGAGTGTAAATAGAGCATTCAATCCCTTCCATTCCTATGAGGATCCCATTGGAACAATAACAGTAGTTCTGTCTGGCTCCGAGTCTTTTGATACCTCATTTGTCCAAAGCTTAATCAATTCTTCATTTAGAAACTTCCCAACCAAATTTTTAGGACTTTTTTATCTCTGCTTGCATCATACCGCTTCCTCAAAGACCTAAACTACTCATTGCCACTTCCAGTGTCTCCAATCATGTAGGAGATACGGGGTTTACGTTGCTCTAATATGGGGCAGCAATTATTTTCCCCTGCAGCTCTGTTCAATTTGCCATAAAGACTTACCCACCTCAGTGTACAGGAATGGCTTGGGTCATTTTCTGTGTCATTTGCTCAAGATTCCAAGGAAGGACACTATAAATCAAAACTTTGCATGGAGATTTTGTCGTTTGGTTTGACATTTCTATTTTTAGCCACTGTAAGTCTTTGGGGTTTTTTGTTGGTTTTGTTTGTTTGTTTGATTGTTTTTCAGTAAGTGTTTCACTGGGTTTTTGGGGTTCTTTTTACGTATCTCTACTCATTTCTCTAAAAGAGCTAAAAAGACCACAAATTCTCAGGTATTGGGTGTGTGTTTTACCGACCTCATCTAGAAAAATCACTTCCTGAGAAGCAGGGAAATCCTTTGTCCTTTGCAGCAGTGCCAGTCCCATCACAAATCTCAAATAGATGCTGCATCACCTTGTGCAAGATCTTGGTGTGGTGAGGAAATGTGAAATAATTCTTTTCAGGTCTCACATCATTTGTAAAAACTGTTGCACAATCAGTAAGGATCTTTTATTTAATTAGGAGTCCTCATTTCTACTAACAAATCATACTTGAGAGCTGGACGGGTTTTGTAGGACCTTTAATTCTTCCAGAGTGGGTTCTAAATATTAATTTTTAATTATTAATTATTACCCCAAAGGGGTTCTAATGCATAAACTCGTGGAAGCCGTGGCAATTATGTGATGATCATGGTAATTAAGATTATGATCTTTAAGTTCCCTTCCAACCCAACCCATTCCATGACTCTGTGTCAGCCCTAAGTGATTTCACAGTGGGAATTGCAGGGGTGGATTCATCGGTTGCAGCCCATCCAACCTCAGAGTTATCTTAGGACCTTAAGAAAGTTGTCAAGTTTGTAAACAGTTGTTATTTCTCATTTGTGGTTACCACTGATGGGAATTTTGGACCAACCTGTGACAGGAACAAGTATTTACTTCTGAAAGGAGGGAGACAACTTGCAAAAAAATTTGAATGAGATGCCCCTTTTCCCTGTGCAGGGACTGGGCTAAAAGGCTTTTTCTCATCATACATAATTCAATCAGATTTCCACAACGGTGTCTCTGAGTTTGTTTTGCTCTGGTATTTAATTTTATATGATTGGTAGACTTTAAAGGCTTTCAGGGTTTTGGTTTTTGAGTCACTTTGTATTGTGATGGCCTGAATTCTTAAATCTTAACTTACCACTATCTTTCTTTCACATTTTTATCGTCAAAAACTTAATTGTTCTCTTTTCTGTGACCACCTTTTATAACCTGTTTTGAGTTCATTTACCTGATGCTTTACATTATGTGGCCCCCTGCTGTCTTGTAATACTGTAGGATACACGAAGTAATCACTACAAAATGTGCAGCAACTGTTTAACAGCAATAAAGGGAGAATCAATGTGTGTATTTTTGCTCCGCCATGCTGAGATTGTTTTCTTTTTAGTTTGTTTTGTGAGGGAACTTACTCAAAACATGTGCACATTTATTGATTCACCTGCCAAGGGGAGGCATGAGATGATGGATAATCAAGCCTGAACAAGAATGGCTTTCAGTGGCTAAGGGGGAGAGTTAAGAAGGTCAAGCAGGCAGAAAACCAGCGATAGGGATTTCATTGTAGGTGTCTTCTCTGCTGTTAAATAGAATGAGTATTTGGGTTTTCTGCTCTGCCATGGCTTGTGCAAGGGCAGCCCTGAGCAGAGGATGGGGCTGATGCCCTCAGTGGCCTTTGCTGCAGCAGGAAATGTTCAGCTGTGTGAGGTGCTGAGGGAGCTGCTTCCACCTCCCGTGCAGGGCAGTACTCAGCCAAACATCAGCAGCTTCATCACCTCCGTGCAGGAATTAACTTCGTGCTGCACTGGAAAGGATTTACTTTGTGATTTAGAGTCCATGGGAAAATCAGGAAACTGTTACACATGGTGCTTCCCTCGGATTCTTCCTGTACATAAGGACGTCGCTGCTGTTGGCTCAGCACTGTCTTCCTTTTTTTCCTTGTTGGGGAAGCAAAACTACCCTTTCCAAGTACATTTAACCCCTGATTCAACTTCATTGCATTAGATCACCGTGTTAAGTAAAGCAGCTTGATAATAACCTTTTATAAAAAGGCCAATTTTAGATTTATCTCTCTGCAGGCATGAAGAGGAGTTACGAATGACACTAGACCTTGAACATCAATGGCCTGTAGCTAATGTAAATAATTAACAGGGTCAACAGATATTCTTAGTTATATGCATAAAATTGAGAAGAAGAATAAAAAATGGAATGCCAAACTCATAGTTTATGGGGTTAAAAAAGATATATTCATATAGACAAGTTGTATTTGGGATACTAGGAAAATCAGGAGACAGAAAATGGGTAGCTTGAAAGTAATTTTAACCAAATGTGGTGTGATTTTTGGCTGGGTTTTTCCTTTAATTTATTAAAAAAAAAAAGTTCAGAAACCCAAAGGAAAACAAGGTATGTGGAGAAGAGAGGAAAGGCTGAAGGTGGTCCAGATTCACAGTTCAGGTGGTAGAGCCAGGAGCAGTATTTGCTCAGATAGTGTTACTGAGCACGTTTCTCCAAAGTAGTCTGAAGCCTGGTAAATGGGAAAGGTAAAAATAATGATCCTTTAAATATGATTACAGCCCTGTTCTGCAGGCATGGTAATTCCTGCAGAACTCTGCTGTAATTGTGCTTTAATCTAGTAAAGGCTTGCAGAAGCCCTGTTAGTTCTGACAGTAGGAGTTTTCTCTTTGTGCTCAGTTTTTTGTTGTGCATTTCTACTGATTGTGGCCAAAAATCTCTTAGAAAACCTGTCATACCTCACATACCACCTCTCAAAAAAAACCCCCAAAAAACCCCCAAAACTAAAACCAAACAAAAAGCACAAGGTAAGGGGAAAAACTGTGTAGAGAAACAGGGATGATTTGCAGGCTGCTTTTGCTTTCTTAGTTGCATCTTCTTAACTCAGAGTTTGGGCATATTCCTGTGTGTGTTGCTGTGGAATGCACAGGACGTGGGACTTACACGCAGTTTACCAATGGTTGCAGTGTCTTCAGGAAGAGGCTCAGCAGGAACTGAGTGGTGGCAATCAAACCTTCCGAAGCTGCTGCTCGTCCTTCTGGGATTGCCACGGGATGGGGGATAACTCACCTAACAAATGTCACTGAGCCACTGCTCCAAATGCAGGGGACATTGAAGCGTTGGGAAAAGCTGCTCAACTTTAAGGTTCAAAGTCAGATTCCTGCTGTGTCACGTTCAGAGGTTGGGTTTTTTTTCAGAGAGCTAAACTTTAACCACAAAAGAGGAATTTTGCTTCACTCGACATCTGACTGCCCTTGAGCACTCTAAGACTTCAGCTGCTGAGAAATGCAGTTGTCTGCTTTCTGTGGAAATGATAATTTCTTTGCTAACAGTGCCATGTAATTGTAAACAAAGGCTGGAAAACAATCTATAGGGAAAGAAACATCCACTAAAGACCACGGGCTTCCACCTGGTGGTGAATGAAATAATCCATTATCTCGGATTCCTGCAAATAACTACTGTTTAAAAATGAATACTTCAATTTGCATCAGTGCACAGTAAGATCTGCTGTATAAAATTGCCCTCTTGGGATAGTTGTTGAGAACAGTGTTAGACTTTTAACAAGTGAAGTGGCACAAGAAAGGCCTCTAATTTAGAAACTTCTTCGAAATAACACTTAGTTTGTTCAAGAATGAGTGAAGTTTGTTTTCCATCCCGCCACAGTACAGTACCTTAGTGTATTAGCTCTGTTGGCTGTAAACTAATTTTACTTTAAATCACCAAATTTAATACTTTTTTTTTTTTTTTACTACCCTTTTTTTGAATCCCACTTCCCAATATCCACCAATACAGTCGCCAACCAGCATGTGGCATCCCCTTCATGTGCTTCATCCACTTGATTCATTGCATTCCATGTGCAGAAAATGCTTGCCCTGACAGGGTAGAAACGTGAATTTTACTTAT